>CM031997.1:6449644-6749934 GCA_018804465.1 Populus tomentosa
AAGGTGTCATCATGACTTGATAACAAATATAATAAAATAAACACATAAGCATATAAATTCTAATTATCAGGTGCTCTTTATTTTTACCACCTTTTAAATGCAAGGTAAAAAATAAAACCTAATGGAATCTAACACGGACTACATATAAAATATCATCATAATCGGTCAACCATCCCTCCAAGGTTTATATATATATATATATATAGCATGAAACATGTTACTTTATTGCATAAAAAGAAGTTACATGTGTGAAAATACATTAAGAAAAAAATATATATGTTTTCAAGTGGTAATAAGGATGAAGAATCAACATAAGATTTTTTTAAAAAAAAAAAATTGGTTCAACAAACTACTCATAAGTGAGCCATTTAGAAAATAAAAGTTTTGAAAGGATCGATTAAAAACAAACAGCTCATGGGTGAGCCTGATAGAAAATGAGGTTTGGAAATCAATTGGTTAAAATAAACTACTCATGCATGAATTAATTTGAAAATAATAGGTTAAAATGAGTTTTTTATGGGCAAAAACTTGGGTTTTGAAATTATCTGGTCAGGACAAGTAGCTTATAGGCAGACTGATTGAACAAATTTTTTTTAAAAAGAATCAATTAAAAACAAACCACTAATGGGTGAGCTAATATTAAAAATACAAGTTTTGAAATCAATTTATCAAAATAAACCACTTATGAATGAACTAATCAAACATTAAATTTAAAAAAAATATGTCAGTTGAAAACAAACTGATTATGGTTGAATTAATATGAATCACAAGATTTTAAAATCAATTCAATAATCCTCAAAATTCATATCATATTTATGGTTAAGACCCGATAATAATCAAGCAATCAATTTTTATCCCATCATCTCTTCTTTGAAAATTAAGCCACATAATCAAAATTAGAATACAGAGTTTGAGATTTCATTTGACAAAACACTTCATGAAGATGTATAGAATGCAATCAATTAAGAAGTCAACATGTAATCATGCATGACAATAACTACTCAAATAATTAGTCATACAGGTCGCTTAATCATTCAAGCATCGATTCAGTAAATAACAGGATATGCACTAATCTTGGATAATCCTCAAAAATCAAATCATAATCTCATAATCTTAGTTCCATCACAGAACATTGATAACATCCGAACCAACCTCAAAATTGCTCGAGAGTCTCAAATCTCTCATGTTTAGCACACTACAGTATACCGCTTAAAGTTTATTCATTCAGATATCTACAAATAAAAATAAAATACAATTATTTTTAGTTATAAATAAAATAAAATAAAATAAAATTCAGATTTGAGAAATTACAGAGATACCTCTAGTCTAAGTGAAATTACTATTTTACCCTAGTGAGACTATGGAATTATGATTCTATCACTATCTATGCAATTGCACTATTCATTTTGCATGTGTGTTTAACATCTTGCCGTTGTCAGTTGCTCAATGTTGATTCCAATGAGATTTTGGCGTTTAAACAGCTTAACAACAAGCTCTCAATCTTGTTTGTCTACTGCTGTTGGTCGTGTATCTCATAGTTAACTAGGAAAGGATGTTGATAGTAAAAAAATTTGATTTCCTATTCAGTTTTTGTGTTTTTTCCACTACTAACAACAACATTGTCATCAAGGACTCCTCAGGGTTTGGTCAAGGAGAGAGGCGCATCTTTTTACGGTAGTGTTGAGGCGTATGGTGGTTAGACAAAGGAAAAATGACGACTAGTTTCACCATTGATAAGGAGAGAGAATACGGGTTGGGCTGAGGTATGACCCGATTTATGATGGATCCATTAGTTAGCTTGGCTAGATGGTTCATATTACATCTGATTTGATCCAAAGGTCTAAATCTAGATAATTTTAAATTAAATCTATAATTGTGATCTATTTGGGGTTTAATTGGGTGTGGGGGAGCTTAGATTAGATTTTTAATCACAACTCACATTCATTTGGGTGATCGGATTTGACATTCAAATTTCTTCCCCTTTTTTCAACCATTTTTTCTTAATGAGAGAAAAAAACAGAAAAAAAAAAAAAAGAATTAGAGGGGATCAAGAAAATCCTAAACTTTATTTTTATTTTTACCCATCGGACTAACTTTGACGAGGCAAACTCAACCTTGATCGTAAAATGATGATGGTTTTTTAGGCTGTGTTTATTTTCCGGAAAGTGAATTCTAGGAAACCACTTTCCAAACTTTCATATGTTTGTTTGCCACTTGAAAAATTAGTCAACGAAAAACACTTTTCAATCAAAGAAAAATTTAGCTTGGTTTCTAGAAAAGTATTTTCCTGGAAAATTTGGGTGAAAAACACTTTTCGGAAGTTGTGAAAAATTTAGAAATGTCATATTATTTGCTGATTATATCAAATTTGATTCTCAAACTTTTGATTGCTACATATATTTTGTTTTGAATATTTATTTTTTAATTTTATCTCTTAAAATTTAATTTTTATATTAACTTTGGTCCTTATTTTTATAATTGTTATTTGCTTTTTCATTATTATTTTTTTATTAAAATTTTTTATCTATCAAACTTGGTCCTCATTCTTTTGATTATTACTTATTTTATTTGAAATAATTTATGAAATGTTAATTATTATTATTTTAGTTTCTTCATCTTTTATGTTTTTTATTTTTTAGATTTGATATCTATTATTTTGATTATTATTTATTTTATTTGAGATAATTTATGAACTTAAATTTTTTTTTCAATTTCATTCTCATTCAACTTTTTAATTTGTAAGATTTGTTCCTTATTATTTTAATAAACTTGAGAAAAATAAAACATTAATAAGTTATTTTCCAGCTCATTTTCCATGACATAACCAAACAATGGAAAGTGTTTTCCAACTTATTTTTCATTACACTATCAAACATCAGAAAATAATTTACTTTCTCATAATTTAATTTCTTAAAAAAAAAACTATTTTCCAGCAAGTAAACGGGGTTTTAGTCAATTTTGACAGGAAAGTAAACTTTTAATATGATAACTCAATTTTTCCATGGAAAATGTTTTTTTCTGGAAAAATCATTTTTGGTCTAAAAACATCTTTTTCAATTTCTTTTTTTTTTTTGTCATGGCCCCAAAATAAATTATTACAACCATACTTCATAATTACTGAATATTTCTTTTTAAGTAATATGTCACTTTTAGAATTTTAAATTTTCTTAAATATATACCTAAAAACCAACCTAAACATTCAATAAAATCTAAAAATAATGGAAAAGAAATAAAATCCCTAATTAAAGAAAAATATTTTTTAAAAAAAATATCTTGCACCAATTTTTTTTTTATGAAAAAAACTCATCATTAAGTTTAAATTATTATTTGTATCAATCTTGTAGTTGTGCATTTAAAACTCAGTTATTTCATCTTAAAACTTGAATAATAAAAAATAATTAACAAATTATTTCACTTTGCATTGGCTTTTTCTAGATAAATAAATTGCAACACTAGAACTTAGAAACGTAATGCATCTTCAAGGCATAACAATAAACTTGTGTTAGCTTATACCATGTTTTTTTAACGATCAAAGTTATCCTAGAAAGTGTAACTAACATTAAATCTGTCTTTCAGACTCGTCGTAAAATCTCACTCTACTTTGGTACGGTAAGTTTCGTTGAGTGCCGATGCAAGGTGGGAACTCCCTGCAGTGCTATCTATGGTTGATAGGTTGTTTTACACTTGCTGCATTAGGTGATAAAATGGAAAAAAAGATTCAAGAATCGAGCATGGTAAGTTTCATACACTTGCTGGCTGTTTCCTTTTAGCTAGTTTCTTTTCACTCCATAGACAGGCACAACCAGGCATGCAGCCCCACTTTTAGTTTCTCATATATATATAAATATAAAAGGACCAGAACAGACGACTTTGGTTGGAAATTTCTACTCTATCTCTCCTTTCTTTTTCTAGTATTTACACTCTCGATAAAACCCAGATCACAATCATTCTCTTCTTGCTCTTTCCATTCGAAGCCCTCCAAATTCAACTCGATACACCGTTCTTTCCCATTTCTTGATTATTATTTATGTCTCTGTCTCACCCTTTTCAATTCTTGGTAGTGTTGTGACTGTTTCTTGCTGGTATTTTAAATCTTGGGGGTGATGGTGGATTTGGAAAATCTTGAATTTTTTTTCCTTGGTGGTGAATTGTGAAGAAATATGAGGAGGCGACCGGCAGAGTACCGGCGTCCAGTTAGAAGGAGGTTATCGCAGTGGATCTGGGCGCTTGTTGGGATGTTCTTGATTGCAGGATTGGTTTTGTTTGTGTTTCTCCACAACCATCATGAAGATCAGGTTAACCAGCCAATAATGGTAAGGTTTGCTTACATAATAAGAACCCATTTCCTGTTTTTTTTCTCTGCCCCTCTAATGTCTATTTGATCTCGTGTGTTTCTACGAATTTGATTTTTAACTGTTTAGTTTGATATATTCAGTGGTTTTTGACGATACCTTATTGATCCAGAAGCTTTAATAAGTGTATCTGATTGATAAATATTTTGTTTCAATCATATCAACGTTTGTATAATTTGATTCGGTGTCAGCTATATCAACTAAGTGGATTCAATTTAATTATCTTTTTGTGTTAAATGACTTCTGCATGGATAAAATGAGGTCTTGTTGTTCTTATTATTAATCAGTATAAAAAAATAGTATTTGAATGAATTACAGAACTCATCTGTTGGCTACCCTGAGCTACATAATGGTGATTAAATTGCATGCCAGTTCTGCTCAAAATAATGATGTTTCTTTTAGGCATAGATGTTTAAACATAGATTATACATTACTTGGTTTACCTGCTTTTTTCCGAGAGATGTACCAAAATCCATTCATCTATCATTGTTTCCGTAGTTTCCTGTTGTTAGGGTTGTTGTTGGGAATGAGGAAACAACTAAAGTTCATTTATATATTTGATGAATTCAGACTCCCATAACTACAACTGTGATAGCCATTGTTTCACTAAAAGTGGTTCTGTATGCTCTCTTGTTTGAGAACGTGCTTATAGGATACATGACCTTCTTGGTGTCTGTTTGATGCTGCTATGTAGTTCAACAGAACAATTAAGTATTTGATAACACAGGGCTTTTTTGGGGAAACAACATTGTAATCTCACATAGCGAGCTAAAATCTGTTGTTGGGAAAGCAGGGATATGGGGTGCTTTCTCCAATGGTAGTTTTTCAACCACTATGCAGCAGTCAACATGAAAGGCTATCAGATGCTTAGTTACACGATATATAATTTTCTTATAAACCCAGCTCATTTAGGACTGGAGTCTTACCATGGAAAAACCCGTTTTTTTAATCTCATCTTGTGGATTAATAAATTACATGACTGGGTCAAGTATGCTGAGAGTTTTAAGATGACATGTGGCATTGGTTCTTCATCCCTTGTCTTTTGTCCTCTCAAATCTAAGCACTTCTACTACACTATGTTGCACAACCAAAGCTACTGTTACTTTTTTCCCTACAGGCTTTATGATTATGATGAGATGGAAGTAATCTATTCCTGGATCTTTTCATTTCTATTTTGTCACAAGACTGAAGAATACTGAAAATGGTGGAAATGCATTCACAGACTTTAAATGTTGGAAATAAATTTGAAACATGTGCCAGATGCATGTAATCTTTGAACTATATGACCAAGGACTTAGATTTCCATGGTTAAATGCTTCAATCCATGGTTTTTACCCTTTTTCCCGAGATTTTGCACTCTACAGTTTACTGAGTGAAGGTATTTCTACTTTTTTCTCTGTCATGCCTCATGTGGACCAGAGGTTATGAGAAGGGTCATCAGGTCGATTGACTATTAAAATCTTGCACTTTATACTTTACTGAGTAAAGGTATTTCTATTTTTTTCTCTGCCATGCCTCATGTGGACCAGAGGTTATGAGAAGAGTCATCAGTCCATTGAATATTAAAATCTTACGACACATCAATAGGGCTCTATGATACTGTGGTGTTCTTTTGAGAATGCCGGGCATACATTTTAGTAGTGTAGTTTTGGTAATAATGAATTGCCTGAAATCAAAAGAGGCTGCAAATGTTATGTTTCTTAACTGGGTCACACAATTGCCTTATTTTCATTTTTTCACACCATCTTAGCGTGAGGTTAAGCTTGGACAAAAAAGCTAATCCTGTAGTTTTGAGAATATTGCTAAGACATCTAGTGAATCTGCAGGTATCACCTTCTGACCAGAATTTACTTTTTCTATGTTACTCTAGGCAATCAAGTAAGATCAGAAACAAAATTTGTTTTTCATGCATAGTCGTGTTTTATTTTTGGATTGCTAACATACCCCACAACATTAGTATCTAAATGATCAATTTATAGAGATATAAACAGAAGTTTGTATTACAAAATATGAGTTGCACACATTTTCACAATACACAGACGCTTCAAGTCATATGCAGTAATTACAGGCATTGTTCTATTTAAGATTTATCGACTTACTGAACAGTGATGCTTCTTTGCCAGGGTGAACATGCAATAAAACACGGGGGTTTTAATTTCACCAAGGAAATATTAAATGCCAGCTCATTTTCGCGGCAGTTGGCAGAGCAAATGACACTTGCCAAGGCTTATGTCATAATAGCTAAGGAGCACCACAACCTTCATCTTGCTTGGGAACTGAGTAAAAAGATAAGAAGTTGCCAACTATTGCTTTCAAAAGCTGCCATGAGAGGGGAGCCCATAACAGTAGAAGAAGCAGAGCCAATAATCAGTAGCCTATCATATCTAATTTTCAAGGCACAAGATGCTCATTATGATATTGCAACCACCATGATGACAATGAAATCTCATATCCAAGCCCTAGAAGAGCGAACAAATGCAGCAACAGTTCAGAGTACACTCTTTGGTCAGTTAGTGGCTGAAGTTTTGCCCAAGAGTCTTCACTGCCTGAAAGTAAAGCTGATAAATGACTGGCTTAAGCAGCTGCCCCTCCAAAATCATGCAGAGGAGAAGAGAAACTCCCCACGAGTCGTGGACAACAATCTCTATCATTTCTGCATATTTTCAGACAATATTCTTGCCACCTCTGTGGTGGTCAACTCCACAGTCTGCAATGCTGACCATCCAAAACAACTTGTTTTCCACATAGTAACAAATGGAATCAGCTATGGATCCATGCAGGCTTGGTTTCTAACTAATGACTTCAAAGGGGCCACTGTAGAAGTGCAGAATATAGAAGAGTTCTCCTGGTTGAATGCTTCTTATGTTCCTGTTATCAAACAGATCCTTCATCAAGATTCAAGGGCCTACCACTTTGGGGCAGATCAAGATATGAAGGTTGAGCCAAAACTGCGGAGCCCTGAGTACCTGTCTTTGCTCAATCATCTCCGCTTTTACATCCCTGAGATCTATCCACTTCTGGAAAAGATTGTCTTCCTTGATGATGATGTTGTTGTCCAGAAGGATCTGACAAGACTGTTTTCATTGGATTTGCATGGGAATGTTAATGGAGCTGTGGAAACTTGTCTTGAAACATTCCATCGATATTATAAGTATATCAATTTTTCAAACCCAATCATCAGCTCTAAATTTGACCCGCAGGCATGTGGTTGGGCGTTTGGAATGAATATTTTTGATTTGATTGCATGGAGGAAGGAAAATGTGACTGCACAATATCATTACTGGCAGGAACAGAATGCTGATCAGACACTGTGGAAGCTGGGAACACTCCCCCCAGCCCTTCTAGCATTTTATGGACTGACTGAGCCGCTTGATCGGAGATGGCATGTGTTAGGATTGGGATATGATATGAACATTGATGACCGTCTGATTGACAGTGCTGCGGTTATTCACTTTAATGGGAACATGAAACCATGGCTTAAATTGGCCATTAGCAGGTACAAGCCTCTTTGGGAAAGGTATGTAAATCAGAGTCACCCGTATTACCAAGATTGTGTCATTAGTTGAAATGTGCTACTTCTTGATTCTTGATATTTATGCGATCTTCAACGTTTTTAAACAGTTGACCCAGGATCGCATTGTTGTAGAGCCAGAAATAGAAAATTTTGGCTTTGTTAGGATCTTTACTTTTTAATTTTTTTTTCGTTTTATATTATAGTTTCTAAAAGGAAAAGAAACGAGTTTTATACTACAGAGGATTTAAATTCACCAGGGAAGAACTGTTGGGGATTCAATTTTGGCTGATGGGATTTCCTTTCCCCTTCTGCTAGCTGTAGAATCATTTGTTTCTTAGCAATTCTTGTAATAAATTTTCAGCGTTTATGAATAATATTGTAATTGGACAGACGTTTGTTATGGTGGCCTGTCTCTGTTAATTTACACAGCCAGATATTCAGTCCCTGTCTTGGTGCTTTCATATCAGCATTCAACTATGTTACATGGTTTTATAAATTAATTGCCAACATCAAAGGACTTCAATTCAAGCTTGGATTATTTTCTTTTTAAGGCAAATTAACTTATCCCTTATACTTATCTCCATAGGTTTCAACAAAGTTCTAACAAGCAGATTCTTAGGGATTTTTGTATCTTTCAACAATTAGCTAGAAACAAACCTCAATCTCTGGAAATCTTGAGGATTGAAGAGATGATTTCACAAATTGGTTGATTTGTATTTTAATCTCCCATAAAATAAGATTCCTGATTATAATTGGTCCTAGTAGTGGGGGAAAACCATTTGCCTAATTCCTGAAGACAGTTGGCCTGGCTGCTATGATGCCAAAATTAGGTTGATTCACAATCTTTTTTTATTTTCATGTGATTGTTCATCTAACGTTGAATCTTTCCTCCAGTGGGATTTGTGCACTGCTAACTTCTCATTTGGTTCAGTATTCGACTTATGATTTCAATGCTTTTGCTTCATGCATCAATGGTTAAGCATCCCTAACCTGCTTTAGATTGTGAAGAAACTACATTGATTATTGAGTAGTTTCTTACTAGAATTGTATAAGTTGAATAGAAAAATATTGATATTAATCATTTAATTTGAGATCCAAATAGTTATCCTTAGATTTAGGAATACATAGTTAATTAACAAGCTGAAATTTAAAGATCATACAGTAATCTAGGACCATATCAACATTTGATGTATGAATATATATTGATTGCTAAAAACATCCTTGTCGATTTTAGTTTTATTGATTCAAAAGTTTTTCCTAGCTTAAAAATTCAAAGAAAAATATTGCATTTTGTTTTACTTATTATTTATTTGCAAGTAAATCAACAATAAAGTTAAGATCAAGCACATTTACTATTAATAGATTCAATTATTGGAATAAAGTTAATAACAATGTACCTTTTTTACTTATATTAGAAAAGGTTTAAATTTAGCTCATAGAGTTGTTGTTCTATGCTTGCAAAATTTGAAAAATTAGTTATGTCATATTGAGAAGGTGGTTGAGAGAAAAACAGCTCAAGAAATTCTAAATAATTGATTTCGTATTAAAGCTTTAATAGATATTATCTATTGACTCACATTTCAAGCATGTGCTTTTTAGAGGACATGATGAACAATCAGAACAAAAAAAAAACTAAGGTAATTTTCTTAAAATGGTGGAACTTTTATCATCATACAATGAACAAATAGGTGTTTTTATCTTCGGTAATGGTAAAAATCCATAACAGATATGATAATCAATAATTTCTATTTCATAAAAGAACGTCGAACACAATTAAAATAAATATATAAGAATCTTTCTTTATTAATTTTTTTATTTTACTTTATTTCAAAAAATTTACCAAACATAAACAATGCTTAGTTTTAGCTAATGTTTTTTATAAATTTTGTATGTTTATATATGATATGTATGAAGACCATAAAATTAAAGTGGTAGATGCATTATGAAAATGAAATTAATTTTATAGCATTGATTTAATTTAGTAATACTTTTAGCCTCTTTTCTTATACAAAGGTTAGTTTATATATCTTTTGTTTAATTTCATAGCATTGATTCAATTTGTGTTTACAACTCATGTGTGGTAGACTACAACAAAAAAAATTATATATTATTATATTAAAGATTAATTAATCAAACATTAAATGAATATTAAAGATAAATAAGTTTTTATTTATAAATTAAATATATTTACATGAACAAAGTCAATAATACATGTAACAAACTGATTGATTACAAGGCATATATACTAACATTTTGAACATCAGATCATGGGATCTAAGTTTTTCCATATTTCTTTCTCTCAACATATATATATATATATATATATAAAAAAAAAAAAAAAACTCTTCAGCTTTTCCTAACGATTCCTTTAATATTACAAAGAAAAGTCTATTAAGGATGCCATTTAGTACACTTGTTCAAAATCATGTGTGCAACATTCAAAGAATAAAAACTCAACAATAGATTTGTAAGTCATATGTCTTGGCAAAAACAAGACCTTACTTGATAGTCATAAGTTACATTATCATGTTTAAAGAAAAACCTACATGGATGGATTATATAGAGGGAGTTGAAAAATATGAGTTGTAGATAGTTTTAATGATGATTATATAAAGGGAGTAAAAAAAATATGAGTTTTAGATAGTTTCATAAGCTGGAGCAAATTGTCTTTAAAAGTATAATAGTTATCAATATTGTGCCCAGTTACACAAGAATAGTTACTCATATGTTTAGTAAAGCTTGTACTACTTCGGTTATGATGGTTGTAATAGTTTTTGAGGAACATGAATGATTTGTATAATGTTGACCAATTACTAGAATATTTTATTCAAAGGTAAGGGAAGGGGTGGTAATGTTTACTAGTTATTTTATAGGTTTCCATATTGTTATGTAGCGGTTTAGGTATGGTTATTGGTTTGACCAAAAAAATATTGGTTTTAAGGGAATTTGTTGGGGAAATTTAGGTTGGAAACTATTGGGGCACTGATTGGGGAAGTGATAAGTGTTTAAAATTTGATTTAGTGGATATCCTCTTGCTGGTTCAACTTTCACACGTTGTTCTATTATTTTCTTTATTGATCATGGTTAGATTCTAGATATTAAATATGAAGTTGTGGTAACATAGGGAGACACCGTAAGAGAAAGTTTTAGCTATTACATGCACTGTGATAAATTTACTATTTAGTAAAAAAGGGTTTCTCATTGCTCAGTGATGCCCTCTAAAACTCGATATAAGGTCTATAAGATATGTGAAAGCATAAACCATGCTCATGTCAGATTGGCATACTAACCACATCCAAGTTGATAATAAGACATAAGTTGGTGGTTTCACGAGTATTATCTTGGCTGATAACTATTGAGGTACAACTATTTCCTCATCTAATCTAAAGCAAAGATGTGTGCTCTCAAATGATGTATGAAGATATGAATTCATATCTAATATAAAAATGACAAAATAAAATATGAATGTTCGGATGAGAAATAACATGCAAATCAAAGCAAATTATACAACATGCATAACAAACACCTTAATGATAAAAAAAAAAAAAAATTATTAAATTTTGTAATTGAAACATTGACTCTCGCATGTACATATTTCGAGCCAGATTAAACTAATTCGATAACCAAGTAGCCAAACAAACATGTAAAAATAAAAATTGTTGTTGCAAGAAATTGAAGAACTACATGTCAAAAGGGGTCAAATTAAAAAAAAAAAAAGTCATCATCTCATTCTGTAATAACTAAAAACTATAAATAATCTTTTAGATATTTTAAGTATAATCACCATTTACATCTAATATGAGATAAGCTCTATTATTATTTGCTAAAAACCAAAAAAGTATTTATTATGTGTTTTTATTTTTAATTTAAATTTAATAGTTGTTTTGGATTTGAGGCAAAGACAACCCAACTAACTAAATTTGTAATACATATATGTTTTTTAATTATTAAACTTGTAATCTTTAATTATTGATCTGGTAATCAAACATATTGCTCCGTTTCTTGAATTCCAAAGGTCTAAAAATAAAACAACGTCGCTAAAGTGTCGTTGTTTCATTAAGACGAACCCTTTTCAGTTAGAAGGTCATCAATTATGTACTTATGACCCTTTACCTTATAGGAAAGCAACATCTTTTATTTTACTTGTATTGCTTCCAATTTCAACAACTGCAGAATATTTAATAAAAAAATTGCAAAATGCCACGTCATATCACGAGAACTCGTAACCAACCTATCAGCAGCCACCAGGTCAAAACACTGCACACCAACCGCGCCATCACCCGGCGGTCATCTTCCGTCATCCTCGAGCAGTGGCTCGTGCACTTCGCTGTCGTTTCTATTTCTATATTCTCTTGGCTTGGTTTTAGCTAATTCAATTTTTTTTTTGTGGTCTCAATTTGTTGATGATTGCATTATTATTTCAGTCGCAAATTGTTAATTGTATGCCTATTATTAGCCTCATGTGTGTGTTTTCTTTTCAATATATATACATATATGATTGAAAGTAGGCCATTAATGTCGTTTATTTTAAACTTGGTATAATGGAGAAAATTAAAAAACTCTCAACTTGATTTTTTATAGCCTAAATTTTAAATTAATTTATATGAAAGTTATTCCAACATCACTTTGTTAACTTGGTTGAAAGAAAAAAAAAAAAAAAAGTTAGGTTAACTCTGATTAATTCATTAACCTCGTGACCTGAGTTATGAACTTCATAGAATTGAATTTATTTTTTATTTTATTATATGATAAAAATCAATTTACAATCAACTCAATATTAAAGGATAAAATTCAATTAAAAAAAAAACTCAACATTACTAAAGGATAAAATTCAATAAAAAAACTCAACATTAAAATATGGCATTGAAAAAAAAAACTAAAGATAAAATAAAAAGAAAACAAGGGGCCAATTAAAAAAAAAAAAAAACAAGAGTTGGAATGCGTGTGCTTGAGTGGCCTGGCATGACTAGGCCTGGTATGAAAAAAGCCCAGGCACATGGCTCTAAGAAATTTTTTTTTTCTTTGTTAGAGGGCAGATAGTAGATTGTCTACTATTTAGCTTTTCTTTCTTAAAAAAAAAAAAAAAGTAACAAACGACACGTTCTCTACCGTGACAGACGATGCATCGTTCATTGGGTCATAGACTAGAGTTTGACCACCTTTGTGATTCCTAAAAAGATGAAGGGATGGGTTTTGGGGATTCAAAATTTTATTTTTTTAATTGATTTTTATCTAAAAACACCTTAAACACATACTTGAATCATCTAATAACCCCAAAATAAAAAGAAAAGGAAGAAAAAATTAACCGAATAAAAATATCTAAACCAAACCCAATCTCTTTCCTCGAATATATTTAAAGAAAACAACCTTCATCATTAAACTTTTTTCTTCAAATGAAATTCATTAATAATAATGAGTTTTTTCATTGAAAAATAACTCAACTAATGATTTTTTATTTCTTTCTTCATCTTTTTTACACAACGTTATTTTTTATTTTTCAAAGCTTAGGATTGAAAAACAAATGAAATGAACATTCTTCTAGTTTTACTTTCACTAAAAAGTGGCTCAACTAATGAATGAAAAATAAGAATTGTCATGAATTTGGTGTGAAGCATGAAATTTCTTCTGGTTTTACTTTCCCTTCTCTTTCTTTTAATTTTGTCTTTTTATGATAATTTGAAGCCTAATTAGTTGGCTTAGTATTCATATGGACAACAGTGAAATCAACCCCCAATATCATTTAGCTGTTTTGTTAATTAAATCACTAGAGCTACTCATTTTTTACTCTATAAATTGTCATGCTCGGATTGAAGTTTTCGTATCCGACCACTCGATTTACAAAAAGAAGAAAGAAGTCGGATCCATAGCTACCCTTTCAAAACACAAGATGGTTCATAGGACGGACCTAGCTTCAATCCATGTTTTGTCCAATTTAATGTCATGGGATTTGCAAATGATTAAACCAGTGGATGCCATTAAAAAAAAAAAAAAAAAGCAGAGTAGTGGATGTTAATTAGAGGGCCTCCCACCTGTGTTCTGCTTCATTTGTAATTCAAGTATTAGTCCCATTTCCTCCTTAAGTTATTATTAAAGTTCTCTTGAAAGCTAAGAATTCAGTCACGTGCCACGTGAAACATAACCAAAAACAGTGGACACCCAACTAGGCCCTCGGGAGCTTCTTACCGAGCAAATTCTCTGGCACATACCCTGCAAATATAATTTTCTTACATGGAAGATCTTCTTGCACCTCCTTCCTTAAGGGGCCTTTTTTTTGTTCGAATTCGGAGCCATTTCTGATTCGTTTTCCGATTCCCAAATTCCTCCGGGCAAGTTGAGTTCATATGTATGATGTTTGAGAGCTTGGAAGGATACTTCAGTTGGAAGCCTAATCGAGTAAAATCTTATACTATGATTGAGCTCATACATGTAGCTTGTGTTTCAAGCATATCGAAAGCACTGATTGGATTAGCAAGCCAAGCTGCTATTGAACTTAAACCTAGACTAGTGCTGGTTAAATTAGCCACTCCAAGCTCCTTTTGGCCGGCCAAAGTGGGAGTTGGAGATAACAAAGACAGACCCCAAAAAAATCCAAAAATACATTTGTCATAAACAATGTCCGAACCAACTCCACATCTGCAAATTCTCTATTTTGCTTAAATTTTAGTTGACCTATCTTTTCAATCCAAAGTCCTATAACAACCCTCTTCTATCTAGCCCATCTCATCGTAAAGAAGAAAGGAGAGAGAGAGAGAGAGAGTGAGAGCGAGAGAGAGAGAGAGAGAGAGCGAGAGAGAAATAAATAAATAAAGAGGAGACTTGCCATAGAAATAAATAAAGAGGAAACATCAATCTTGCCTTGCACACCTCTAGCCTATTGGTGAGCAACACATTTCATGCCCATTTGCCTCCCATCAATGGATCAAGATGATATTCCAATGGAAGAAACAGGCAGCAAGATTTTGCGAAAATCAATGTTTACTTTCCTTCAAAACTATCAATACTTCACCTCTACCGCAGCCCTTCTCGCCTTCCCTTTCTCGGCCTCAATCCTCCTCGCACACCTGCTTCTTGACTCCTCCTCGTCTCTCCTTCCAGTCATTTACCACAGGTTGAGCAGTCTGTTCCAGGCGGCGGGACTCCCTCCCTCCTCGGAGTTGCTCAACCTTGTCAATCTCAAGCTCTCTCAAACAATCTCCCTTTCAATTCTTACGCTTCCCTTTGCCCTTACTTTCTTGCTCATCATGAAAGCATCTGTTATTCAAGCTCTCAATAATAATCACAGAAAACCACCTTCTTTCTATTGTGTTTTTTCCATTTTCAATCCTCTCCTCCTCACCTACATATGCAATTCATTATTGATCCTCTCAGCGAATGCAACAGCTTTTTCTCTCCTATTCTTTACTTCCAATCTTTTCCTTGAGAATATTGGGTTTGGCTTTCATCTCTTCCTCTCTGCTGCTGGAGCTGTTGTTTACTCCATCATCCTCTCCCATACAATCATAATATGCAACTTGGCGTTGGTCTTATCGGGCGTGGAAAGAATCGGAGGATACCTGGCCATTCTAAAAGCCTGCGTTATGATCAGGGGAAGGGCTTCAACGGCGTTATCACTTGCACTTGCTGTCAATATAGCCCTGGCAGGGGTTGAAGCATTGTTCCGATACCGGATTGTGAGAGCTTATCGTCATATCCGTGAAGCACCAAGCACTTTGTCGATAATTTCAGAGGGGACGCTTATCATCTACTTGTATTCAATTCTTGTTGTTCTTGAAACCATTGTCAGTTGCATCTTCTTCAAGAGCTGCAAGGCAACCTACTCTTGCATTGATCAACAAGGTAAATACGCTTACAGGATCAATGAAATTGAAGAGGAATTAGAAAATGGTGGTTATATTATTAGCTTAAAGGTGTAGCAACAACTTTTCTCCTCTTGTCACAAGGGCAATCCATACACAAGAAAGATTCACAAGGATCGTTTCAGAGGAACCATACTTCACTTGAAGCCCCGACAAGAACTGTATGTAACACACGTTCAAGCTGTTACATTCTTTCTTCAATTCTTTCTTCCTTTTCTCGTTTCCATTTTCTGGTTTAATTATTTACTTGTACATTGGAATTTCTGAAAGAGAGAACAAAAGACAAAAATGGCGTTGTAGATGTATCAATCACTGGTCATCAAGAAAATTGAAATTTCAGCTACTCTGTAGATCCCAACCTCCACTGTAAAGCAATTTTTTTCTTTTTTCTTTGTTACGCCACTGATACACTCATGTACTCTTATCATGTGTGATTAGTCAGTCTCAAAAATTAAACCACGACGGAGAATTCGACTTTAAATTTATTAGCGATTATACACTTGTATATGGATTGCACAATAATTTTTTTTTAAAAAAATCATCTATTCTAATACTGTTGTAGCTTAAACACATTGAATTTTGAAATCCGGTAAACCGTGATAGAAAATAAAAACTAGAACAAATTATCTAATTTATGTTATGAAGTAAGCATTCCTTAGTTTCTTTTTCCTTTTCTTTTTCTTTTTGAGGCGAGGGAGTCAATTTAATTGGGCTACCCACTTGAAGGAAACTAAATGAGTATTTTAAAAGGGTTAGTGATATTTAGACCTGTTTTTTTTTAAGTGTTTTTAAAAAAGTTTAAAAAAAAATATTTTTTTCTTTGCTTCATATTAATATTTTTAGATATTTTTAGATTATTTTAATATGCTAATATCAAAAATAATTTTAAAAAAATAAAAAATATAATTTTAATATATTTTTAAATAAAAAATATTTTAAAAAATAACTACAACTATAATACCAAATAGACAACCAAAAGATTAATCCGGTGATTAAGAAGATATATTCGCTTCTTTGATCTTTGTAGGTTCAAATTATGAACCATCATTAAGAAGAATTTAATTCCTCCAAACGCACTTATAGGTTAATTTAATTGGGGCTTCTTAAAATAGTTCAGACATGAATTTTTTTAATCTTAGTTTATATGTAAACTGGTCCTGAAATAACACTTAAGGTCGATTTGCGTGTAAGAATGTGATAAGTAGCTTTTACAGAGGGATATCATAGAAATATAAAATGATAAGATTGTAATATATGGTCAAGTAGGAATGATAATTTTACATGATTCATCGAGAATATTCTAAGATCACCTAACTTGATTGGATTGGGTTTTTGTTCAGTTTCACAGATATATTCAATCTAGTCAGGTCAAAACCAGACCCGCCCTAGTATTTTAACTATTTTTAATTTTTTGTTAATATAATTTATAAAGTAGAATTTAGTTAAAAAGTAGAATTTAGTTGAAAACCAGACCCGTCTTAAAATATTACACATGTAAATCGAAACATATATATGTAGTTCTTGTGTTGAAGGAAAAGGTTAGCAAGAAGGACAAGAGAAAAGAAAACCGACCCAATATCTTATGAGTACTTGCTATGCATAGCATAGAGCATCTGTATACTTATGCAAGTGATAACGACATGTAACTTGGAATTATAAATTATGTAAATATATATATATACACACACAAACACACTTACAATATCATCATAAGTCAACCATCTCGCAAGGTTTTATTATATATGCAACACGCAAAGCATCAAGAAAAATGTTTTTTTAAAAAAAAAATTTATACACTGAATATGGAATAAAATAAAATCAAACTACTAAGGGAAATATAATTTGAAAGAGACCACAAAGCTAATTGAAAACATGCTCACAACGGACAAGAATGGATTTTAAAAGTCCTTTTAAAACAAGGTAGGATTGGCTTTGGAAATGAATTTAAGACATGTGAGAAAATTCATTTTTAGAAATAAACCTATAATGGGTTAAGGCTGTGTTTGGAAAAGCAGGTCAACCCGTGTTTTTAATAAATTTAAATGTTTTATAAAAATATAATTTTTTTATATGTTTTGGATTGTTTTGATGCGCTGATCTCAAAATAATTATTTTAATGCATTTTAACACGAAAAATACTTTAAAAACAACTATAATCATACTCTCAAACAAATATTAATAATAACAAAGTTAGTTTCACCAATAAAATACAAAAATAGATGGAATTGGAAAGCAAACACGCCCACTTACAATATTATCATTAGTCAACTATTCATAATGTATATTTATTTATTTATTTATTTTATTTCATATTTATTGAATATAGAATAATATGAAATCAAATTGGTAAATGTAAAATGATTTGAAGCAAACCACAAAGCTATGGAGTGAAATTAAGTTTACAACGGATAAAAATGAATTTGAAATTTACTTTAAAGCAAGGTACTGGGACTGGTTTTGAAAATGAATATAAGACAAAAGAGAAACTAATTCTTGACAATAAATAAGTAATAATTCGCGATGAATTAAAGATTATTTGAGAAGAAATTCAAACACAATGAGCGAGAAATAATCCACAATAGATTAAAAAATGTTTTTAAAAATTAAGTGGAATGAAATGCATGAACTCACAAGCAACGAGTGAGAGATAGTTCCAACGGATTAAAAATTATTTAAAAAAGATATCAACATTACATCAGTGGAATAAACAATAAATGCTTGAGCTTTGAGATTTTTGGGTTTCTCTCCTTCTTTATTGTAGACGTCGTTGTTAATGGCGTCTTTGGTTGTTGCAGCTATCAAGAGGAGTTGCTACCGTCATGCGTGGTGGAGGAACAACCATTATGCTTGAGAGGGAGGTATTTGCTCACCGAAAAACATGGGAGAAAGGGGTTGTCGTGTTCTGGTGGCTGTAACTCCGAGAGCCGGAGAAGGCGGCTCTAAATCTCATGTAACAAAATAAACAAACACTTGAAAAAAAAAATCTATAACTGATAAAAAAAAATTATAAGTGTGTTTTTAATATTTTTCTTTCTTACTTGAATTTATTTATTTTTATAAAATAATTATTATTAAATAATTAATAAGATAACACTAATTAAAACTTGAGTATTATAAAATTTCTCGTGATTTAATATTTTTTATATATATTTAAATTTATGTGTATGAGAAAAATGTATATCTAGACATAAATAAATAAGAAGATAAGCTATTCAACCTTGTTTTTGTATCTTTGAATTTTTCTATTTCTCAATTCTTTTCTCCTTTTCTTTTCTTATTTTTTTCTTGATCTGTTTTTTTTTTTTTTTTGCTGAATTGTTTCTCTCATATAATTTTTAATTTACACAATTTTTTCTTTCTCTTTTTCATACTTGCTAAAAATATTAAAAGAAAAACCTAAAAATCGTGAAACACTTCTCAAATGACTAATATTTTGGAAAATAATGAATTTTTATGAAAAATAAATTTTTACGTGAATCTCTGGATTTTTATGAAAAAACAAAATTGGGTTATAAATACATAAAAATACTTTTATATATAAAAAAGTTACAACATTATATTGGAAATCCTATAAAAATAAATCTAAGTTACTAACTTTACTTTATAATTATAGAAGTTTAATTTATAATCATGAATATATGATAATAATGATAATTAATTAATATTTATTCAAAATATATTAAATTAGCATGTTAAAACTTAGTATCACATAATTAGTTGATGAACCATTCGTCGTGGGTGGTTTCTCAAATATAATTAATCCTCAAAAACATATTCAATACTATATTATATAGGTTTGTGGAGAAGTTATATGGAAGATTTTATTCAATTAATTGATTCCATCAATGGAATGAATTAAAAAAAAAAAAAGGAAATTTTTTAAGAATATAAGAAGTCTTGTCGAGTCCAGAGGTAGATCTTTCATTCAATCCGACCCGTGATGATCCCTGTTGTAGATGGAAGAAGTTGAGAGGAGAGGAGTAGAGAGACGTGTAGTCGCCCAGCTCCACCTGTTTGTCCGTGCGGCCAACCGTGTTTCAAACTGCAGTTAGCCGCAAAAAAAGCATAAAATATTATGCTTCCAGTGGCCAACCGCAGTTTGACTTGCGGTTGGCCATCGTTCAGAGTTTCTTCAGACAATTTCGAGTGACATCATCTACATTCCCCTCTCCCTCTCCCCCGCTCCCTCTCCCTCTCTCTCTTTCCTTATTAAAAAAACTAGAAGATGATAATTTCACATTTGTTTAAAGTCAAATTATATTTTAATTCATTGTTCAAATTACCTCTAAAATTATCAAGTATTGGATTGGTATTAGATTAATTTTAAATTTGAACCTGACATGTAATTTTGTAGAAAAGTTTTAAAAGTTGACATGTTAGCTCCAATTTAATAACAATGCTAACTAATTTTATTTTTTAAAATAAAATTTTTATCTTCTAATTTTTTTTTATTGAATCCATTTTTTAATAAATTTAATTGATTTTAAATTTATTTTTTTAATTTTTTTAATTTATTTTTATAATTTTATCGAATTCTCAAACAAATATTTTAATATTTGATTGGTGTGATGCTCAATTCTACGAGTATATATTTTTGTTATCATATTATTAAATATAATCTGGTTTAAAAAGATAGTTGTTAAACTCAATGAAATTCATGATTCATGTTATGAGCTTAATAGGTTAAACCATAAAACTCGGATTGATCTAATATATTATCGTCTCAACATTAAAAAAAATATATATTATATTAAATTTTTTAAGTTAAATTATGTTTTTTATCAATCATCAAGATTATCTTTGGATCCACAAAATTAATTTTAAATTAGAGATAAGCAATGAATTATGCTAGAAAAATTGAAGGTTGACTAATCAAATCAGATTCCATAATAATATCAAATAATTTTAAAATCTAGATATTTTTTAAAATTAAAAAACTAGTTAGTGGAGGATTTGTTATCTTTGATCATATATATTTTTCATTTTTTGATTTGAATTGAAGCCCTCTTACGAATATAATGAGCATGAAATGTAAATGGAGACCATGATAATTCATGAATGCCGCATGTTTAATAATTAAATTATGAAACAAACATTGAAAACTGTTCTGCAAGCTATAATTATTTTTTTTGGTTTTGCTGTTATGTTACAATTACACCAAGAGCAACCCGTCCGACAACTATGTCTGAGCCTGAAAACCTATACATCTTTTGCGACGTGACCAGTCAAAATCTCTATTAGAAAAAATTAAGAAGAGAAGGGGAAGGTTGCTCCCTATGTTACAAGAAACAAATTAAATTCTAGTGTTAGTGTTGGGTTAGAGCTTTGTACATGGTTTCATGGTACACTGTCACTTGGCGGCTTTTACATCCGCTCTGGTGCAGAAAAAATCATGCCAAACAAATGACGAAGCAGGAAACCGAATCAGCTACTATATAATGCGAATTCACCAAAACTACAAAATTTCTTCTCGAGGCCGCATCCAGCATCTTTTATATCATGCATGGAACCACCGCTGGTCAGTGTTCTTGGCCACCCAGCATGCTCTAGCAAAATGAACACATTCTTGACTGGATATAGCTTAAGGTAGGTTCTGCAGGCCTCGTGGAATGGCGCGCTTGCCTTGTCACTATCACTTGTAAGGGTGTGTTTGCACCGTACTGGCGAATATTGGAGCAGAGAATCGGATTTTCGACACCAATACTCAGCAGCATGCGCCACCGTTCAATCTGAAAAACTCTGGCAGATGGTTGTTGTAGCAGGGGCCCTCAAATTGCCAAGCAAGAAAAAGAAGAAACCAATTCACAGCTATTTCATGTTCTTCTTTGTAAGATTTATTCCCTTCGCTCTCTCCATTTCAGCCTCTTTCTCAGCTTTCTTCTTCTCCAATTCAGCCTGTTTCAAATTTTCTTCATGCGCTTTACGAAACAATCTCACAAAATTTAAGAGAGTAGTGGTAACTGCATCAGTGAAGAAGTCATTTTAGATTCTCTCCATTGTTAATCCTTAACATATAGACAGACTTGACTTGTATTTTAGGACTACAAAAGTTTGATTCCTCCATAGTCCCCAGAGCTTGTCCTTGTTTTTTTTATTATTATTATTATTTTATCCTTTTCCACCATTTCATATTTATATCACAATTCGTCCAATATATAACTACTGAACTATTTCTCAAGGAAACAATGTAGTATTCATGAAAATTCAATTTGTATCACAGGCCTCGTTTAGTCTTCTCATGTTCGTTCTCATGTTCGGGATAATTTTCTAGAAGTTTCCTCCTTTCCCCCCTCTGAATATTATTCCATGCCCCATTGTTTTTACCCAGTTCCAAATCAACAAAACTGACCCAAGCCTCATCAAGTACAATCCAGACGAACCTTTATGTTATTTATAAACATCAAACCCAGTTGAGAAACTGAACTTCGTAAAGTCCACTAACAAATAACCTGTGGGTATCCACAGCGTATTACTACCAAATGCAATGCTCTATAAAATCATAACTGCACAGATCAATTAAATAAGAAGAGTGTCCTATGCATAACTTGCCTTGCTCAAATGGGCAACGGGCTGGATCCTCACCGAAGTACAGTGCAAGTGCATCCGCATTTCTACCCTGTCCATCACAAGACAATGATTGATGACTGTGATAATAAAACCTATTCACTCTGGTAGATAATAGCGGATGCAAATGAATAGTCAGAAAATTACCACCACAGCATAGAAATTTGTCACGGACACCACCTCCGTCTCAGCAACACCAATGAATTGTTTTAGTGTCTGAGAAGTCGCATAAGAGAATGTTAGTGCATAAAGAACATATTAACATGCATAAGAAACAAAATGTGCATTACATTGATCCTCTACTAAACATATAAAATTGGAATTAGATAATGGCACATTCTCACAAGGATAAACTGCTAAGATACTTATAAAGATTTTTTATAGTGAGGACCAAAGTTGAGCCCAATCATGGAACTATATTTGAATCTGATGTTACATCAACTACAGATGCCAGCTAATGCATCTAACCACTACTGATATTTCATTAGTGATCAATGTCAATATCTTATCAAAGTTAAGGAAATAATTTTATATAAGATCTACCCCCGAAGGAAAAAGAAACAGCAATGAATCATATCAGTATTTTAACAAGCTCACTAAGCCAAGAACTCCAATTCTTACAAAGGAAAATGATGCAGTATCAAGTGACCAAAGGCAAAAAAGAAAAAAAAAATGAAGGGCCAAATCCCTGAAGTATAGCAAACCATTTCAGATTCCTACAAAGTTAAAGCAATAAACGATGGAACAAAATAATAGTAATAGTAATAGTAATAGAGGAAATTTCAGTGAGCAGTTTTAAAGAGGCAAGATGAAATAAAAACCATGAAAACAGTTTTTACACAGAATAGAAACAAAACAATGGGCTAACCTTTCGAAAAACTTCAGATACAAGACCATCATTTTCTGATGCTGCCAGCTCCTGCTTAACCTTCTCTAATCCCTTGATGATAGCCTGCATTTCTTCTGCTAAAGACTTCAATTGTATCTGCAAGATACGACGACTCCATCTAAACATAATCTTACTACTGTAATTAAGTGTCGTTGACAATTAAAACAAGGCATGTACCTTAGATGCAGTTTCAAGGCTAACAAGGTCCAGGTGAAAATCTAGAAGCATTGGTGACTTAGCAGCAAGGACCTAGGAGACAAGAAAACAAAGTGTGAGTCTGAACATAAAATTGGCAATTGCCACTGGAGTTCATTTCTTTGATAAGAGGTAAAAAATAATATCGATTAGCAAACATTACAGAACCAGTAGATAAATGAACACAATCAGTAGAACAATGAACATAATCTAAAACAAAGCAAAGACAATATATAGTTTCCATTTTATACAACTTTGATTCAAATAAAAAATCTCAAGTGTGGAGATTCTAAAATGGAATATTTTATGACTATCTATTGTTTGTAAGGATTCGTCATTTCATGTTTTCATTAAATGAATCATTTTCTGAAAACAAAAGGAGAAGAAATTAACTATTATAAGTCTCACTGCAGATGACATTACAATTGCAACAAGGATAGAATCTTAGAGCAATTCAAGTTCAAAATTTTACGTTTCTGAATCACATCCTTTTCAACTTAATGATATAACTAAGTGCACCCAAATATGTTCTCCAATATTAATCTAATGCTAATGCCAAATTAACAGTCTCCAGATTACATATTCCCAAAAATCTCAAACTCAAAAAATCCAAACTTCACCAAGTTTTTAAATGCACTTAGACTGCCAAAAAATAGAGTTCAGTTCCTTCTTAATTCATTATGGATCTGCTTGAGCACCCATTCCACAACCAGCATTGTGCACCTAAAAGACATGGTTCGGGAAAACTTATTGTTGCATTGTTCAATTCATTACAAAATGCAGGACTTAATATTGCTAATCAAATAGCTAGTTACATGACCATCACATCCCAGGAAGCAACAGAGCAATCACGAATAGGCTCCACAATCACCAAATTTAGAATAGAAAATCTAAAATTGTCAGTACACATGATTTTGATTCCATTAGGAAAGTTAAAAAAAAAAAAAAAAAAAAACATAATACTAATCATACCTTGCAAAGATAATGCATAAGTGTCATCTTGTTGTTGGAAGCGCGCGTATCAGTGAGTTTCAAGAGACTGTCCAACTTGAATCCAATTGCAGAACCTGTACAAATAGGAATGTATTTGATATCTTATATCTTTGGAAAAAAATAAAAGCTCAGAACATTAAAAAGTGCTCATTGAGGTAGGAGACTATCAGCTGGTAAGATGATGGAAAATAAATAACAAACAAGTGAGAGAAACCAATATTGATCATACGAGTACCAGATAATATGGACATGCATGCTTGAATTCTTCCAAAAGAAAGCCAATATTTGATATCTTACATGTTCTATTCATGTTTACCATGTTGTTTATAGTAGTTTCTTTTCCAAAACGCATTGAGCCTCACTCCTAAAATGATCATTACTTGGCAGGAAAGTGTTCAGAGATCACTAGTTGGGGGAGAGATTAGGTAATAAGAGAATTGGGAAAGAAGAGGAAAGGAGACTATATGAGAGAAGAGTAGGGACAGGAAAGACAAATAATTAGAGTTGAGCGGAAACACTTTCATAGTTTAAGAACTAAAAACTCGAATCCTTGGAAAATAATGGTAGATAAAATAAATAAATAAATAAATAAAAATGCCAAACAGAAAATAGAATGGAACTAAATCAACTATTGGACAGGAAATAAAATATAAAATCCCTAAAACAACTAGAAACATCATGTGTTTAAATTACAGCTCCATGATTCTCAGTCAGTTCCCCATCACATAAAACCTTCAAATTATACTTTGCTGGATTTATAATATCTCAAAAATATAAATCCTTGTCACTACAACAGACATCAAAAGATGGGAAAAGGAGCTGTTTCCTTTAAGGTTGAAGCTGCATGGAGTGTTGGTAAAGGCACTAGTTGAGTTTAAGCCATGAGTTGTGATATACTGAAAATAGAGCTCAAAGCTGAAGACTAATTGTACAGATAGTGGCAATTGGCACATCTTATAAATACTGTTATCTTGTTGCTCTAAGACAGCATATGGTTCTTCTGATTCTCTAAGTTGCAATAAAGGCTATGCCCCTCAAGAAGGTTTTAAACAAAGACACGGTTAATTATGGAAAGAGCAAGCACACCGTCACAGGCAATTAAGTTGTGCTTCTTCTTTAATTGTCTCATGAAAACATACAGATAATCATGTCAGGTGCCATTACGAAAGTTCCTAGTAAACCTTTATTGGGAATAAAACATTTATAATTTCCTTGGTTCAGTATTCCCCAGATAAGAATTTTCTCAAGAATTTCAACTAGAGAGAATTCCAGAACTCGATAAGAATTTAGAACCTGAACTACTTACCCCGTGCAGTTCCTTGATTCAGTGTATTCCCCAGATAAAGAATTTTCTTCAAAATATCTTTCAATTTGAGGGAATTCCGGACCTATTAAGCAGAGATATTCATGCCCCTTATGTAAAAAAATGAATGTGTAAACTAACGGAAGGCTTCATTATCATTTGCAGAGCATACCTCATCACATGCAGAATTTACAGTGTTTAAGCTCTTTTTAAACTCTGAAATCTGTGAAACAGGGCAAGATAAGAAAACTGTGGAGAAAACCATAGTTCAGGAGATTTGTAAATTTATGAAAACCACACTAACAATGCACATCAGCCCAAACCTGAGAGCCAAATTGAATCTTGAAAGAAAATACCCTCAACTTGGACTCAACACGTGGCACTTTCATCAGCTCCAAGAAGTACTGGAGGAACACATAATAAAGTTGAATAGTTCAAATTATCAAAAAAAAAAAAAATGCATTCAAGTTATCCAGCATAACCAATAGGTAAAATCAGTTGTCATAAATAATGTGATCTACATGCATGCCAAAGATTCAAATGAATGGGCTTAGCATGATAAACTATAGTCAACATGCACTGTAATATCCTCAAAGACAAAAATTCATAATGACCTCAATTATAGCAATTGAAACTATCAAGACATGTGCAGTCAGCTTTCACCAATTCATACAACCACAAATTAATAATTGCCCTATTATAGCAATTGAAGCTATCAAGACATGCAGTCAACTATCACCAATTTCATGCATCCTAGTTCAGCTCTGCCAAGCACACAGACCATTTCTCAATTTGTGCATGATATTCTTGAGCAGGGCCAAGCTAATATTTCCTGCATGGTTCCAATAATATCAGATGTCTTCAAAGAGCCTTCCAGCTTTCCCCTTGTACTGCCCTAGGCCCCTAGCTCTTATATAGCCTCTAACAGCTTTTAAGTCTACCATCCAAGTCCTGCCATAGGATCCTTTCTCTTTTTGGGCATAAATAACCATGTCCTTAATATGAAAGACAACAGTAACTAACATTTGCTCATCTAATTGAAAAATTGTGTTAAAGTTATTCATTCTACTTCCAAGTAGAGTTTGCAGTTCTGCTGCTCATGAAGAGATTTCCATAATATAGCATTCTTTTTTAGAGTGATGGGAGAAAAGTTACTGCTTATATTCCATATATCAATAACAACTACGACATTATCAGGCTTCCACCAATATCACTCTAGAACAGAATACTTGAAGTCTCCAAAGGAACAGGGCAATTTAGACTTAGGATTTCCACTTGGAGGTTTTGGTTTCCATGGGTGGAGGGGTGAAAAGAGTTACCCACCACTGTGTAGGACAAGACCCATTGAAGCCTCCCAACAAAACAATAAAATAATTTAAAATTAAACATGTAACAAAAACAGAATTTGGAGATATCAGTCAGAAAGTGGGGCTTGCCTATCACGTTCATCACTTCTCATGCAGTTCATGATACTTCATGCAGACATGTTCAAACTACTTGTACCCTCCTTTGGTATAATAACCTTCTTTTAAAAACAAAATCAAAACCAAAACAAGAGCAAAGGAAAGGAAAAAGGCAACCAGGAAAGAAAGAGCAAAAAGACTAGAAAGGCACTGATATTCTTATCCTACATCTTTTTATTAGATATAAGAAGAAAATCTATTAGAAATATTGGGTATTTCTTTCTACCCCTAGACAACCAAACTTTGTTGATGAATCTCCCATAACTTGTCACAAGACAGTTTCTATTCTTTTCCTCTTTTTTCTCTTATATAGGAGAAGAAATTTCTCAATGCTTTCTTATCATCTAGTATTAGAGATTCAGATTATTTTAACTTCAAAACTTCTAGTGATCTTGAAGAACAAAATCCAAGTCTTTCACGGTGCTTACAATCACCACAGTACTTTCCACCAATCACCACAGTACTTTCCATGTGCCATTTTTAGAGGGCCAAGCCAAATTTCTCGTACCACAAGTTAGTGTCTTCTTATGCAGCACTTTCCAATTAAAAAATTGATACTTTTTGAGTTCACAATTTCAAATGGAAATTATCAGGGTATCATAAGTTTGTCTTCTTATGCAGCACTTTTCAATTAAAAAATTGATAGTTTGGAGTTCATAATTTCAAATGGAAATTGTAATGGTATCATATACCAGTGATACTATACGCAAACTTTTAGGGTTAAATGGATCAGCAAACCTATCTACTTTATTGTCAAAATGAAAACTAAAATGGGCAAGCACAATTATTCATTAACTAGCCATAATCCATCATTTCAGATAATGAAAGAGATGCTATAAAGATTTTAAGAAGTCACATAAGCCAGGCTACAGGTATGGAGTCACATGCCAATCTTCTAGAGTTCAACTAACCCATGTGTGACACCTGACAAAGTACTCAAGAATGCATTCCAGTAAAAGATGAGGAATTTCTGGTTGATAAATAAATTTTGCAGACCTGTTCACACTTTCCCAGTTTCTCCTTGTCACCAGTGTAGCCCTGTTATTTTACAATTAATCATGGTTAAATGTCTAATATTGACAGAGTTTCAAGGGTCACAAAATGTCAAAGTACTCTTGAATATGAAATGGAATTTAAATGAGATCATAATTATTTGAAGTTGCACCTTGAGAAGTTCCATCTCCTCTTTAGTGGGACAGAACTTTATAAGATTTTCCACTTGATCAACATCTAATATTGAGTCATCCATTGCTAGTACTGCAGCCTAAAAATATGCAGGCAGGTGTCATATTAGTTAATGAATAACAAAAATAACCTAAATTTCACAAAAAGAAAGACAAAAAAAAGTTGCAGCTCCACTTGCACCAAAGGTGGTAGATTCCAGAATAAATAAATTTTTAGTATCAATGCATAAAAGCATGATAAGCATGTTGTCTTTGCTTAAATCAACCACTGCGCTGGATCTTTTAAGAAGGAAACCTGCTATAACTGGGGCAAAATTGCATGCATGCACAGAAGTAACATATAACCTGTCATGGATGAAAATGATAGCTCGGGAAAGTAAATTCCACCACAAGGTTAAAATGATATTAAGTAAAATGATATTAAGACCCCTAAATAATACACTTTTTATTCACAAAACTCTGCCCCAAGATTACCAGCTCTGCTCATCTCCCAGTCACAGCTGTCTACAAAAGCCCTAAAGCAACGCAACCTAATATTGGTTCCATTTCCACATCAAAAAACGAAACTTAAAATACAATATTACAGGGAAATCCAAGTTGCAGGAGAGTACACTCCAAGGTCAACAAACAGAGGTGAAGGCTGGCCAAATCAGGGAAATCAAAGTCACAGGAGAATGTGCTCCTAGGTCAACAGACAGGATAGCTTCTGAACATTACATTACACCCAACCTTTTACACTTCAAAAAACATGCATTTCTATAAATGGCTCATGACTAGCACAAATTGCTTGAAAAGTAGAAGTCAACTCTCTTTTAAATATACACAACCAAAATATCAACACAAACCACATGATGCTATCCCATTTAAACTTGCAAATCTCAAGCATTGCCTATCTAGTCTAAGTGCACAATATCACATCTTCATCCACTAATCAAGAAAAATAGTTTTGATAAATAAAACAGATATTCTTATCACTGCAAGCACTTCCAAGATGTCTGATCTTACCATCATGTCAGAAAGTGGCATCTTAACTTTTGTAAGCATGATTTCAGTGTTATTTGCCCTCCGCAGATCAATCTACAGTTGACAACAAGATGCTTCATTTGAGAGACATTAAGTTGTAAGAAAAGGATATAGATTCTATCATAATAATATTTTCTTCAACAAGAAACAGCAAAAATTGCAATCAAATTGATATATATTCAGAAAGATACACAAAAACACACATGGCAATCACACAGAAATAAATAACTACTAGAATTTGAACACAGATAAATGAAATCACTAATGCATGATGAGACTGCACGAGGGGCATATATTTCTTTAATGGTGTTTCTTTTTTATTACATGCATCACACCTGCTTAGCATCCAACTCAACTGAACCTTAATATCAAATTCCTTAGGGTCAAATACGTTTCCCTCATCCCATTATATGTAGAGCGAGTTTGACTTTTCCATGAAAAATTGAAAATTACATCCTTGCAATTTCAATCCAAGTCAACTTCAGCATGGTTTGACCCTTAACAGTATACAGCCTAGTATTTAAGACATATGTTACTCTATCTGCACTTAAAAGGTATAACATTGATAAATAACTTATCCAGGGGAGATATTGTAACCTCAGCTATCAACCAACTATTATGCAATGGCCCATAAAATGAAGATTTAGCTATATCACACAGGGATTTCTCCATATGTCACAAAACAAAGGCCACTGACATTGGTTATTCAGCTATTCACCTGAAATCCAAATAATAATTACAGTTGCTACCAACATCAAACGTTTAGACTTGCATTTTAGCTTAATGTTTGTATGGTCAATGCATGGCTGTGCTTGGTTGTAGGAAATCCAAGGATTGGTATTTGTAGGTAGTTGGGTAGCGCTCCCGGTGCAGTTGATCAAGGATAACAAATCAATGTAAACTCTAGAAAAAACTGATAAGAAGTAAAACTGGAAGGTAGTCTTGTTTTTGTCCCAAGTGTAAAAATTTCATAAATACATGCTAAGCAACATGTTCATTGTCTGTATAAAGAATGTCTGAATAACTGATGCAAATACATTCAAAGTAACTTTTCTCACCAAATTATCACAGAAACTACAAAAATAAACCCCAGTTCTAGAATCATTCATCACGATATCTTCCCTAGAAAACGAAGGCTTATGGGCTAATGAGAAAAGTGGTGCAATTCCTACCACAATCAAATTAACCATTGAAAATAAATTAAGAAGTGAGAGAAGATAAAATATAACCCCAGCAACAAGAATAAAATATCCAAATATCCATCACACACATCTGAGGTCTTTTTACAGACATATTTCAAGGCAGGGAAATGAATTTTAGATTACCAGGTTAACTTTGTCAGTTTTTGATCCAACAGACTTGCGTCTTCCTCCAGCTTTACCCAAATCAGCAGGTTTGGAGACTGTTGCAGAGAAAAGGCTTTCTAGCTCTGATACATCAAATTCTGGTGCACTATGGCACAAGGATGCAACACCATATAAAAAAAAACAGAGAAAATGATGCATAACCGTAAATAGTGAGGCATGTATAGATTCAGGAAAGTATGGCTGAATAGTGTGTTAGTAATTCTAAAAGAAAATTCAATTGGTAAAAGAAGTTGCAGTACATTTGGGGCTCTCCATGCCTTTGCAGCTCTTCCCATAAGCTTCCTTGTATTGCTCTTGTTACCTTGCTCCAATGCAAAGGCTTTAAGGAAGATCTTCTGGGTGCTGTAGCGGATGTCCCCATCCCTGAAAGACGTGAAAGCCCACGCCCTCTTCCTAAAGGTAGACCTCTAGCACTGCCTGGAGGTGGAGGAGGAACACTGCCCGGAGGTCCTGGTGGTGCTGGAGGGCCAGGAACACGAGCACCTGGTGGAGCTGGAGGAGGCGGGCCGGCTCCACGACCCATAGGAGGTGGGGGAGGCGGGGCTCCACGTCCCATAGGAGGAGGCGGGGGAGGCAGGGCTCCACGCCCCGGAGGTGGTGGGGGAGGCGGGGCTCCACGCCCCGGAGGTGGCGGGGGAGGCGGGGGTCTCCCCGGAGAAGGTGGTGGTGGAGGAGGAGCTCCACGCCCTGGAGGAGGAGGAGGTGGTGGTGGAGGAACACATCCTGGAGGAGAAGCAACTCCACGCCCTGGAGGAGGAGGTGGTGGTGGAGGAGCTCTATGCCCTGAAGGTGGTGGTGGTGGTGGAGGAGCTACACGTCCCAGAGGAGGAGGAGGTGGTGGTGGTGGTGGTGGTGGTGGTGGTGGTGGTGGTGGAGGAGCTACATGTCTTGGAGGATGTGATCGTGACGGAGGAGCCTGACTCAAAAATGGAGGTGATGGAGGAGTTCCAAGTAAAGGAGGTGGAGGTGGAGGTGGCGGCGGTGGAGCTCCATGTGCTGGTTGCAAGGGAGGGGGTGGGGGAGCTCTATGTGAAGCACGTGTGAGAGGTGGAGGTGGAGGTGGAGGTGGAGGTGGATTGGGAACTCCAACTATTCCATGATATGAAGTAGTAGAAGCACTCAAAGGGGGAGGGGGTGGTGAAGAATAAGTTGGAGTAAGAGCAGCTGGAGTATACTTAGAATTCCAAGGGGGTGGGGGGGGTGGGGGGGGCAAAACCTTCCTGATATTCTGTCCACTGGACAGAGGGGGAAAGGGAGGGGGTGGTGGTGGAGATACATGCTGTGGAACTATCTGAATATTCTGCCTGCTAAATGATGAGGATGGCGGAGGAGGAGGCGGCGGAGGAGGTGCTTCACCTACTGGACTGGCCTGAAAATCATAAAAAGAAGATTTGTTGAAATAAGGCGGAGGAGGAGGAGGAGGCGGCGGAGGCGGAGGCGGAGGCGGAGGCGGAGGTGGAGGCGGAGGGTGCACAACTTGTTGCCAGTCAAGAGAAGGATGTGATTCAGTTGTAGTAGGAAACCCACTTGAAATTAAATCTCCAGGGGCAGCGGCAACAGAAGTCGTCTTTACATGGCCACCAGCACTAGAGTCCTTTGGTGAAGCACAAAATCCAAGAGCTGGTGGTGCACTATTATATCTTGATGGTGGATATGCTACATGCATTGAATTGGTAAAAGGGCCTTTATTAGGGGGAACCCACCGAGGAACAGTATTTGGCTTGCTTTGTTTTCCATTAGTTCCCTGTGGTTCATGTTGTTTAGTCTTTTGTTTGGTTACAATTGAATCTGCAGCCGGTTTTGCATTTGATGTAGGATGTCTCCTTGGTGAAGGTAACACTAATTTCTCAAGTTTTTGTCTGCCAACATCACCACTCAACTTTACTGGTGGAATGATGGATTCTAACTTCTTTGTAGCAGTATTTTCTCCATCACCTTGATCTTCCATCTTTTTAAGCTCCCCATCCACATCTTCAATCACTTCTGTTGTTTCTTTACTCAGTGTATCAGTAGCAACAACCACAGAATCTGCCTTGAGATCTCCATCATCCACAGCAATGTCTTTCACTGCCAAAAAATCAGAATCCACCTTCTCATCTACCTTGTACTTGACATCATCCACAGCAATATCCTTCACTGCATCAACAATAGAATCTAGCTTCCCCTCCTGTTTGCGACTCCCATCATCAGAAGCACAGTCTTCAAATGAGTGAAGATCCGAATCCTCCTTCCAGACTTCTTTGCTGTCTACATTAACTGGCATGTTGTCATGAACTATACGAGAAGCTTCATCCACCTTTGCTTCATGCCCATCCACTACATTACTGAAAATTTCTTCCACCTCAAAAAATTCCTCAGGTGAAGCACTTTCTGTCTCATTCCCATCTTCATTCGCCATGACTGTGGTGACATTAGGCACAACAGCATCAGCATCCGCAAAAAGTACCTGATACAGATATGAGTATGCATTCAACTCCTACAGCTTCAGAAAAGAGGGTCAACAAAAGAATTAGGATAACCTACCTCTGCTCTGAAGTCCTTTGGAAATTGGTCCTTGGCATCCCAGAGAGTGTCAATCTCATCACGAACGAGCATCAAAATATTAGCCCGCACAAATGCTGTGTGGAACATCACTCTGAACATCATCTCCTCACGTACCAAATCTTCATCCAAATGGATGCACTCAAGAACAACATCCCCTTGAATACGGCACCTTATATCTATTTTCACTAGCGTGCACTCTTCCTGCAATTGATGAAATTCATAAGAAACATCTTAAAGTGGAGGAGTTTCATGTACCATTTTCAATTACAAGACTAAGGGCATTACCTGCTGGTACAGGCGAACATGTTTTTTAGTCTTTGACGTAGAAAACAGAAGCTTGGAAGTTCTATTGGCTGGTTTTGAAGGATCCTGGCCATAAACACGAACAACTGGCCGGCAACCTTTGCCCCCCTCAAATAATGGAAGGGCTCTAAGCATCAGACAATCCAACAGTAAAGGAGTATCTGATGGAGGCCAATCTGAACCAAAATTTCTTCTAGAAATGTACTGAAGATATCTAAGTTGGGAAGGCTGTGGATTTAAAGGAGACAAAAGATGAAGAAGTTCCCTAGGAGCTTGCTTGTAGACCATTTCAAGAGTCTTGTTCTCCCCAGTATACTGTTTCCGATATAACAAAAGACCTGCAAGCATGAAAGCAAGTACAGGCCAACCTCCTCTTTCACAATGCATTAACAGCACATTTTGTTGCCCTTCCAAGGACAGCCAGCTTTCACTTGATCGAAGGAAGTGGTGGATCATCTCCAGTGGCAGCATAGGACAGCCCTCATACTGACGAGGGTAATCCATAACTGTCATGTCATACTGAGACAATATGTCCGAAATTTGGCTCCGCCTCTCTCCTTCTCTAAAGTTAAACACCATGAAGGACGCATCAGGAAAGTGGTCTTGTAGCTGCGCTACAATGCCACCCAAGTACACCTTGAACTCATCTTCTTCCAACACATCCGTGGAGAAGCAACAATCAAACACTGCAAAACAACGAAAATGATAAAACGAATTAGCTAAAAAGCGCTGATACGTCAAAATTTCTAAAGCTCCATCAAACTCCTCAACATTTCAGCCACTTAACAAGTCTGTCTAAGCTCTCAAAACCTAGGAAATACTAACAAAAACAATTGCTACAAAATTCTTTAAGCATTGCTCAATTGCAGATTCTCAGTGCATTGACAAGATTAAATACCGGACTTCGAATAATTCACAACTAAATTATAAGAAACCTAATCATCAGGTTTGAATTGTTCAAAAATAGCAAGCAATTAAGCAGAAATTTGAAGATGCATTTAATAGCGAAGTTAAGAAGGAAAAAAAAAAGTACCGTAAACTCTCTCGGAGATCTCAAGAAGCCGATCTGGCGGCTTCCGGTAGAAGAAGCGTCTGAACAGCGCCATCTGATGGCGCTGTTTCTCCGGCGATCGGATCCAAACCGTTGATTTACAATAGCACCGGAAAGATCAGAATTGAGCAACTCAAAATCATAGCAGATCCCGATATTCTCCAACACAATTAATTACACAGGTATATAAAATAAAAATTGAAAAAAAAAAAACCAAAATGGACAATGTTTATGAAGAGACAGTCGATTACGTAATTGGATCAAATCAACCACAATGAGCATAACATTTCACAATTTAGCTCTCTATAATAATATTATTCAATTTAGCTCTATATAATAATATTATTATTAATTAAAATAATAATAATCAACAGAGGAAAGTGTCTATGTGTGTGTGGCAAGTGACAGTCGAGAAAAGAGATCAAGGTGAAAATGTGGAGATAAGGTCTTAGGAAGAGGAATTATTTTGGATTCAAATGTTGATCGGTGTTGTATTTTTTATTATTATTAACTATTATTGTTTTTTTTTTCTTTTCGTAAGAAAATCACATGGAGAGAAAAGGAGAGAGAAGCATGGTGGGGACTGTTAAGGAGAATAGTTTCGATTCAGAGACCCCTCTCTCATTTGATAAATTGGCCAATTAGGATACAAAATACAAATAAAATGTAAATTAACATGGAGAACAAAGATATAGTAAAATAGCACAATTTAAAGATATCATGATTATTAATATTTCATTAACATTGCAGTTTATAAATATAATATTTAATTAAAAATATGATTAAAAATTATGATAAAATTATAATTAACATCTCAATTCTGATTATAATTAAAAAAAACAACATTTAATTAAATGTTGTAGTTATGAACTACAACATTAATTAGTTCAAGGAAATTAATTTAAGAAAACTGTTGAACTATAACAGTTAGATTGTTTTGGCTACTGTTCAAGTATGGGAATTTTTTGTGTTTTAAGCCTATATAGTTCATAAAATCATAGTCTTTGTTAATCTAAAATTTGATTTATTTTATGATTTTAAAAAGTCTTAGATATTACAATCTTAACAAAAATTGAACAAAGCCTCCCCTGTAAAGAAATTATACTCAAAATTTTATCTCACTTAAAAAAAACTTGCAAAAAACCACAATAACTTCAATCAAAAAATTCTAACTAAACTCAACAAATTTCCACATTTTATAATCACAAGTAGCCCTAGAAATGCTAAGAAAAAAACATATATACATGCAAAATGAATAAAAAATGATTCAATACTACAATATTCAAGTAATTAAAATCTCAAAATATATAAACATAATTCATTTATCTATCTACGTTTACTGAATGATCCAAACTCGTCAATTGCATGACTAGATCTAGCTAGAGCACATGCTTGAATAGTCTCGCCCTCTGCCATAATATCATCAAAAGTTAACCTCTCTTCAAAGGTTTGATGTCCAATGCAGCAAACATTTAATCATCAGGATGCAATGGTGTAAACTTTTGTTTATTAGTCAGTATTATAAAGATAAGATGTGGTCTTTTGACCTTTCGGTAGCATGAAACTAACCTAATATTAATAAAATATAAATGTTAAATTAAAAAATCAATACATAATACTCAACATTTAACATATATTAATTAAGAAAATATTTGGTTACTTATGATATTTTGAATCCATTAAATATGTTACTCATACTATATGTATCTAGATGGAGGAACCTACTCGGGATCCATAGTAATTACCTGACGTGTAATACTCATATACCAGGTCATATGCTCTTCATTTGTAATCACATGATGCATCTCTGAATATATCTCATTCTTTGTTTATCTTGCTGTCATACATAAATTCTAGGTCCGGTTAACTAGTCGTAATCATTATTTTTACCCTAACGAGTCATGGTGTGCAATGCATCACTTGTATCGATGTTGACTGGAATATGTTATTTGTAGTTGAATTGCCGAATTATCCAGTTTGGACAATATTGCTCAACCATCTAAAAAAAATTTCAGCGAGACCACTAATATCTATATGTAAATCCCGCAAGTGCAAATAACTAAAGTAACCGTCAATCTTTCATTAAAATAAGGTGTTCACATGACTTGTAGGATATAAGTTTTTTAAATATTAAAAAACAATAATTCAGTGCAATGTAATGATTTTTATTAAAAAAATGATTCAAAAAAAACTTAGATAACATGTTGTATATCTAGCTTGCTCTGATAAAATGTCAACACATGTATTATATAATTTTTCAAATACTCTACTAACACATCACCTAGCATTAAAAATATGTCAGTTTCATTTTATTTTTTAAAGGTACAATTACAAAATATGTATAATTGCAAAATAATGTCACAATGTCTGCATCCAAATAGGAGATGAAATAATAGTGTTACCATAAAGATATAACATAAATATATTATAAGACATTCTATAATAATAATAATTTTAAAAAAAACACATCATATCTTGGTCAATTTGACTTAATTGTAACTAAATTACATTATCATAACACTAATTAGCAAAATTCAGATGCAATACAATCAAAATTCTAAAATTTAACGTTAAATCAAATTCATCATAAATTAAACATAATTCATGATACAAAATCTAATTAATATTTAATGCTTAATTGCATTAAATTAAACTAAAATTAATATAATTAAAAGAAAATATCAAATTCATTAACTCATCAATAATTCAATGAAACATATATATTGTCATAATTTTACCTTATTCATGCTTTCATCCATGAAATCATCAAGCGTAATTAATTATATTATTAGTTGATTCCAACAATACACATAAAATTCATAATTTGACAATTTAACATCAATTAAATGCAACACATAATTAATTTAGCTTATTTTCATGTTTAATTATATCAAATCAACCCTAATTGATGATATTCTTAACTAATTTCACATTAATTCAACAAACTCTAAATTCACTATAAACCCTAAATTTAACCCAAAATAATTATTTCATTTCATCCAAACAAAACACAAATTTATATCAATGCAATATGTTTACCTTGCTTATAGGACTAACAAAAAGGCTAAGGTGGTGGTAGCAGCAGTGACAACCAAAGGAACAATCAATTTGACATATAAAAACATTCAATAATGTTAAAGTCTAGGCTGGATTTGTTTTTCATTGTTTTTAAGGTAAAATGAAGGTTTTTGATGGGTTTTTTTTAAGAGAGATAGTGAGTGTAATAAGGGGGTTGGTTAAGGGAGTAGAGGTTGTGTCTATGGCTGTTCTTTTTGTTCTTCAATCTAGGTTTAAATTTCAATTTTAAATTGTTGTATTTTTAAAGCATGACATTAGCTTCTTATTTTTCTAAAGCGTGCAACATTTACCTTATTATATTTTTTAATAGCAACATTAAATTTTTATATTTTTGAAATGTGATATTTATTTTGTTGTAATTTTTAATAATAATATTTACTAAATATTATGCTTTCTGAACATGATAAAGTTAAAATGTATCATTTCATTAAATTTTTTTCAAACAATGTTATTCCATGAAAACTTTAAATTTACTGTAACATTTATTCTAAAAAAAAAACCCTCTCTCCTTTTGGCTTTTGCTTTGCCAAGAAAAAAAAAAATCATTTTCCTGCCTTCCATCCAAAGATCATTGATTACGTGGTTTGACACGTGGAAATATTACTCGCGTATTATAACGACAAGACACGACACGACACGCACATACGAGATAAGAGAGAAAACTTGGTCCCGTTCATGTACGGATGGACAAGTAGGCATGCGAAATGGACATGTTCTTTTTAACGTCCACTTCGCTTTTCTTTTATCTTCACAGGAGTTAATTATATATTAGTCCTTTTAGTTTTATCAAACAGATTAAATAGTCTTTCTAGTTTTAAAAACTAATCAATTAATTTCTTCACATGCGTTAATTACATAAATTTTATAGTACTTGAAAAATAATTAGTGACATTCTATTATTTATTTTCTAATATCACTTTTAAAAAATAGATAAATATATATAAGAGAAAGAAAATATTCTTATAACTTTGATGAATCACAAATTTTATTTTCTCTCACCTATATATATTATGTTATTTTTTTTAAAGTGGATCATAGAAGTAACTAATAAGATGTCACTAGTTATTTTATGTGTATTATAAAAGTCTCATTAATCATGCTTAATTTAAAATAGATAAATACAAGTATAAGAAAAAAAATCATATGTGGAATATTTTTATCATTTTTTATGGGTCATATATTTTATTTTCTCTCATCTAGTTATATTTATTTATTTATTCAAAGTGAGTTTCAAGGTGTTATTATTTTCAAAATAGATCTCGAGAAATAACATGCAAGATATCACTGGTTACTTCATCTTTATCATAAAACTTTCTCAATAATCATGTTTAATTTAAAATATCTTCTCTTTTGGTTGAACTTTTAATATTATCTACTTTTTTTTCTTTTTTTTTTATTTTTAAAACAGGAAAAAAAAACAAAATAAATTGGAAAACAACATCAAATAATAGTTACTTTTTAAAACTAGAAAGGTTAGTTAATTCCTTTCTTAAAACTAAAAGGATAATCTTGTTCTTTTAACATAAGAGAGGGAATTGTAAAAGAAAAAAAAAATTCCCGAACTAGAGAGGGGCCGGGGAGACATTAAGGGAGAAACGATAACGTAACTCCAAGCTGACAAAGGAATGTTGGGTGAATTTCATGATTTCAGTCTGGATGCTTATGGTTCTATTAAACAGTTTTTTTTAGGAATTAATTAACTATCTAATCTACCTTAGAACACTGCTTCCATTTTATCTGCAAACAAATAAGAGGTTAAACCTTGCCAAGGCGATTCCCACTCCCAAAAGGTAACATTAAAGCTTGAACCAAAGCTATTTAAACGGCCAATGTTGGAATAGTTTGTTGAATTAATGGAACAACGAATGAAAATAAATGGTCCACGAGTTATATTAATATTAAAGCTAAACTGACCTTATTTATATATTAAAGCCTCCATATTAATTTTGATAGCTAAATGACTGGAGTACGAGTATAGCATTGCGAAGATCACTATCTTGAACCGGAATCTTTGTGATGATATATGAAAAGAAAAGGAAATTTTTGGTTTTTACTAGTAAAAATAAATGATGGAGTTGTCTCTTAATATTTTAATCATTAGAACCATAACTGGTTTGTTTTAAAGCTTGGATAAAAAAACTAATTGTGTATAGAAAAGACATATAATTCTTAGTATATTTTATCTAAAATAAACTATATTGTTTATTTGTTTGATATAAATTAAAATATGTTTTTATTTTCTAATTGTTAGCCTGTCTAATAATTAAAGTTGTTCCATCATAGTAAAGTGGACCATAGCTTTACTGGTTAAATCTAGCCATTTTAAAGTTATATCATAAAAAAATTGTTTTTTTATTCAATACCTGGGATATATTCTACGAATAAGTTCATAATATATTAACAGAAACAAAATATTTTTTTTGTTGTTTTTTATATGAAATGTCAAGTTCTCATGGCTTTAATAAATTAGTTATGAAATCCAATATGCATGCAAAATAAAATAAAAAACTGTTTTTGTGATTTTTTTTTAGTATGCTTAAATTGTACAAATATAATTTATTTTTAAGAAACTTGACCAAATGCGAAATCAAAATATTTAAATGTATTTTGAAAAAAAAGATTTTTTTGTTGTTTTTCTAAAAAAAAACGGTTTATTTAATATAAAAAAAGCCTCCCATGTAAACATAATCCGGAACATTCATAAATATATAAAGGTAAAAAAGACGAGGAAAAAAATTAGAAATTAAATTAAAGAAAAAGCTTTGTTTGGCAAAACAAGAAGAAATTAGTAAAATAAATTGTTGAAAATTCAACCAAACCGATAAAACAGAGGAGAAGAATAAAAACCAAAAATAATGAAAACAAATGAGAACCAGGCTGAAGAAAGAGAAAAGAAGAAAATCAACCACCGTCATGGCAACAATTCCTCCAACACCAACGACAGGCCACCATTGCCAAAACCATCCCACCACCTGTAGCCTCCACTTAAAGAGTGTTTGAGAGTGTAATTGCGGTTGTTTTTCAAAGTACTTTTAACTCAAAATGCATCAAAATAATACTTTTCATATTTTTTTTAAAATTATTTTCGATATCAGTGCATCAAGATGACTTAAAAACACAACAAAAATAATTTGAAGTAAAGAAAAAAATGAAAAATTTTCAATTTTTTTCAAAAACGCTTTTGAAACGCAAAAACAAACAAAGCATTAGACACCATCAAAACTAATAGCAACACCATCTCCCTTTGCTTTTCTCTCCCACACGACAATAACTCCTTTTTCGTCATCATCTTTAAGGAACCCGTCACTAACATATCTAACCATCATGATCACCTCTCATTGAACATAAACCAAATAGCTTTAACACCCATCTTCATGCCACCAGCCACTTGAAGAAAGAAAAAAAAAAGGGAGAGAGAAGGTTGTCGAACCAATAAAGAAAGGAAGAAATGGTTGAAACTTGAAGTAGGTTGTTCTCTTGCCTCAAGTGTCATTGTGGCACACCACTATCGTAGGAAGAAATAGGAGGGGGAGAGGCTTATGATTTGCCAAGAAAAATACCTAATAGATGTGGAGCATGAGCCCTCGTGTCAGTAACAGTGACGATGAGTGAACCCACTTATCACCATTGCCAAATCTACCACCGCTAACAACCCTATTCTGACAACTTCCTTGCGACCCCAATATATTTCGAGGTCAATTTCAAAGCTTAGGTGAATATTTAAGGTGAACAAAAAAAAATGAAGGAATGTTCTTTTGGGAAAATGTAGAATAACACACCTATCGAGACTTATTTTTGTCATGAGTGGCGACCTGAAATAAGATCTTAGATTGACATTTGGATACACTAATTTATCATAATAATAAATAGAGTCAATGGTGACTCTGCTGTGGAAAGAGTTGCTTTCTTCCATTCACCAGCGCAGACTAAAAACAATTTTAACATTGAATATTGCATATTTTATTTCTAATGATTTGATTTTTAATTGATTGTTAATTTGTTGTGGATGATTGTTAAGAAATATTTGAAGTATTAGGGTTCATATTGTTGTGGAGCAACTCCAAGGGCATTATATTGGCAATGATTTATTTTTAAAATGGAATAAGGTTGGAAACAATACCTTGCAATGAGATTGGAAAAATGAATTGTAAGAGGTTTATCCAAGGTGTAATGGTTTGGTTTCGGTGTAAAATTTGATGTGAGTTGATATTGTTTTTTATTAATGAGATTTGTGTATTAATGTTGTTTTTAAATTGTTAAGCTATCTATGAATGTTGTGATGGGGTTGGAAAGATAGGTTGTAAGAGGTTTATCCGGACCTAATGTTTTGGTCTTGGTGTGAAATTTGATGTATGTTGATGCTGTTTTTTTTATTTTTTTTATGAAATTTATATAATGATGTTGTTTTTAAATTGTTAAGTTGTCTATGAATATTGTTCTTGAATTGTTATGTTAGGTGTATATGTTGTTTTTTATTTGTTATGTTAGGAGTTAATGTTATTTTTATTATGTTATACTGCGTGTTGATGGCTTTAATACAAAATTTTCATTTTAAATATTTTTTTTTAAATAATAAAAGTTATATTGACGAGTTTCTATCAAATTATTGATGTTTTGATTAAAATTGGTTTTAACAGGTAAATCAACGTGTCTTCTAATTTTAGTGACCAACTTAAACCTAACACGATGCTTTTAATCCCAAAACAAGTTTGATAATAAATCAACAAGTTTTCTTCAAGTTTGCAACTTTTGATTTAAGCTCTTTTTTTTTTAACAGCTAAATCGACAAATCTCCTAGTTTTAAGGACTAACATAAATGTAACATGATATTTTAACCTTAAATTGGATTTCAAAATGCATCAACGAGTCTTAGTCAAGTTTGCAATGTTTTGAACTTAGTTTGGATTTTAACATCGAGGTCGATGAGTCTTCTAGTTCTAAAGACCAATGTAGGTCTGCTGTGATGCTTTTAATTAAAATTAAAAAAAATAAAAAAACAAAAAAAAGTTGTGAGTTATGAAACTTCTAATTCAAGACTAGATGTTAACTCATATAAATGTTGATCAATAAAAAATAACCTATGAATAAGTTCAAAAAATAAATTTAGACAATTAATGACACATGTAAAAGAAATTTAAGAAAAACATATAATTAAGATAATATTTCGTTTGAAAAAATAGAATAAGAGTGATATCTATCTTTTTTTAAACATAATCAATCCTTTATTTAGACATATCATAAATCTTAGTTTTTTTAAAAAAATTAGGTGGCATCTTTATTTTTCATGTTTTCCTTTGATTTTTAGAAATTCCATAATTTATGTCAATAACGACATGTTCTACAAAGTTTATTTTCCCAAGTATCCCTTTATTAGATTATATTTCAAAAGCAAGTATTTGTCTCTTTAATTAGAAATAAGCATGAGAAAATGACATGTTTTTATCTCTGTACATTTAATTTGCCATGATTTCGCCCATTTTGCTCAGGAATTCTACCATTATTCTACAGGTTGTGTTAGGGGTTGTTCATTTGTTTGTTTTTTTTTTTAAAAAAAACTTTGGTTTAAGTACATGACATATAATGCCACGTGTCAATGTATCAAGAATAATAAAATAATATGTGAAAATTTAACAAAGGAACAAGAATAGAAAATCTAAACTTCAATTTCTGGAAATCAACTGAAATAGAAAGAAAAAAAAGTCTTTCACGTGACGCTATAATTTTAATTTAATTTCTTTCATGCTGATTTTAATCTATCTAATATTAATTTAATTTATAAGTTAAGAAAAACCTTTTTTCTTCAATTAGATGAAAAGGGTTTTTATTATACCAATGAAATTCAAAAACTTTCAAAATTACATTAAAAAGCTACAAAATAATATAAATTAAAATTTTATTATTAAATGAATTTGAATTCAATTTTGATATTTGATACTTTATTTGGATTACTATGTAATTTTTAACATAATTTTGTGGTTTTTATTAACAATGATTTATATTATTATATTTTAAAAATATTTAGGAATGAAAAGAAGAAGTAATTAATTAAGAATAAAAGATTAAATACATAAATGGGGAGTTACAAGACTTATGGAAAATAAAATGAGAATTTTTACTTTTTATGTAATTTCTAAAATATCAATAAATTATAGTTGTAAAAACAAATAAAAAAAATATCAATAAATAAACAAACCAAATGGCACTAGGCTATTGGGTCATATAGTGTTAAAGAACTATTTCAACTTAAAAGTTTAAGTTATCATACAAGGTCTCAATATATATTTTATAACACATCCCTTTAAATAAAATCTTGCACAAGTTCACGCGAAGAGATAATAAGTGTCTTGTGCTATTAATTGGTTTTAATTAGAAGAGATGATAAAGATGATATGATTTGAACTTGTAACCGTTTAATCAACAAAACTCTAATACTATTTTAAAAAATTATCTCAATCTAAAACAAAAACTATTAAATAAGACTACAATATATGATTTATATTATTCTTTAACATTCAAATTTATCTAAATGCATTAGCCTGCCTAGGCCCATAGATACTACAAAAAAAAAAAAGATAAGTTTTAAGATAAAACAAAAATAATGTAGGAAATTAATGATCTTCTACTACAATTTTCTTCAACCTTTCCTCCCTTCTTCTTCATTATTCATTGTCTTTCTTGTCTTATCTTCAACCATCTAAACCATAATTTTAAACATATATTATTATATATCATCGTTTTCAACAATATTTTTAGCCTTAACAAGTCAAGCTTCAAACATATAAATACATTAAAAATCAAATATAATTTCTAACTTTTAAAGTCTTAGATAGAATTTAATTTTGTTTGAAAATCACCATAAAAGGAGAAGTGGATTAATATAAGTGGGAAAGAGTTCATGAATATGTAAGCTTTAAAACCATGCTTCACATAATAGTTACAGCGGTGGTGATTATTGATGAAAAAAATTTATGAATATGTATTTATTTTATTTTGTCATGTCAGATAACAAGTTAGAATTGAAATATATATTACTTTATAAAATGGTATGAAAGATTTGTACAAATTATACCTTTTTTTTATCGTCGAAATATAAAATATTTTAATCCTTTATTTTTTTTTTCCTATAGATTTGCTTTGCACCAAAACCTTTTTTCTATTAGTTTATATGTCATCTAATCAATCAATTAATTATAGTTCATATAAACTGATTTAATTTTAATAAAGACTTTATTTACTTCTAATATTTATCAAATCATTAAAGCATATATTGCTCTATGAAATGATTTAAAAGATTTGTACAAAATATACTCTTTTTTTTAATGGAAGTACAAAATATTTTTGTCCCTCATTTTTTTCCTGCCGATTTGCATTACACCAAGTCCTTTTTTCTACCAATCAGTTGATTATACATGACATTAACTTTGTTAATGTAAACTTATTTAATTTTAATAAAAGCTTTATTTATCTTTTATATTTATCAAATATTTAATTAATGAATCTAAAGTAAAGATAAAAAATTTGAGACAAAAAAAGCTTTGTAAACAAATTTATAAAGTTGTTATAATTATAAGATTTCTATTGTATTAAAGTAATGTTTCTAAATGTTCTTGGTCAATATTTTATTAAAATCATACATTAATTAGAGTTGTTCGCACTAATACATATATTATGTTTTTTCCTTTATAAAAAAAAATATTTTTTTCTCATAAATTGGGATATAAAAGATATCCAGAACTACTATGTAGATACTCATCAAATAACATGTACACTGAATTGACCCGCATGAGAATTTTATATGGAAAGATCACTCGTGTTTATAGAAAGGCTCACGTGATAATTGTGTAAGCAATCCTTAATCTTAAGATAACTAAGTTATTCTAATAAAGGATAATAAAATAGATATTGAATGTAACATAAATTACATAAAAGTATTTAAGTAATCAAAAGAAGATTATCACTTTAGGTGAATTAAAAAATATATTTGATATGCTCTTAAATAGTATTGATTGTAAATCTATAAGCGAGATGAAATGAGAACTAAAAAGAATTTCAAATCTTATTCAAATAATCAATAAATATGGTATTGAGAACAAACATGATTTAACAAAGTATAAACACTTCATGCTATAATATTCAAATAAGAACATTGTTGATTATTCAATGTTGATGAATGAATAATGATCATGACAAATTATTAGAAATTATACTTAATATTTAAATATAAATCAATTAATTATTGAATTGATAATAAATTAATTTATTTAATCCTATTTTATTTAGGATTGTGATTTATATTTCAGTAACTTATTAAAGAGCCTAATAAAAACTATTAATAAATAGAATAAAATAAGTTAATTAATTAAGTGTGATTAGATTGTAAGTAAATTTTAAAAATTGAGGATTAGAGTGTAATTTATATTGAAAATTACAATTCTGGACTTGAAAAAATCAAGTAAGAACTTGATTGAATAAATTTTTAATTTTTTTCTAAAATAATATAGGTAATATTATTCAAGAGAGAATTTATATTTTATCATTTATATAATTTTTAGATTTCCCTTTAAATAAAATGTTATGCCTTTTATTTTCTATACAACACAAAATACACTTTCTATACAACACAAAATACACAATACAAAAATCACATGAGTTACATAATTCTTGAAAAATATAAAAGAAAAAAGTTAGCACTTAAAGACAATAATCTCTCCCCTAAAAATATTTTAATTTTTTTTTATCGGTAGTTTGTATGAATTATCATAAAAAACCAAAGATAACTTATAGTTTGTAACAACTCAGTTTTAAAACAATTATTTAAAGTTAAAAAAAAATCTAATCTTTAAATAATATTTATATAAACCTTACACAACCCTAGATTTATTTCACAGAATACTTAAAACTCTAAAAAAAAAATAATTAAATTTACCATTTTCTCTGCATATCTATCTTTAAAAAAAAAAGCCAACACTTTCGACATTCTTTCCTCCCCATATAAGCCGCTAATTCAAAAACAAATTCTCCCCATTTCTACTCGACATGGCATCATAGTAATCATCCACATCATCATCCACATCCATGCTCCACATGGTATCATAGTAATCATCCACATCCACGTCAGTATTGTCTGTGTACAATGTCATCTAACCATTTTTGATGGTTTAAAGATACAATTGATAATTTAAGTGTAAAGTTGACACCATCTCACTGGTTCGAGAATATATTTGATGTTAACCTTTTTATACCCACCTTTTTTTCTGAAAATATGAAATACCCGCGAAATTTCTTGCATGACTTGAAGTAGCCGTTACCTAGGCCATATATTTATTTTATCTTATGAAAACATCAATATAAATATTTTAGTTATTTTTCCGTAATAAAAAAAGTGAACTCACCATGACTTAGGAAGTCACCGTAGCAGTCACCGAAGGTTTCTTCTGCTCAGTTATGTCATGACTTGGATGGCATCAAAACCCACTTGTTGCTGTGACTTGTCAGCTGAACTAAATCGTGGCTCCCTGCTAATGTCTTAAAGGCAAATTACACCTGCTCATGTTTGATCTAATTGCCAAATCTCCAGAATCAGACAGGTAAGAAAAAAAAAAGGAAACAGATGCTGCAAACCCTGAAACTCTGATCATTTTCATAAATAATCTCAGGTCACTAACCATTATTCCACTTCTTACATGGAGCAGGATAGGTCAAATCAGAATAAAAGCAAAAAAAAAAAAAGCTTGGCAAAACAGTGAAAAAATGAAAAAAGAAAAATAAAGATGTGATAATTAACACAAAAGGAATAAGAAAAAAAAAGAAGACTAGATGCTCAAATGCAGGAAAAAAGAGAGCAAACCATCAATATGGACCTCTCTTCAATCCAATTTCCTCCTCACTTTTGGATACATAGGATCGCAATCAACTTGTAGTTTCTAGATTTTCATTCGGCTTTCTATCCAGCTGATGCTTCAATAGCGCCGTTGTTGGGTGCGGCAGGTCAGTTTAAACATTTTTCCTTGATGGGGGGGTTATGGAACCTGTTTTCTTGATTATTACTTCCAGGAGAGAAACCTGTCCATCGTGTAGGAAAGGACTTTGGAAGCTGAGAATATATAATGATGATCACTTTCCATGCTTCTTGCCTGGAACTCAAAAAAATTTTTAGTCAAATTGAGCATCATGGAACTTCATGAAGATGCATGTACGGTGGCAAGTGGAAACTATCATGATTTGATAAAACTAATGAGTAATGGAAGCCCCCCTCTTCCAGAGTTCAAGTTTCCTCTATAATTTCATTTCCAACTTGAGAGAACGAGTGTTTCATAAATGGCAGCATCAGTTATGACCGTCATGATGGGAAATGATGAATTAGCCACATGTTGTCCCCAATCAATGGTCTGAGGTCCAGTTTACTTACATTTCTTTAGGTATAAATCAAAGCCTTCCAGCAATTAATCAAAGTTTTGAGGTAAAACCATAGGGTTAAGAAAGGAACGGAACCAGGGTCTCTTAGATGATTTAATGCAATGAAGAAAGCAATGATGGCATAGCCCAAGTTGGTATGATTGATGATGCAAAACCTTTAGAAAATATTAAAAACAAAAACGAGGGGATTAATATTATCATTTCCGTACCACTTTGAAACCATGATTTTCGGACTGCCTGGCGAATGTGGCGCTCATGTCTTTCTAAGAGTTCATCCACTCTGTGCGTCTGAGATAACAAGGGTCCAGAGAAGTCGACCTTGTCCACTTGGTCTTGAAAAACCTATTCAAGTTAAACCTCAAGTTAGATAATCAGTAGACAGTTGCAAACTATAATCTGCACCCCTCTAGTTTTTTTTCCATTCACAAACACGAACAGAAAATGGTTAAAGTTAATTTCACATCTCAAATTCTGTGCAGTTCAAAAAATCTATAAGTAATTAGAGCTACAGTCCGAGCAAATCATCCCAGTGTGGTTTAATGGTGTCAGTTTGCCGACTCTTGGCTTAAATCATGATGATGTGAAAATTATATTTTGTAAGCCTTATTTTAGCTTTTTGTTTCAACATGTAGTGATCAATAAACAAACAAAAAAGTAACACGAGACAACTATTAATGCTCCTTTCCTCTCTGAATTTTTTTTTCTGGATAAATAAGAATTTTAAAGTTTCAAAATTCTCTCCAGAGTAGAAGAAATAAAAATCTTGAAAAATCGCTGCCCTTGTTCTTCTCTTTGCTAAAGCACACCATCACTTACTAGTGACTTGAACCCTGCTGCTAACTCTGTATTCACCACCACCTCCAACCTTTACCAATCTAGGAATTTCATTCGATTTTAAACTATGACAAGCAACATGTGCCTTCAGACAAATTGAAAGCAAACATCAAGACATATTTCATTTCATCTTTAACAAAGACTGCAATTAAAGTTAGATGCAATATTTACAAACGTACCAAATTACTTCCCCTGGCTTCCATTCCCTCTCTTTGATAAAGTGCCAAAGATAGCTCTTGCGAATGGTACTCCTCGGAAGCATCAAAAGAATCTGGACGTTCAAACTGCCTCCATTGTTTTTGCAAAGCAAGCTTAGAAATTTCATATGAATCATGGCCTCTAGAATTGGTACAGATTCCATGGGTGAGATCCCCATTATCATGTCCTTTTGTGTCAGAATTAGTCTTCTGTTGCAATGCAAAAGAGGGTTCTAATCTATTATTAGAATGACCTCTCGAAGTAGACCTACTGTGGGATCTTATGGATGCATCATCTTTTCTCCGTTTTGCCCAAGCAAAACCACTTGAACTAGGAACTTTTAATGGACCAGAAAAAGGAATGTCTCCTTGGGATGCATTCTTTATATGGAAAATCTCTTCCAATTTATCAAGTGATAGCTTCCGTGCCTCTCCACTTGACTTTCCATCTCCTCCCTTTGGAACACGCATGTTACTGATATTGATTTGACCACATTGCTTTTGAGCTGATAGATCCTGGAGACAGAAAGGAACTCATCACTATCAGTGTGAATCAGCTTCCACAAACACCTGCGCGCGCGCATGTGTGTGCATGTGTGCTCGTGTGAGAGAGAGACCTCTGCTGCCAATTTACTGATTCCACATAGTTTTCTTGTACACTTTCTTGTTTCAGTTCCACGGCCTCTCCCACCAATCTTTTTCCTAAAAGTTCAGAGCCAATATAATTGGATGTCAGTTTAAGTGTAAAACCTATGATCCTGGAGATTTGAGTTTTTTAATAATAAGCCTGTAGTCAATATAGTTTCTAGTCATAAATTTCCAATTGCTGTCCACATAAGGTTTGTAAACTGACAGGCTTTTAATGAGATTTTAACAAGAGGCATCTGTTTCATTTCTTGGTAATAGCAGTGGTCACATGACAGTAACAAATGCTGTTCAATGCAATTTTAAAGCATAATGGACTAATTTTATCATCATTGGACCCCATATCCATAAGTTGCTCAACTCAATTGCATATTTAGAAAATCCAGCTAATTATATGTCTCAGTTGTGACAGCAGACATGGAATGACTTCATTGCAAGTGCTCTTTTAAAAAAAGTAAAGCAGCCAAACCAATGTTTAATTCAGAAGAGAAACAAAATGCTTTTAGAGAAAACTGGATGAGAAAAATGAGAATCCTCACCTCCTTGCCTCCTCACGGTTTTTTGCATCTATCTCTTTGCTAGGTGGGTATTTTGGCAAGCTTGATGGATCACATGGATAAGGTTTTGTGCTGAAATACTGAAAAATTGAAGGTAAGAAGCTTGTGTTAAAATAAGCTTACCAATGCATAAACCTATGGCACCTAGTCACACAATTTCCATAAAAAGACACCCCTTCTATTTTTTGGTCTAAAAAAACAATAATTTCCATAAATGAAGGTTAAACATGAACACTGTTTTTTGGTTAGAACAGAATGTACGGCTAAAATGTGATCCACCAGTGTATGATGATTCAAATAGAACTTCATAAATTATATTTAATCTCCATGGCTATATAAATCAAGGTCACCTCTTGAAACCGGCATATCAAATGCTACAGGAGGTAATAATCACCTCAGATGCAAGAGCAGAAGAAGCAGTCCCACGCTTGTAAGGCTCGACAGAAAGAAGAGTTTTGATCAGGTTCACGGCAGTTGTTGGCAAATCTTTAAGGGTTTCACGAAGACAACTATCATAAGGTTGCTGTGGTTTGAATAAAGTTGCATGAGGAAGCTTGGACTTTTTCCAGTATTCGTCAGGTGGCGACCCACAAAGCTTGAAAATTTTGTGTAATTGTTCAACCTGAAAGAAACAAAAAAGAGCATTCATACAAAATCTTGAAGAAAAAGCAAATCAACAGAAATTACAAGAAGAGCTAACTTTTATAAAATATAATTCTTTAGGTCTGCAACAACAAAACTGGTAAACAGGTATATCTGATCATCCCAACATGGGGATGCCTCTGATTTGCCACCCTCTACTGTTAAATGAGGAACAGAATCACAACAAAATCAACTGGAACAAGTAACTGCCTTCATGTGATAAATACAAAAATGGCTCTCCTCAAAGCCATCTCACATTGAAATGAGGATAAAATAAAAGCATATCTGGTATCATAACATTCTTTAAGGGATTTTACTAGTACAATCCATTCATGAATTGGAGAGTTGTATATGATGATTTCAGGAATCTGTCTCTGAAGTGGGCTTCACAAAATTCTACCATTGATGCCGCTATAATGAAAGGAGGAGATAATAGTGATATGTAGCTTTAAAAGAGATAACAACAAAAAGGAGAGAGAGAGAGAGAGAGAAATAAACAAATCTACTTGTATTAATTCTAACCTAAGAAAGATATGAGAAAAGTAGTACTCAACAGAAACTACAAATTCCCCCCAGATAAATCTTTAGCACCTTATTTTTAGTATATTTCACCAATCATACAAAAATCATAATAATGCACAACCATTTACAGGAAAAAGATGCTTACCTCTGTTCTCCCTTGAAGGATTGGTTTTCCAAGAAGAAGTTCTGCAAATACACAGCCTACACTCCAAAGATCAACAGATGCTCCATAATCAGTAGAACCCAATAAAAGTTCAGGAGGACGGTACCACAAAGTCACAACACGACTGGTTAAAGGCTGCCTGTGCCCGTAAGTACAGAAGTTTGCCAATCCAAAATCTCCTATCTTCAGTATACCATCATTGTTTACGAGAAGATTTGATCCTTTGATGTCCCGATGCATTACACCCTTTGAGTGACAGTGATCAAGTCCTGATATTAACTGCTTCATATAGCACTTAATCTGCAAATTAGAGTAATTAATATACTTCAGTGCGCAGAAATAAATTACAATTAACTCACAGAGGTGGCACCTTAAACATGAAACGAATGTGAACAAATCTCTTACATGATGTTACATTTCTTTGTATTCAAGAATGATTGAGCTTTGTTTTATACAGTAAACTCTAAATTTGATGCTACAGATTAAGAGAAACCTTTTATTTCCATGATGTCTTGAAACACCCAAAAACAAATTCTAGAAAGCAACAGAGACAAAGGCAGAGTTAAAACCTGTGCCTCACTGAACCTGACATCAGCGCAAGACAAGAGTCCAGTGATGTCATGCTCCATGTACTCAAAGACAAGGTATATGCTACATGACAATCGCGAAGTGATTAATCCATCCAATTTCATGATGTTGGGATGATCAAGCCTACGAAGAATCAATATCTCTCTTGCCATAAATCGAACACTCTCAGGCTCAAAATTGTCGAACCGAACTTTCTTCAGAGCAACTATCCTCCCAGTTTCAGTCTCACGTGCTCGGAATACACTGCTATATGTACCCTGTCCTATCTACCAAAGCAATTGTACAGAAAATAAGTTGACTATCCAATTGAAGAGGAGAGAATATAAACTAAAATGAAATAGCAGCAGTCATCTAGGCAAGGCTTAAGTTCAGGTGAGTAAGAGAACAAGATGCCTTCACAGTTGACATTATAGATTCTAGTCCACACATGAAAAATGCATAAAAGAAGCAACCGACAACCGGGAAAAAAAAGAGGAAAGAAATTCCTCCACAAAGTTCTAGTTACAGTGAAATAATAAGAGTAATAAGTGCAATTATCAGAATCATGAAGATTCAAATAGTATGATGTGAGCAGCCTTCCAAGCATTGTTTCGGAACCAAGTTGTCCAGAGATGATTGTAGCTGAACACTGTATAGACTTTTAGCATTATATAAAGATTAAAAGAAGAGTTGTTATGCCAATCACCCAACCCCCAACTGGATTGTTCATTCTAAAACTTCCTTGCTTGTATATTATTTAAAAAAAGAAATAAAATTGAAGGGATTATAATGCACAAACAACATTTTATTTTCTCCAAAAGAAAAGAAAGAAAGAAGTAGATTTTTGATAAATGAAGAACACATACAGCAAGAAGCGCTAATTAGTAGCAAAGGCATTAAAGATGAAATCTTTTTAAACAAACTAACAAAAAAGAATAAAAACAAAAACCAACACCACATTGTCTTTGATGACAGAAAAAACAGAACACATCTCCTCCTCTCCTTTTTTTTTTTTAATTTGAAAAAAAATAAACAAGTAAAACTTAATAATTAGTTAACAACCTTTTCCAATTTCTCAAAAGCATCAGCCTTGAGAGGGACCCAACCGTGAATGGCTTCTCCAGCTACGGCACTTAGCCAGGCGGGCCAGCCTGCAGCCACCTGCTCACCTTCAATGTACTTGTGTAAACTCCTCAATCTAAAGCTCACCGACTCGCCATTTGAACTCGGAGCTCTTCCTGACTCGCCCAACTCGCTCCCTCCGCAACTTACCACCACCTGATGATGGTGGTGATCCCCATTCTTCTTGAAACTGGGGTGCTGGTCCATTCCGACACGAGCCCGGCCCGACCCGGACAAGACAGAATGGTCCAGGGCTGGTGTGACGGACACCGCCTGCTTCGAGCTCACGCAACCCATTTTGGTATGGTGAGAGTGGGGCCCGAGTTGCACTGAGTCGGGTCGGTGAACTCTGATCCAGAAAGACGAGCTTAAAAAATGGAAGGGTTTTTGCGGGTTTGCAAATGCATGCCCAGGCAGGCAGCTTCCTTGAAAACAAACAAACAAAAAAAAGTTGTTTTGCTACTTATACCAACCAAAAAAAGGAAGGGAAGGGAAAAGAAAAGCTTGGAAATGTTTGTTCTGAATCGTCCCCATGCAGCTAGCTATCTACCCCCCTCTCCTTTTCCTTACTACAATTCTGCGACAATCGCGGAAGATAGATAGGGTGGAGACACCGGAATCCACGGAAGGAAAGAAACATCAAACAATAATGACGATGATGATGGGCATCATTACACACGACCCTTGACTTTAATACATGAACGCACTCCGCATGAAGTCCTCCTACTTTACTACATGTGTCTCAGTATAGGACATAGATTTTAGGGTTACTGTGTGTGTGTGTATAAAATTGATGTTTTCTCTTGTGTATCATTTTATTATTTTTTTAGACAAAAATACATCTTAAATCATAACAAAAAAAACAAAATCACAAGCTTAACAAGACTTGAAAAACTCATAAGAAATTGCTGTAGACTTATTTGTATTTATGAGGTTTAATGACCCGATTTTTTCATATTTCATATTTTATAAGTTATTACTTTTTTAGGTTTTTCATTTTTTGTATATTTTTTAGTATTTTTGTTTTCTAAGGGTTTTCCTAGGGTTTTTCATTTTTTAAAAAAGTTTATTTTTAAAAAAATAAAAATCAAGTTTTCCTTTAATGGTTGTAGGGCATTTTAGTTTAAAAATTGATAATATATATATATATATATATATATATATGAGTGTATTTCCAAATATGTACTGAGTAATTAATAATAATACTAAAATAATATTTTTTCTACATTTGTCCGTGCGTACATTTGTCCGCGCACGCACCACAATATCTAGTGGGAATGGAAATAATTAAAAGAAGAAAAGTGCACGCGTGACGCGAGAAGACCTTTTATTTTATTTTAAATGTTTTTGTTTGTTTTTTTCACTGCTGTCTTTTTTTTTTATTAAATTAAAATTAAAAGTAAAAGAAACTTTAAACTGATGGGAAAAACACTGTGGATGTTGATGGTGAATCCCACTTTACCATCCCAACACAAAAATAAAGGCTTACAATCTTGACTTTTTACAAAGACACATTTGTTTTTAAAAAAGTAATCGGAGCCACAAAGATCTTTTTCATTTTATTTTTAAAATATAATTACTAAAATATTTTTTTAGGTAAAAACAAAAAGCTTTCGTTCAAGTGTGATCATTTTTTAAAAAAAATGAGCAGTAAAAAGGACCTGAACGTTTTTGGGATCAGATAATTTTTAAGCATCAGGGACATGTTTGTTTTTAGCCTTTTTATAAAAATCTTGTTGATTTTAATTTAGTTTTATAATTTTAATTTGTTATTTATTATTATTTTTAATTTTATTTTATTTTTTTATTTTATTACTTTTTAATTTCATCATTCAATCAAAATTTATGATATATTATTTTTTTATTCAATTTAATTTTTATTATTTTGATTTTTTTTGTTCAAATTATTTTTCTTTTCAATTTAACTCTCTAATAAAAAACTTTTGATTGTCCTCTAATTTATTTTTTATTTTATTTTTTATCTTTATTTTTTTAATTATATTTGTTTAGATCCCGTTGTCTAATTAATTTTTTACCCTCTAGTTTCACCCTTCAATATTTGATTTATTAGAAATTAGATTTCATAATTTTTTTTATTTATGGTGTTTTTGGTATAATAACCCGGGTTACAGGTTTGAAAAGTTAATGCAGGTCAACGTGCTTATTTTTTACTCATTTTTTTTTTAATTTCATCGTTCAACATTATTTTTTTAAAAAATAGATTGGCTTTATGTTTTTTCTTAATTTCTTTTCAATCAGGGTTATCTCAATTTTATGAATTATTATTGTCTTTTTCTTATTCTTTTATTCTACTTTTATTTTTATTTTAATTGATATGATTTTTTAAAGTATTTTTTTTAAATAATTTTTAAATTTAATATTTAAAATATTTGAGATTTGTTAATGTTAAATGCATATGATACATATCTTTTCTTTCTTCTTCAGATATTGCTGCCATTTTTATTTTTCCTAGGTTATTTTAAGGGAGTGTTTGGAAACATGGTAAAAATCGCGTTCTCAAAAATTTTAAAATTGTTTTTGCTAAAAATATTTTTTTTATATTTTTAAATTATTTTAATCTGTTGATGTAAAAAATAAATTTTTTTAAAAAAAATTATTTTAATATATTTTTAAATAAAAAATACTTTGAATTATCATTACTTTATTATTATCACGATTTCAACCATGCTATAAAGCGTTAGTTGTTGTTTTAACTGAGAGTATAGCAGAGATTATGTGCTTGAAAAAGTAAAAGGTTAGCTTTCCTAGGAGTCGTGTGAGATGGCCTTTTAAAACTACAATTGCTAGATTAGTATTTAAAGTGGAGTCCATAGTGAAGTTATCTTTTAGTTATAGATTTTTTATAATTATTATTTTTAATTTAATTTATTTATATTAAATTTTTTTTTATTAAGTTATCACACTATCATGATACAGATTTCAGTTTAGATGGTTTAATTCAATTGATTCAGATTTTTTTCTATTTAGTTTTTTTTTAATTTCATCTTTTAATATTGATTTAATTTGATTGAAAATTAAATTTCATGATTTATTTTTTTTATTTTTTATTAAATTATTTTGATCTTATAAAGGAATTTTATTATACACCTTCTCGCAAAGCACTATTCATTGGAATAGTGCTTTGCTTTGCTTTGTTTTTTTTTTTTTCCTTTTCAATTAATATTTTTTTCGTATAATTTTATTTTATTTAGTTCGATAATATTAAAGAAAATTTTTATTTAGTTATCACACTCTCATAACACAGATCCCATGTTTGACGGGTTAACTTGGTTTGGCGGGTTAACCCAGTTGATTTAGATTTTTTTCTTTTTTAAAATATTTTTTTCTTCCAATTTCATCTTTTAATATCGATTTAATTGAAAATTAAAATTTATGATTTGTTTTGCTTACCTTTCATTAGATTATCATGATTTCATGACGGGATTTTACTATATCCCTCCTTGCAAAGCACTATTCATTGGAATAGTGCTTTGCTTTTTTCTTTTCTTTTCAATTAATATTTTTTGTTTAATTTTATTTTTTAATATTAAATTTTTTTTCTATTTAGTTATCACACTTTCATAATACAGTCTTGCAGCTAAAGCCACATCCAAAGCTCTTGAGTTTGATGTTGCAGCCAGATCCAAAACTCTTGGACTTGGCATTGCAGTCAAAACTCATTTAAACTTGGATCATGCAAGTTTAATATTATAATTAATATTAAAAATATTATTATTTGTATTATAAATATTGTTATTTTTATTATAATGAATATTGCTAATATAATAATTAATAAATTTGAAAAAATATATTATTAATATTGAAAAACAACCATAGATGTGATTTGAATGGTAAAATTAAAAACTATAAGAACTTGGGTCAAACATGTTTAATATTATTATTATTATTTTAAATATTATTATTGTCATTATCATTAATATTATTACTATAATTATTAATAAATTTGAAAAAAATATTCCTATTGAAAAAAAACCATAGATTTGATTTGAAGGGTAGATTAAAAATTATTGTTGTTGTTGTTGTTGTTATCGTCGTCGTTGTTATTCTAATTATTATTATGATTATTAGTTTTATTATTGTTGTTGTTGTTGTTGTTATTAAATTTGAAAATTAAATATTATTATTTTTTAAGAAAAACCAGAAATTTGATTTGAAAAGATTAAAAACTATAAAAACTTGGGTCAGACAAATTTAATATTATTACTAATATTATAAATATTATTATTTTTATTATTATTAGGAGAACCACATCCCAGAAACTTAGGTCTAGCTGGGGTGCCAGACCAAAGTTTATAATCATTAGTATTATTCTTATTGCTATTATTATTGTTATAATTATCATTATCATTAATAAATGTTTTTAAGAATATTATTATTATCGAAGAAAAACTATAAGAATTTAGGTCTCACAAGTTTAATATTATTATTTTATTATAAATATTACTATTGACATTATAATTAATATTATAAATATTACTCTTGGGTCAGGCGTTGTAGTCAAACTCAAGGTTCTTGGATCTAGTTTTGCAGATATACCTAACGTTATTAGATCTTAACTTTTTTATATTTTTTATGCTAAAACAATTAACTCAAGATATAACGCGGACTACCTAACTAGTATGGTGCTAAGAAACTCAAGTTGGTGAAGATTTCATTATTTGTTTGGCAAGACACAAATTTAAATTATTTTTCATTGGCATTATATTCGGTTAATCGTGCCATTTAATTTTTTTGGAAGACGAAGAGTTTCCCTTAATTTCAAATTTTAAGGTTTGGAATATTTAAAATCGAGATTACACCTGTTTTTGTAAAGTTATTGGGTAGTTGGCCCATGCTACGACACGGGCTCACCTTTTTTTTCTTCAAAAATTAGGTTCTGATACTGGCAGGATCCAAAGCTATTTGGGTCGTGCAAAGGCAGGATCCAAGTCTATTTTGGGTTCTATATAGTCAATGATCCAAGATTATTTTGAGTTTTGCAAAATGCAAGGCCCAAGGATAGTTGGGTCTTGGTATGCCCAAGCGCCACATGTGTGCTGGGGTGTATCAATCCTACAGGCAGGCAGCCTAAACGCCACGTGTGCACAGGGATGTGTCCAGTACAGAGGCAGGAGCCCAAACGCCATGTGCCCCCCGTAGTTTTTCTTCGATAGTAATAATAGTTTTTTTTATTAATTTTATTAATGATGATAATAACAATAATAATAGTAGTAGTTTTTAGTTTTACCTTTCAAATAAAATCTATTGGTGTTTTTCAATATTAATAATAAGTTTTTTCTAATGTAGTAACTATTTTATTAATAATATTAATTATTATAAAAATAATAATATTTATAACGCAAAAGATAATGTTTTTAATATTAATACTTTTCATTACAGTAAAAATAATAATATTCAGAACACAAATAATACTATTTTTAATTCTAAGAATATTTAGAACTCAAATAATAGTGTTTTTTATATTAAAAAATTGAATTTTTATAAAAATAATAATATTATAACACAAATAATAATAACTTTCATATGAATATGTTGAATTATAAGAAAAATATTAATATTTTGAGATGAATACTTTGAATAATAAGAAAAATAATAATATTTTTTAGATGAATACTTTGTATTATAAGAAAAATAATAATATTTACAACGCAAATTATAATTTTTTTTATACTAACACCTATATTTTTTGAATATTTTTAATAATACTAGACCTCAGCTCACTTTTTATTTTTATAAAAACACCATAAAGACTTATAATAGTAATATTTTCTTTGAAATTTATTAATTATAATAAAAATAATAATATTTCTAAAATAAATAATAATATTTAGAATTATATCCTTACGCACAACCCATTGATTTTGGATCCTGATGTCGGATTCATTCCCATTGGGTTCAGCGGTATGACCCAAGCACCAAGTGTCAATATTGTTAATATTCTAGAAAAATAATAATATTAACAATGTAAATTATAATATTTTTTACATTAATATGTAGAATTGTTGAATATGTTTTATAATACTACGCCGTAGGGTCACTTTTTATTTTTTAAAAAAATGTCATAAAACTTTATAGCTGTCACATGGACGCTGGGGCGTGCCCAACCCCCAGGCAGTCAGCCGAAGTGCCACATATGCGTAGGGGTGTACTCAGCACTAAGGCAGGAGCCTAAGTGCTATTTGTATGCTTAGTCTGCCCAGCACACAAGTAGGCAACCGAATCGCCCAAGGCTGGGCAAACCGAGCGCCAGGTTGCTGCAGCCCGTGATGCGGCTAGCGAGTATGGCTTGCCTAGCGCCCAGGCCCAGGATCCAAGTACCAGGTGTCCACAGCCCCCTAGGCACGCCTCCAACCTGGTGCTTGGATCCTGTAAGATGCAACCTCCCTGCATGCCCCCACCAACAATGCAGTACACAGTGAAAGCACTTACAATCTACAGAACCCGTGTTACAGTGTAGAACAGTGCAAATCACAGTGAATTCACTCATAGTGAACAACATTCCGCGCTACAATGAAACACTGATATGTTTTAGTTATAGTTAATATTAGAATTTCCATGTCCATTATTATAATTACATTACAAATAAACTAAACAAGGAAGCTATTTTGCTATTACATTCACTCTGAAAGATCTCACAAAACCATTATGGATTGCTATAATTAATGGCACTAACTATATATTTTTGCCTTTTTATTCGGTAATTGACATTCAAATTCATCATCTTATCTTGTGAGGAGAAGGCAAGGTCAATTCGAGTATATATAGCTGACATGTACAATCTCTTCCACTTCATCCATGCCCATTCTATCCAGTAAGCTAAGCAATTGCATTTAAATCAATTATTAATCACTTACATAATCTTTCTGTTTTATTTTAGTTTAGTTATTCTTTGTTGCTTTAATTTAATTATTTATTTTTGCTTCAATTTAATAGATGTCCTAGTATGTATTAGGTTGTTGGATGCTACAAGTATAGAGTCACTTATAAATATAAAGGTATAGCTATGAAGACTAATCAAGGAAACTACAAGTCTCTTCACCATTCTAGCTTAAAGGTTATATTATTAGTGTACATAAAATGAAGTAATTTTATGGTGCTCATGGAGTAAATAGTGGTTCATATTATTTACTTTTTTTGAATCCATTTATAAAAAAGATAAGTAAATGTAACATATTTACAAAAGAATCCTTGTCAACCTTCTCAGTGTGATTTTCCTTAAAAATAATTTGAGAATATATCTACATTTAGATGTTTTAATCTAGCTTGGTTTGGTGCATGCCCAACTTGGTTAGAGTACAACATAGCCAAAAATGCTATTTTTTTCTTGTATTGTTACCTTTTCAAGTCGAAAGGAGGAGTTGATTCGTTTATAGGTGATAAGTTTTCAAATTGCAAAAATAAGAAAAGATTTGATCTTCCTATTAGAAAGTCTAATAGTAGTTACAATACAGCTCAGATAAAATATGAGAATTTGATGAATAAAAAACAAAGAATCATGACTTTGTTATCCGAGTAGACAATAAAAAGTTAAAGTGATTATTGAACTTGATTGAATGCTTCAATAAAGTTTGCCTATTTTTTATTGCACCAAGGACTTCCATTTCATGACCATGATGAATGTGAATGGTCAAGCAACCAAAAAAATTATTTAGAGCTCTTATATTTCCTTTTTAGAAATAATGAAGCTATTAAAAGAGTTACTTTCAGTGAAGCTCCTAGATATAACAAATTGAATTATCTAGAGTTACTTCTCTAGATATTCAAAAAGACATTGCTCAAGCTGTTACAGAGAAGATACAAATGTAAAAAGATCTAGGTGACTTATTATTTTCAATTTTAATTGATGAGTCTCGTGACATATCAATCAAGGAATAAATGACAATTATTATATGATATGTAGACAACAATGGGCATATAATTAAATGTTTTCTTAGCATCAACATATGTCAGATACAACTGCTAGTTCGCTCAAAACAACTATTGGAGCTTTGTAATCTAAATATGGGCTAAGCATATCAAGATTACGTGGTTAAGAATTTGCCGGAGCTAGTAACATACGAGCTAAATTCAATGGCTTGAAAGCACTTATTCTAAATAACAATTCAAGTGCATACTATGTACATTATTTTGCTCATAGAGTTCAATTGACTCTTGTGGCTATTATAAAGAAGCATAATGAAGTTGGAGATGTCTTTAATTTCATTTTTAGCATTATAAACATAGTTGGAGCATCATGTAAAAGGATGGACGTGGCTAGAGAACAATAAAATGCTAGAATTATTGAAGGACTTGAAAATAGAGAAATTTTTAATGGACAAGACCTAAATCAAGAAACTTTTCTTAAAAGGTATGGTGATACCCGTCGGGGTGCTCATTATGTTACAATTATTCATCTACTTGTAATGTTTTTATTAGTTCTTAATATGCTTGAGATTATATGGTAGGATGGGATGAACTCAAAACAGAGAACATAAGCATTCTTTTAAACAGATATTATGGAATCATTTAATTTTATGTTCATGCTTCATTGTTTGAGAAGGATACTAGCATTACAAAGAAAATATCAAGACATAAAAAATGCTATGAGTTTATTGAAAACATTAAAGGAACAATTCAAAATGATGAGAGAGAATGATTGAGAATCTTTATTGGAAAAATTGTTATCTTTTTGAATCAAACATGACATTGATATACTAAACATGGATGATGAGTACAAGCTCCGTGGGCATCCAAGGAAAAAATATCAAGGGCTTACAAACCTACACCATTTCTGTTATAAATTATTTAACAATATCATTGATATGTAGCTTAATGAGTTGGATGATCATTTCACTAAGACGAGTATGAAGTTACTTTTTTGTGTGGCATGTTTAAACTCAAATGACTCTTTCTCTACTTTCAACAAAACAAAGCTTATTCACCTGCTTTTTTTTTTTATCCCAATAAATTCTCTATATTGGACTTTATGGTATTTGGTGACCAACTTGATACATATATTATTGATCTATGCAATGATGATGAGTTCTTTGGTATTGAAGGTATTGCTCGTCTTGCGAAGAAAATGGTAAAAACAAAGAAGAATTTGATATTTCCATTGATATATATGTTTATCAAATATTTGTCATTACTTCTACCGGTTACAGCTACTATAATGAAGAGAATTTTTTATGCTATGTATATTGTCAAGAGTAGAATGCTGAAAAGATAAGATAAGTGGATGAATGAGAGTTTGGTTGTATACATTAAGAAAGATATCTTTAATGAGATTGATAATGAAATCATTATGAAACGGTTTCAAGATATGAAAACTCTAAGATAACAATTATAATGTAAGTTTTTTCATTTTAAAAGTATTCTTAAATTAATTTTGCATGATATATGTTAGCACATATGTTTCAAATTGGTATAACACATGTTTATATAAGATATAATATCAAGCATTTGTTAGTAATTTACCCCCTCGTTTAAAAAATCTTGGCTCCACCTCTAGGAAAGACCTACAAGAAATAACACAACAACAAATGAAAACAAAAAACACCAACTTCATCTTGTACACTCAACCTTGAGCCACCAACTAACACCAAAATTAGATACTTAAAGCATCAAAAAAGGAGCAAAACTTCATCACATTTATGACCCATTTTTACTTAATTTCATTGCTGTCATTTTCCTTAAGCTATTCTTTCCCTCAAGCTTTTATCTTTCTTAAAGAAAAAGAGTCTAGACTTTTTTTGGAGCAAGAATAGCTAAGTTACTATCGTTAATACAATAGAAATTCATTTTGAAGAAATAACATTGTGTTTGTGAACTAGTTTATGGAGTTCAAGGGGCTCTTACAACATGTCCAGTTATAGAAAATGCTAAAGACTAGCAATGGTATCAACAACATCCACATACTTGGATGGCAAATATATTTGAGAAGAGAACAATGATTCAACCCAAAAGAGTAATGATAATCCACCTAGGTTTGGTTTTACTCCTTTCTCTTTACTTTAATGCCTTTTATTTAAGTGTTTTATTGCCTTAACATCTTAACAACCATAAAACTAAGGTGATTGTGTCCATTCTAACTCTGTTGTGTGTTTTTTACCCATGAATAGTCACCCTATACATGTGATTCTTGTATGTGTTTTTGTTGGGAAAATAGAAATATGTACGGTAGCTTTTTACTTGTAGCTTGCTCTTGTTTTGTTTTAAACTTATGTAAGGATATAAAAACCCAACTTGAAAAGTTCTATTCTCCTTGTGCATTTTAAGAAGCTTAATCTCTTGAATATTAATCACCCAAACAAGCCTGATAGCCTTAGTGACACTTCTTCTAACACTTCAACTAGAATAATGTTTTTTACATTTGATTCCTTCTACTTATATCCTTCACCTATGTTGTTAACGTCGTATTTTTATCTTGACATTAATGTTGCTAGACTAATATTACTATTATTGTTTACCTTTTTCATGATCACTAGAATGATATTAGAGTGTGTTTGGAATTGTGATAGCGGTGACGATTTAAAGTGTTTTTCACTAAGAAATGCATCAAAATAAAGTTTTTTTTATTTTTTAAAAATTATTTTTGACATCAGCACATCAAAATAATCTAAAAACATAAAAAAATTTTATTTTAAGAAAAAAATAAAATAAAAATAAAAACACACCCTATTGATCCTTCCACACACACTGTTTTTTAATTCGGGTCTTGGGTCCATTCTTTTTTAGTCCGTTTGTTTATGCGGCTGCGGTAGCTTTTAAAGCAAACCGAAAATGTTAAATGTTTGGTAATGATAAAACACAGTTTACTATTCATGTGGGACACATTCAAATTTTGTTAAAACTGCAGGTTTGTGAAAAGAAGATGACGGTGAAGAGTGACTCCATTGTTCATGTGAACAGTGGAGTCATTCTCCACTGTTCCGAACACTATTCCGGTCGGACCGGGTTTGGTCAAAAGTTAAATGGATGGAATCGGGTCCGACCTAGTTAAAAAAAATCAATTTTTATTTTATTTTTAATTGTGTTTTATTCAAAAAATTAGAAGGGGATCGCTTGATGACGTAACATTTGCAGAGTTTGATCGCAATCCAAATTTTATTCATGATGATATTTTACTTGATGTTGTTGCGTGCTTAAGAAACCAAGGAGACTGTAGTCCTTGTTGGATGTATTTCGTACGTGATAAAATTATAGATAGTTTAATGGAACAATAAAAAATATTTGATATAAGTATTATTTATTTTATGATGTAATAGTTACATCTATAATATTTAAATTAAAAACCATCAATATATATATAACCTCAGTTTGAAAAATATTCTTTTAACCAAACACATTAAAATACCTTTTGTTCAACCTCAATTTCAACCAGAGTTTGGCGTGTTTGGTATTGCGGTAGCTGTTGTGGTTGTGGTTTGAAAAAAGTTTTTATAAAATGTACTTTTAGTTGAGGTTCGTTTTGAAAAATAGATAGCAATACCTAACACACCCTAAAACTGTGGTTCAAATTGAGGTTGAACAAAAAGTAGCTCAATGTGTCTGGTTAAGAATGCTTTTGAAATTTAGGTTATAAAATAATTTTAAAAAATATATGGTTTTTAATTTAAATATTATAGATTTAACCATCGCTATTACATCATGAAATAATAATACTTTATATAAAATATTTTTTATTGTTCCATTAAACTATCTACAATTCCATCATGTATGAAATATATCTGACAAGGACTACAGTTTTCATAAATTTCTTAAGAGTACAATAACATCATGTAAAATATAATCAGGAACAAAATAGGGATTGCGATCAAATTCTGCAAATGCTACGTCATCAAGCGATCTCCGTCTAATTTATATAGTGTCATTGAATAATATTTAACACTAGTTTTTTTTTAATAAAAATTAATTAAAAATAATAAATATTTTTTTATTTTTATTTTGCAGGGTTGGACCCAGTTCAATGTATTTTTAGCTTTGAACCGGACCCGGTCTGTCTGGAACAGTGGAGAATGTCTCCACTGTTCACGTGAACAGTGGAGGTGATTAGTACTTAAAAGTATATGTTTATCAAGGTTTTATATCATCATTTTGCACTTGAAGTATCAATAACTCCTTAACTAAAGCATGTTTTATAATAACAAGTTTGATATTATAAGATACCTTAATTTATGGTAAATACTCATTTTAAATGCAGGACTATCACATAAATAAAAGGATTGATTGATGAGTTTAAGCATTGAAAGTTAAAGGACAAAGAGATGGCCAAACTTAGAAAAGAGATGTCGGTGCAGTCCAAACCGGAACATTGCTCGGTAATTGGATCATATCTGGAGCTCTAGATCTTGGATTTAGGTCCATTTTATATGGATGGAAAGGTAAAACATAGGCCTACAACTTTCATTTGGACACCAAGATCTAATAAGGCCGTTTTCAAGTCCAAATTATAGGAACAACGAAGAAGTCCGAAGCTGTCCTGCAGCCCAAACACTATTTAGTGTTCAGCCCATATCTTGAGTTCTAGAAGTCCAAATGACCTCATCTTTTTTTTGTTGGAAATATGAGACAATTTCCTAGAACATTCCTAAGGATTCTGGGCAAATTATGATGTTAGCAATGACGTTTTGTTCAGACAAGAAGATAAGGATTGTCACCAAGTCAAGATGTGGCCACCCACTCATCAATTAGTCAACAAATCAATAGTTTCAAATTTTGGCCTATAAAAGGAGGCATTTACCATGTATTGAGGCATCTTGGTTTCCAGATCAAGATCATGCTCTTGCTTTCTCTCTTTGTATTGCTTATGTTTTGCTTTCATTAATATCAAGTTTATGCACTTCATTTCCTTTCCTTTACTTAGTTAACTTTTTCTCATTTATGTTCTTATCTTGTTCATTTATGTTTCTTTTTTTCATCATGTGTAGCTAAGTTAATTATGTCAAGGTGAAAAGGGTACACTAATGGTGTAAGAATAAGTATAATATAAACTTAACATGGACCTTAATGTTGGATACTAACATGTTTTATATTTGTTATCTTGTTCACTTTTAATACTTTGCTTGTTAAATGGTTAATCTAGATTTATGTTGTATAACAGTTGGTACAACAAATACTTGGCACTTTCATAGCCCATACTGTATGGTATAACCGACACCTGAGCTATGAAAGGAACTTGATTTGTTGTTAACATAAGTTATAATCATGAATGCCTGCCAACATTTACAAGTATTAGCTTTATTCGAATAAGATAACTAATGTAATCATGTTAACAATTTATAATCTGATTGGAACCTCCTTTATGTGTGGTTTCCAATTGAGTAATAAGAGTTTATACTATACTTGTTTGAAGTACCATTAGTGGATCCTCTAACCTTGACATTTGTTTTTATCATTGTTTAATCTTTACGTTAATCTTTCATCTCAAAGTTCTCATTAATTTCTTCATCTTCTGCTTTTATTATTATTATTATTATTATTATTATTTACATTCTGTTTATATTATATAATATATATCTTTGATCTTTTCATAAACTCAGTATATAGGCTGGAAACCTGTGACCCGATCTTTTAGATTATTCTCAGGTATAACAACGCCACGTACTGAGTATAATAATAATAATTATTGTTATTATTGTTGTTGTTGTTGTTGTTGTTGTTGTTGTTGTTGTCATCTTGTTATTTATAATTTATACAATTAACCTCTTTGTGGTTCGACCCCGGTCTTGCCGGGTTATTTATTATTTCGACACTCCTGCACTTGGGAAAAGACATCAAGCTTTTGGTCGTGTCAAGTTTTTGGTGCCGTTGCCGGGGAGGTAAATTCTTGTATAAATTATAATATTTATTTTATTTTCTCTTTTCACTTTTCAATTTTTTTTTCTAACTCTTGTTTCTTTTGTTTTGTTGTATTTCTGTTTCCTCTTCTTCTCTTTTCTTCCTTTTATTCTCTTCTTACACGTGCATGAGAGTTTGGTCACGTACATTAAGTGGTCGACTTTGTAGGGTATCCTCATCATTTTTAAAAAATATGGCCGAAGAAGATAATCAATCGCTTCATAATGAGAATAATGAGAATAACCATATGAGAACACTTAGAGATCACATGAATCCCACAAGAACAAGTGCACCCTCATGCATAGTTTTCCCTCCTGATGCATCTCATTTTAATTTTAAGCCAGACATTATTCAACTTTTACCTTCTTTTCATGGTTTAGACCTAGAAAATCCATACTTGCATTTAAGAGAATTTGAGGAGGTCTGTAATACCTATAATAACTCAAATTGTAGCATGAACACCATTCGATTAAAGCTTTTTCCTTTTTCATTAAAAGATAAAGCTAAAACATGGCTACAAAATTTGAGACCAGGATCTATTCGTGCTTGGTATGAAATGCAACAACAATTTTTAAAGAAGTTTTTTCCGTCTCACAGAACAAACTCTTTCAAAAGACAAATCATCACTTTCACTCAAAAGCCAGGAGAAACATTTTACCAATGTTGGGATAGGTATCGAGATTTGCTTAATACTTGCCCTCATCATGGTTTTGAAACATGGAGATTGGTTTCATATTTTTATGAAGGGTTAACACCTAGAGATAGGCAAATGGTTGAATTGATGTGCAATGGAACTTTTGAAGATAAAGACCCTAATGAAGCAATGGAGTACCTAGACTTGCTAGCCGAAAATGCTCAAAATTGGGACACCACAGGTACTTATGAGGCATCAAGTAAAACTCAACCTCATACATCTAGTGGAGGTATGCACAACCTTAGGGAAGATCATGACCTTCAAGTCAAGTTTGCATCTTTAGCTCGAAAAGTCGAAGCACTTGAATTGAAAAAGAGTGGTTAATTAAAATCTGTTCAAGACATTGTGTGTCAAATCTGTGAAACCAAGGAACACTTAACAAATGATTGTCCAACTTTGCCTTCTTTTAGGGAATGCCTCCATGAACAAGCCCATGCTTTAAACAATTTCCAAAGACCCAACCATAACCCATACTCACAAACATATAACCCTGGTTGGAGAAATCACCCAAATTTCAGTTGGAAGAGTGATAACAACAATGCACAAACTTCACAGCCACCATTTCAAGCACACCATAATTTCCAAAATTCTCATGGATATGCACCTCCTTATGCTCTATTCATTGAAAAGCAGGAGGCAATCAACACTCAACTTGCTCAAGGCATGACAGATTTCAAGGATACTTTTGCAAAATTAACATCTGCTCTCAGTTTCCAAGAGAAAGGTAAGTTTCCTTCTCAACCACAGAAAAATCCAAAGGGGCAATACAATGCAAATGCGAGTAGTTCTGGAAGCCAACACATGTATCAAGTCAAATCAGTCATCACTCTTCGTAGTGGTAAGGTTATTGAAAAACCCATTCTTGAACCTTGTGAGAAAGATGATGAATCTATCTCTGAGGGTAAGGAAGGGGTTGAACCTGAACATTGCAAAGAAAAGACTGATTCCCCGCCAGCACTTCCATTTCCTCATGCCATAACTAAACAAAGGAAAGTCAATCACAACTCTGAAATCTTTAAAACTTTCAAACAGGTAAGGATCAATATACCTTTGTTGGATGCTATTAAACAGGTTCCTTCCTATTCTAAATTTTTGAAAGATCTGTGCACTGTGAAGAGAAAACTAAATGTGAAAAAGAAAGCCTTTTTAGCGGAACAAGTAAGTGTCATTCTTTAAAACAATAATGCTTTGAAATATAAAGACCCTGGTTGTCCTATAATTTCTTGCTTTATTGGAGAACATAAAATTGAAAGAGCCTTACTTGATCTTGGAGCTAGTGTGAATTTACTTCCATTTTCAGTCTTTCAAAGTCTCAATCTAGGTGAGTTAAAACCAACTTCTGTAACTCTTTTACTCGCCGATAGATCTGTAAAAGTGCCTAGAGGAATAATTGAAGATGTGTTAGTACAAGTCGATAAATTCATTTATCCTGTGGATTTTATTGTCTTGGACACGCAACCTGTTGAAGCATGTAATTCATTTCCTATTATTTTAGGACGTCCGTTTCTTACAACTTCTAATGCATTGATTAATTGTAGGAATGGACTCATGAAGTTATCCTTTGGAAACATGACTTTGGAGATGAATATTTTTAACATTTGCAAGCAGCCTGGAGATGATAATGATTTACAAGAAGTAGATCATATTGAAGAATTAGTTCATGATCAACTTGAATCTACTTTGACTAAAATTGAGTTGGATGAATATGAAGATTTGCAAATGATTTATTCTAATGAAGAAATCACGGATGAAAAAGGCACCAAAAATATTGATGCCGATCTTTTGTTAAAAGTGACAACAGATTTGACATCTGACATCCAACCAATTGATTATTACTCTCCTGACGAATCCTTACTTTCTCATAGTTCAATGCCTTGGTCTGCTAAAAATATCAATTGTCTTGCAACAGGAGATTTGCCAGCTCACTGGAGTATCGAAGACAAAGGAAAGTTTTTGAACGAAGTGAAGAACTTTTATTTGAATGACCCTTACTTATTCAAAAATTATCCTGATCAAATATTTCAAAGATGCATTCCCGACAATGAGGTAAGTAGTGTCATTAAACTTTGTCATTCTGAGGCATGTGGGAGTCATTTCTCGTCGAAAAGGACGACTGCAAAAATCTTACAATCTGGATTCTATTGGCCCACCATGTTCAAAGACACACATGTGTTCTGCAAAGCTTGTGAAAATTGTCAAAAGTCAGGATCTATTTCAAAACATAAGGAATCTTTAGATAATCTTTTATTGACTTTTGCAACATATCCTGGTGGCAATGTGCATTGTGCATTTCATGACTTATGACCCAACTTTCATAAAAAACATGCTCGACTTAGTCTTGGAAATCTGACTAAAAAAGACCCTGTTTGCCAGTTTTTAAGAAAACTGGATGGGAAGCCTATCCTCGACCCATAGAGGGCGTTTAAGCCGTTCTTGGACGTAAAACCAAGGAAAGATGTGAGCCACAATCACAACTACCTGTATATACACATGCTTTTTCAAAATAAATAATTAAGAGAGAGAGAGAGAGAGTATGTGAGACTACAACTGGCCTACATATAGGTGGTATGATTGCATTTTCACTTTTTCATCTATAAATTCTTCTCTTCCTTCCCTTCATTTCTACTCATCCCATACATTCATCAAATATAGAAGTGTGTAGAAATGACAGGTTCCTCAAGTCATCACATAAGAAATATTTGTGTTTTCGGTGGATCCAGTCCTGGGAAAGAAAAAGAGTTTTTAGAATCAGCAAATCATCTTGGTCGGGTACTAGCTGAGAGAAAGATTCATTTAGTGTATGGGAGAGGCAGCCTTGGGTTAATGGGAGGTGTTTCAATGGCTGTATTTTTAAGAGGCAGTCAAGTTTTGGGGGTTGTCCTCAAAGCTTTAGCAAATGGGGACATCATTGGAAAAACAATTGGAAAGGAACTACAGGTCCCAACAATGTCTGACCGACTGAATACCATGTTTAACCATGTTGATGCCTTCATTGCCTTACCAGGTGGTATGGGCACATTGGAAGAGATCTTTCATATTTCATCTTGGGCCCAACTGCACATTCACCATAAACCTATAGGTTTGTTAAATGTTAATGGTTTTTATGATAAGTTGCTGTCTTCCTTGATCAAGCTGTGGAACAGGAATTTCTAACATCTTCGGCATGACGAATCATAATCTCTGCTGCTACTGCTGAACAATTGATTGACCAACTACAATCTTTCATCCCTGTCATTGATCCCTGCATGAGTCGCCTAGATTGGTCAACTAAGAAAAGCCGTAAAAAGCTTAGATTAGATTTGAGCCTTCATTTGTAAAACATTGTGTCTTGTGGTTTTATTAATGGCATATTATTTTGTTTTTTTATTTCTTATGTTTGTTTAAGTGTGTTTCAGGTTTGTCATTATTCGCTGTTTCAGGTGATGTCTTCTATACTCTATCTTTCTACCTTAGGACATTGAGGACAATGTCTCGTTTTGGTTGGGGGGAGAGGGTAGTAGTTTTTTTTTAAAAAAACTAACCAATTAACTGTTTTTGTTTTTAAAAAACCATTTGGCAAAACTGTTATTACTAGGATGGCAGAGTAAAGAGGAATTATTCTTGAGACGCATCTTAGTAAAAAAATTTTAATGGTTATTTGCAATATTCATAACAAGGCTTATTAGAATACTTCTTGAAATATTCAGGTTTACAAACTCTCGCATTGTTATCACTTGATTCTACTCCTATACTCATTTAACAAGTATTATTAAAACTTCATTTTCACACACACACTTCAACATATGATTGTGGGTTGCACATTGGATTATTACATTATTTATGTTCTTTTGTTGAAGGTAACAACTAAGGGAAAGGGATAGTATATAATTTGAAAAAAAAATAAATAAAAAATTGATAATATTGATGATAATAAAAACATAGATAAGTTTGGTTTCGTAGCCTCCCTAACCTAATCAATTAAGCCCGAAGGGGTGTTTTACACCTAATACCCTAAAATCAACTGACTTGGGAGCTATTGGCCCAAAGCTTGTTACATGGGTTAAGGAGAAAAACTTAAGGGAATCAAACATTGCATTATCTACGTATCAGTATCTGCAACCCGAGTTGTTAAGCTCGTAGGGGTGTCTCAACACCTAATGCCCCAAGACCAACTGGTCTGGGAGTCATTAGCCTAAAACTCGTTACATGGGTTAAAGATATATTGTGTTTTAAGTTGTATGTGTATATAAATAAAAAAGAAAAAAAATCCCAACCCAAGGAAGTTCACCTTAAACATTCGAACATAATATTGTTTTCTTCCAACAAAAGCCCCATCATCTATGTTTTCATACATTGAGCACATAAAAAGAAGGTTTATTAATATCTTGTTTAAGAAGTATAAAGCAGAAATATAAATTTAATGAGAGTTTGTTTATCTGGATAGATTAATGAAAGTTGAATGATGAATGTCTTGCTTTGTGGAACTTGCAAATTATTTTTCTATTTTAATGCTTTGATTACTAGGGACTAGTAATAAGCTGGTTGGGGGGTGTGATTAGTACTTAAAAGTGCATGTTTATCAAGGTTTTATATCATCATTTTGCACTTGAAGTATCAATAACTCCTTAACTAAAGCATGTTTTATAATAACAAGTTTGATATTATAAGATACCTTAATTTATAGTAAATGCTCATTTTAAATGCAGGACTATCACATAAATAAAAGGATTGATTGATGAGTTTAAGCATTGAAAGTTAAAGGACAAAGAGATGGCCAAACTTAGAAAAGAGATGTCAGTGCAGTCCAAACCGGAACATTGCTCGGTAATTGGATCATATCTGGAGCTCTAGATCTTGGATTTTGGTCCATTTTATATGGATGGAAAGGTAAAACATAGGCCTACAACTTTTATTTGGATACCAAGATCTAAGAAGGCCGTTTTCAAGTCCAAATTATAGGAACAACGAAGAAGTCCGAAGCTGTCCTGCAGCCCAAACACTATTTAGTGTTCAGCCCATATCTTGAGTTCTAGAAGTCCAAATGACCTCATCTTTTTTTTGTTGGAAAGCTGAGACAATTTCCTAGAACATTCCTAAGGATTCTAGGCAAATTATGATGTTAGCAATGATGTTAGCAATGATGTTTTGTTCAGACAAGAAGATAAGGATTGTCACCAAGTCAAGATGTGACCACCCACTCATCAATTAGTCAACAAATCAATAGTTTCAAATTTTGGCCTATAAAAGGAGGCATTTACCATGTATTGAGGCATCTTGGTTTCCAGATCAAGATCATGCTCTTGCTTTCTCTCTTTGTATTGCTTATGTTTTGCTTTCATTAATATCAAGTTTATGCACTTCATTTCCTTTCCTTTACTTAGTTAACTTTTTCTCATTTATGTTCTTATCTTGTTCATTTATGTTTCTTTCTTTCATTATGTGTAGCTAAGTTAATTATGTCAAGGTGAAAAGGGTACACTAATGGTGTAAGAATAAGTATAATATAAACTTAACATGGACCTTAATGTTGGATACTAACATGTTTTATATTTGTTATCTTGTTCACTTTTAATACTTTGCTTGTTAAATGGTTAATCTAGATTTATGTTGTATAACACTTGGTACAACAAATACTTGGCACTTTCATAGCCCATACTGTATGGTATAACCGACACCTGAGCTATGAAAGGAACTTGATTTGTTGTTAACATAAGTTATAATCATGAATGCCTGCCAATATTTACAAGTATTAGCTTTATTCGAATAAGATAACTAATGTAATCATGTTAACAATTTATAATCTGATTGGAACCTCCTTTATGTGTGGTTTCCAATTGAGTAATAAGAGTTTATACTATACTTGTTTGAAGTACCATTAGTGGATCCTCTAACCTTGACATTTGTTTTTATCATTGTTTAATCCTTACGTTAATCTTTCATCTCAAAGTTCTCATTAATTTCTTCATCTTCTGCTTTTATTATTATTATTATTATTATTATTATTATTTACATTCTGTTTATATTATATAATATATATCTTTGATCTTTTCATAAACTCAGTATATAGGCTGGAAACCTGTGACCCGATCTTTTAGATCATTCTCAGGTATAACAACGCCACGTACTGAGTATAATAATTATTATTGTTGTTATTGTTGTTGTTGTTGTTGTTGTTGTTGTCTTGTTATTTATAATTTATACAATTAATCTCTCTGTGGTTCGACCCCGGTCTTGTCGGGTTATTTATTACTTCGACACTCCTGCACTTGGGAAAAGACATCAAGCTTTTGGTCGTGTCAGGAGGCATGCTCCACTGTGCGCTAATTCCTCCTCCCATAAGAAGCAGCAAAATGTTGCTTATACAAAACCTACGGCACAACTGAATTTTTTGTGGGTCCTACCAGCATAAACCATTGTTTTTTCTTAACCCAATGGTAATATTTGTGGCTGCGGGTGAACCGTGCCCACAACCACATTATCAAATGACCTCTTAACCAAACATATTTAAATATCAAACCAACCTCAACTAAAAATATTTTTTATAAAATTTTTTTTCAAACCACAACCACAAAAACTACTATAATACCAAACACAAATTAATATTTGGCTTTGTGGTAATTTTTATTTTTTAAAATATTTTTTAAATTGTTTTTTTATTTAAAAATGATCAAACTAATATTTTTTAAATATTTTTTTGATAATTTTGATATGTTAATATAAAAAATAAAAAAAATATTATTTTAATATATTTTTAATTAAAATAACTACCATTTTCCTTCCCCATTTGATTATATAGTTACTGTTGGTGCAACTCCAATCTAGATTTACGTATAAATCATAATGACTAGCCTTGAAAGTCGAAACCCCTTTTAACTTTTTTAATGTCATTCTGCATCTCATTTTTCTACTCTCAAGAGCATACTTTTGTATGTTGGGGGATTCTTAGATGCCGGGGTGGAATTATAAATTGATGTCATCATGAAAACTACAAGAACACCTCGAAAATAAGTAAAAAGAAAAAAAAGAAAAAAATTGAATTAGAAGATTTTACAACCTGAGGATGCTATCCACCCAGCACACTCATAGTTTCACATTCAGAGGAACGAGTTTACAGGTTTTATTATTAAATAATTTAATTTAACTTAAATTAATTTGTTAAATTTTTAAGACTTGAGATGATTCAATAAAAAAATAAATGAAAATAAGTGTCGAATCCAATGTTAAACGATAAAATTTATAAGAATTTTAATTAAAAAATAACATAGAAAAGAAGTGAAATTAATATGGGTTAACTTGTTAAACAATATTCTCATGTCATAAGGCAATGATAATATCTTAAAAATTAAACCAAAATAAATTATAAAGTCTAATTCTCAATCAAACACAATATTAATTGATAAAATTAAAAAAAAAAAATTAATTACAAAAAATAAGTCAACTGAAACTTGCCAAACTCACAACCCGAGTCATGAGACGAGAATAACCCAATAAAAAACAAATATAATGTTGAAGGACATAAGACCGAGATAACCTCTTAGAAATAATAATAAAAAAAGGTTTGATTTAATCAGGATTAAAATACCAAAACTCAAGACCCTGATCATGAGATTAAGATATCCCTATAAAAAGTAAATTAAAACAGATTATGAAACTCAATTCTCAACCGATCTAATATTAAATAATAAAATTGAAAAATATTTTAATTAAAAAAACATAAAAAATAATTTGAGTCAACTCGAGTTAAGCCGTTAAATACTATTCTTAGATCATGAGATCAAATTAACTTAATAAAAAGTAAATAAAACAAATTATAAAATTTAATTCTCATTTAACTTAATATTAAATAATAAAATTAAAAATTAAAAAATAATATAACCAGCTAAGTTAATCTAATAAATCTATAATGAATGTCATAAGAATAAGACAGCATATGAGGAATGTACATTAATTAAAAAAAAAGCAAAGAAGAAAAAGAAAAGATAAATGTTAGTTTAGATGACATCAAAACAAGTGGAGAAAACTCTATTTATTGTTATAGTAATTAATTGAAAAAAAACAAAGAAAAAAAGAGAAAAGACAATGTTTTTTCTAGGGCATATCAAATCATGTTTGGTGGGGATAATACTATTTATTGTTATAGTAATTAATTGAAAAAAAACAAAGAAAAAAAGAAAAGAAAAGGCAATGTTTTTTTAGGGCATATCAAATCATGTTTGGTGGGGAAATTACTATTCATTGCTATAGTAATTACCCCCGCATGTTTTATTTTAAGTGTATTGTTAATGATATGATATTATCTTTTCTATGGAAAAAAAACATTTACATTAATGATGGGACTGGGCATTGAAACAAGGTGTGGGGACCATCCATGTCCACTGAGTGGTAGTGATTAGCTATCACTGACATGAGACGTCCTTACCTTTCTCTTATTTTAAGGTTTTCTCAATTTTGTATTCTTTCCCCTTTATATGAGCGATCCATATTCTTTTTTCGGTTTCCCCCCAGCATTTCATCAGAATTGTCTAAGCACATAGAAATTGTTAATACTATATTATTTTACATTTCTATAATATAATCTGATCAATTTTTTTTGAACTTAGACTAAATATTTAGATATTATTAATATTTTTTTAATAAAAAATTTAAATCATACAAAATTTGACTTAATATAATCCGATTGAATATACAAATCCAAAAACAATCAATATAACTCGCAAAACTTGGTTTGATTAAAAGAATTTAAGATAATATCTTTTATTAATACTAAAATAACAATATATTAGATAGATTTGGATTAATCCAATCTAACATATTAAATTTGTGATTCGAGCTATGAGACTATGGTAATCTCATAAAAAACAAATAAAAATAAATTATGAAGTCTAATTTTTAATCAAACTAATGTTAAATGATGAAATTAAAAAAAAATCAATTAAAAAACTTAAAAAACAACCCAAGTTAGCTAGTTCAATTCGCAATCCAAGTTATAAGACCAATATAACCTCATTGAAAACAAATTGATTAAAAAATAAATCAATTAAAAAAAACATAAAAAAATAGCCTGAATCAATCTACCAAACCCATGACTTGGGTCATCAGATCAAGAAAACATCATAGAATAAAAACTAAAAAATAATATGATTTAACTTGGATTAACCTACCAAATTCATAACTTTGATCATGAGACTAAGATAACCTTATAGATAATAAATCAAAATAAATTATAAAACTTAGTTTCCAATCACTCATGTCGGATCCAATGTTGAATAATAGAGTTTTTAAAAGTCTTAATTAAAAAATGAACACAAAATGAGCCAAGTAAACTCGGGTTAGCCCATTAATAATTATTTCTATGTTATAAGATCGATATAACCTAATAAAAAGAAAACCAAAACAAATTATCAAACATAATATTAACTGATGAAATTGAAAAAAAAACGAAGTCAATTGAGTTAACTAGCCAAACTCGCAACCTAGGTCATGAGACGAGAACAACCCAATAAAAATAAAATCTAATGTTGCAGGACTCATGACTCGAGTTATGAGATTGAGATAATTTTTTTTTTAAAAAAACCAACCCAATTTAATCGTGGTTAAAATACCAAAACTGGCAATATTGATCATGAGACTAAAATATCCTCATAGAAAAAAAAATTATGTAGCTTAATTCCTAACTGACTTAGTGTTCAATAATCAAATTGGTAAAAAATTCAATTAAAAATAAGACACAAAAAACAATCTGAATCTAATCGGGTTAACTCTTTAAGCATCATTCCCGAGTTATGAGGCTAAATAACACAATAGAAAGTAAACAAATCAAATCATAAAATCTAATTCTTAATCAACTTAATATTAAATGATGAAATTGAAAAAAAAGTCAATTAAAAAAAAACCTTGAGTCAACTAGGTTAACTCACTAAACGAGATTAACCTGCGATTCGTGTCATAAGAGTAATAACTTAATAAAAAAAAAATCTAATATTAAAAAATAAAATTAAAAAAAAACATTGATTGAAAAAAAATTAAAAAGAAAAGAAAAGACAAAGCACTATTCTAATGAGTAATGCTTTATGAGGAGAGATATAGTAAAACCCTTTCTATTTTAGTTTATAGTTAACTATTTTAGTTATATGGTCGTGTTTCTCTGTGGGTTAGAATAATTTTTCATTTTCAACTCAAAAAAAAAAATCAAAAAACTGTTTCACACTATAAAAAAAGTTATGAATTAATATATTTTATTTTAATGAAAAATATTACTTTTCAATAATTTTTTTCCTAATCATATAAACAAATTGTAAGCAATTATAATTAATAAAAAAAAACTAAAAGCAAGAGTAAGATTAAAAAGGTTTATTTTTAGTTAAAATTTTGTTACCTAATTAAACAACTTTTTTTTTTTCACATTTTGCTTAAAGATAATAATTATTTTTTAATCAATTTATAAATTAAGATTCTAATAAAAATATAGCAAAAATATATCATAATATCCTTGATGTCAAGGGCAAGCTCGAGGTCGGATTAGTTTATTTTTTTTTTAATACAACCATTACAAATGTATTTTGTAACAACAACAATTTTTTTATTTTGGGTTAAAAATTTTCTATGTCCATCTAACAAACACAAAAAGATGATTAAAGACATGAATAAATATTAAAAATATTTATTAATAATAACTAAAGACCAAGTCGAAAAGTTGAGACCTTTTGACGTGAGCTCTTATCTGGCTTAGGTTTTAAATTGAATCGGTTCGTATTTAACCCGATATAACTTGAAAATTATTTTTCTAGTGTCGTTTTAACCTTTATTTTTTATATATTGATTTAATGATATTTTTAATTGACTTGAGTTAATTCGAGCTAACCTATCAAGCACGTGAACCAAATAATGAACCCAAATGGATTTAATAACCTATTTTTTGGAAACAAAAGTTTAACCAAAAAGAGGAAGGAAGAGATGAAAAAAAAAATAATGAATATAAAATGAAGAGAAGAACTCTTTAAATGTCCCTAATTGAATATAAAATGTTGAATAACAAAATATGAAAAATCTTGAAGAATTATGGATGTAATGAGATCAATTGCTAAAATGTTAAAATCAAGATGGCAAACTTAAATAATCTCTACATAAAATAAGTAATTCTATGTTTTCACACCTTTAAACATCATTAGAATCTTACGCACACCTTTTTTCTTCACAATTATGAACCAGAACTTGCGTTACATGTTTTTAAAAGTTATTTTCTGATGAAAAAAGAATAATTTGTTTATGTTGATAACTTTTAACCCTTAAAAGAAGAATAAAAGTTATTTTTTTTATAAAAAAACTTATTTGTGTGCTTGAGATTGTTCTTTATGACATTGAATCATCGACATGATACAAAGCAAGATTGCTCTTTTTGAAAGCCAAAACGTTTATTAAAATCCAACCTTTTCTTTCCAAAAGAATCCTTCATGGTTGGAAAATCCGTTCATACTTTCTAAAATTAAAGAGCTAAAATCATGAAATGACTATTCTTTGTTGTAACCCCAACCTATTCATACCTTGTCATTTGTCAATAAAATACCCAAAAATTTCATCCTGGCATTGAATGACATATTTTGAGCTCTCAAGTCTAATTTTTATGAAAATAATCTCAAAACTTCATCTCAATTATTACATTTTAATTATTCAACTTGAATAAATACAATCAATAAAATTTATGGTATGATCCCAAAACTAGAAGAATTATCTTCAAATAAAACAATCATTGATTGAATTTGCATAGTTCTTGGCAAGAATGATGATGACATGTTTGAGCCTTATGATGGTGATAGAAAGATAAACAATAAAACTAGTTAGAACAACTCTATTTGAAAGAATTTATGATGAAGATGATGTACTTTATTTCTATACTAGTTTTGCCTACTCTTACTTTTAATTTTATGCTCTTAAATATTTTTATTTATTTATATATAGGTAGAAAAAAAATTTATGGAAGCCCATTTAGAAGCTAATTAAATGAGGAAATTTACCTTGAAGAGGTTGTGTACATATCTTAGGAAAGAAGAGAAGGAGGAAAGTGAAATTTCCTACAGTAAGAATACGAAATTTTTAGACCAGAAATTTTAGGAACACATATTTGTAAATTAGGAACATTCTTCTTTAGAGATATCCATGTTAGAAATATTTCACCAGAGAAAAAAAATTATTTGTTAACATAAATTTACCGTAAAAATCAGCTATGGATTAGAAAAGTGCAGCATTAAGAATAGAGAAAAGATCAGGACAATATGATTAATCCCGCGGAAATTCCGAAAAACACAACCATCTTTGATTTACCGTAGAATCGATTACTTCAACGCATAACACTGTAGTCTTCAGTTGTGACAAAACCTAAACACCTCGTATTCTACAACAAACAGACAATGCAAATCTTCCTTTTGTTTATCAATCTTTAATTTTCATTTTCCACTCTACTTTCCTTGGAAATCATTCCACTGCAGTTACCGGTACCTTTTAAATTTCTTTCGAAGTATTATTGAAGTAGAATAACGTTTTATGATTATAAATGAAGTAATTTCTTATATACGTATATGTTTTGATGCATGGCATGGTCTTGATGCCGAAATCGATCTGTTAGGCATCATTTTTACTTTGGTTTCCTGCGGTTAGATTCTTGATGTGTATAGAAATTAGCTTCCAAATTGACTACAGATCGTTTAAGCTACGAGCTAACACAGATCATGTGTTTCTGGCATTAATTTCATTCTTTGAACAACCAAGCTTATAACAATCGGTTACGATTTTTGTCGCCGGTTATTGGCTCATGTTGAAATAGTTTCTTGGGAGATATACATACTGTTGGTGGGATTGACACCAAACGTATCGAACCAGTGCATGAAAGTTGCCCTAACTTTGTTCGGAGAGAAAGGTGATCATAAGAAATTAACCCTGGTCTAGCGGTGTCAGTGGTGATGTAAGCTCTCTTTATATATCATATTGTTTGGAACTCATTCCTTTTCATTTGTACTCGGCCTGGTTAAAATTCAATAATTTTCTTTTAATATTTGAAATATTGTTAATGTAATAAAGATTATTTGCTATTACACAAGCCAACTCGCCAGCTGATCACTTGGCTAAGCAACTGCAGATTTAATCAGGTAGATTTTTAATTCTCTTAATAAAGATTTTGTATGGGTTCATTCGTATATTGTATTTAGTGTTTTACGAAGTATAGAATATGACTTCTTTGCTATTTTGTTGTTCCCTCTAGCTTTTTTTTAATCGGAGATGGAAAAAGAAAAGGATGTTGAAACCCTGCTAATAGATTTGGCCAATTACAAGGTGCAAATGGCAGCGAAGATTCCGCCTACTCGCAGCTACTACTTGAGCAAGATCATTATCAGAAATCTTCTGAGGAACTCTCCATACTGTTGAAGAAATCTGAGGTTGAGAGAGAAGTAAACTGTGAAGATTGTAGAGTAGCCAGGACACGAATACATGAACTTGAGGCCAAGGTAAAGGAGATGACTGATGAATTTTTAGAAACTGGAAAAATACGGGAGAAGCTTACTCATGTTTTGAGTGAATTGAAGGCTACAGAGGAAGAGATACTTAGCATGGAAACACAACTTGCTACTGCAAGGGAAGTGAATCTCAAGGCACTGGCAGAAGCAGAGCTGATGGCAACTGCAGCAAACATGGAAAAGAAAAGATCTGAAGAACTGGTTAAGCATGTCGCTGAGCTCAATGAAGCTATTCTTGTGTTAAAGCTTGCTTCCATTGAAGCTGAAAAGGAGAAGTGCATGGTTTTATCTGATAAGGATGCTCGGTTGGAGTTGGGAATGGAAATGGCTGCTCAAGCACAAGAGCAGGTGGAAGACATGAAAAAGCGATTGGAAATAATTCAAGAATTGGAAAATAAGCTGCTAGCCAAATCTGTACTTGTTGATTCGCTACAGGCGGAACTCAATCAAGCATCTGAACTAGTTAGTTCATCTAATAAAACTGTTTCGGATGCTGTAAAAGATTTGAATCAGCTAAAAGCGGATTTGATAGTCAAGGAAAGAGATAATTCCGATCAAACATTTTACTTTGGGGCATTGGAAACTGAATTGAATCAGTTAAAAGCAGAACTTAAAGAATGAAAATGAAGAGGTAAGCCATTTGAACGTGGAAATCCTCATGGACGAGCTACAGGAAGTAAAAACCAAAATGTATGAAATTAAAGGATGAGAGAAAGAAGCACAGATTGAGATTGCAGTGCTAAAATATGCTCTTCAAAAAGGAAGAAGGTCTGAACTTTCAGCTGCTGAAGCAAGGACTGGGAGTGTAAAATCCGGATTATATCTAGCCGTTCAGCAGCTAGCAGTGGAAGCTGAAGCAGCAGAAAGGGAAAATCAAAGGTTAAAAGGATTTGATAAGGTAACTGAGGAATCTGAAGACTTTGGGCTCATGCACACTGATCAATATCAAAAGTACTCGTGTCAAGACGTAGAAGCTTTTCAGAAAAATGAGTCAAATGCAGAATCTGTGAAGAGAAGAAATGAGAATGATCGAAATATAACAATTTCACTTGAAGAATACGAGTTCTTGATCAGGAAAGTTGAGAAGGCCGGTGAATTCTTAAGAAGAGAATCTTCCAATATGTCCATCACATCTGAAAATAAGTACGAATCACAACTTCTAAAGAAAGAGTTGGAGATTGCAATAGAGAAAAATAGGGAGTTGAGGACTAGGTTAGAACAGGCTGTTACAAGGGCTGAAGCCGCTGAAAAAGCTAAAACAACACTCGAAGATCAACAGAAGAGGCGTCAAGAACAAAAGCAGAGGATAAAGGCAGCTATAGTGGGGCTTCGCGAGGAATCCACATCAAGAGAGTTCAGTTCTTCGACATATGAGAGTGCACCCAAGGAACACCAGCCACTGGGTAAGGTTCTTAACATGAAATTCTAGTCCTGGTAAGACATTTTGTGCAACTAAATTTCAGAGTGTATCATTAAACGTTAAACACTGTTTCCAGAATGTACAGAGTAAGCGATTGATCGATCCTCTTACATTATGTCTTGCTATAGCAGCATCTCTTGTTATCTTAACTAATTTGTTTCATTACATTCTTAAACGCAAGCCACTATAGATTGTATATATCATCTGTCCTCCATGTTAAATTGATCGTCAATAGATGCAAATATTCTCAATGCAAATATAATTGGCTAAATTATATCAAAAATGCATTTTTGAAACTTTTTTAAAAACTTTGATCGAACAGGTCAAAATCGACACACCCCACATGAATAGATTTTTATTTATTTACTTGATTAAACAAAAATATTTAAATATTTATGAAAAATTATCTTATTGTTGGTAATTATTCAAATAAAAGTGAAGGTATTATTTAAAGATATTAAATTATTCCTATTTTTGGTAATTACAGTTTTGATGATAAATGACTTTATTAGTTAAATTTATATGATTCTCCTCCTACCTTTTTGGTGGGTTTTCTCGAGAATCTCCTTGTAAGCAGTAGTGTTTTCCACGTCTTGAGTTGATGAAGGAGTCATTAATTCTATACCCAGACTTTGGCTAATCCAGTTGGGCATCGCGCACACAAGAGTCGATGAGCCCCTCTATGCTTTGGAAAGGAAATAATATTTTAATGATAAGCGTGTGAATAACGGGTGCCCTTTTTATGAAAACATTTTCCATGAATATTTTACCGTAAAACAAACGAAATCTAATTTTATTCCTTTCAAAACTGCCCTTGCAAAAATGTTATCCTCCTTTACGAAATCTAATTCTTCAGTCCATGGCACTTCATTTTGAAAGACGTTTTTTATTCAATTCTTTAAACACGGCGATGATGCCAATAACTTGTAAAAGAAACACAGTGATGTAATTGAAAACCCTTGTTTATTTGGATTGATTTCGTCATGTATAAATATATCAAGGGTCCCAAAAATTTGATGACACAAAGATTGACAATTAGAGCCCTCATTCTGACTTTGCTGTTCTTGAGGGAAGATGACAGGAGCTTCAGAGACAGACAATCCCACGGGCGATGGATTAGTAGTTTCCCTTGCCGTAAAGCTTGATCCTAGGACATGATGGATTGATGACGTTTGTTGTTGTTATATACCTCTATGTTGCTCGACATTTGAGCTCATGATAGGGATTCCCTTTGTAGAAGGAGACCAAAAAAAAAAACATCGTTTTCAAAGATAACTATAACCCTGGGGTAAAATCCTTAACGTCCTCTTTTAGGTGGCATTTGGTGTTATTTGTCGGGAGTTTCCTCGAAGACCCTGCTGAAAAAACAAGAAGAACACTTCATTGGAATGATTATTTTAATATGGAATCCAAAGAGAGGATTATTGTTTGTGTATTTTTAATTTTTTTTTATTAATGTTTATGATTGATGTATTCTAATTAAGGATACGAATTATGAAGTGTCTAATAAAAATTTATTTAAATCATTATCAACTAAATGGATATCTCTATCAATATGATTGATAGATGTTCATTTATACATAAAGTAATAAACAATTTCTTATTTTTACAATATGCATATTTTCCTGGCCTGCCAATTAGTGCTTCACATGATGACGCTTGTTTTTTTTTTTTAAAAAAAAAAACACAAACAAAATAATAGATACATTATTTGATCAAACAGGTTGGAGAAACATTTATAAAAAGAACAAAAAACTCATATACTCTACTTTTATTATGATGTTTTTTTACTAATATTATAATAATAATAATTGTGCTATGTTAGCAAATATTTTGGATATTAGCAATCAAGGGGCTCATGTCACTGAAATGAAGATTATCCCTGTCATATATTGAGGGATTTGTGCATGATGATATTGTGATAATACATATTGATAGACATGATTTTGCATAAGGTACAAAAATTAAAAGTCAAGACTTGATGCTAAAACCTAAATTGTTACTTAGGATCATAGCACATAATATATTGTCCAAAAAAAGCATTTCGATAAGGTTATTTTTATGCACTTGTGCCGTATTGATTGTATGATCAGGAGAAAGCCTTTTTAAGTTACCTTACATAATGATGAAAAACTTAATTACGTAAAACAATAAAAAACAAAAGTCTTTGTCTTATGGTTAATGTCTATCTATAATCTTTGAATAATTCAATATTAAGTTAATTAATATGGATAGAACACCATATTCTAAACATGAAATTTTTATTAAACGAGGAAGGTTTTTAGGTTCCCAAAGACCAAGTTGAAGCTCATGCTGAGAAAAAAGCATAATGAGAAAGAAGAACAACAAATGGATGGTTATGATGAGTTTGTTAACGTATTTGCAACACCGCCTATACCTTTCTCCTATGATGATGTTGGTACAAGCTCTTGGAGATCAAGGATGGAAGGTCAACTAGAGCATATTAAGGGTAAGGTGCAACATATTCAAGAGAATGTGTGCAATATCAAGGATATAATGGCTAGTTTGCTTACTCATTATCCATCATTCTAGATGATTGTACCACAATCATTTAATGTTTTTATATTTTCATATTCTTATGTTTCTAGAACTTGTCTTCCTTTATTGTAATGAATATTGTTGTTTGAACATTATGCAATAATTTTATGTTTTTCTTTATCTATGATTGTTATATTTTCCCTATATACTTTTCATTGATGACAAAGAAGGAGAGAATTGAGGGGATTGGGGAGAGAATTGAAGAATATATATAAAAAATGATTGCATGGTTAAAGGGGAGAGAAATTTATATTTATAGATTGTTTTTTAATCGAAGTTTCCGAGGGATTATATTGAAAAATATAGGGGGATATATATATATATATATATATATATATATATATATATATATATATATATATATTGTCATCATAATAAAGGGAGAGATTGTTGACCTTTAGATCACATATTAATATTTTATGTTTTTTGATGATAACAATTAAATGAAATTGGGCTAATAATATGCTTGGTTAGGAATAAGTTTACACAGGTTTATATGAAGATCATCAACAAGCATAGAAAATTAGATGAAGAAATTAATCAACAAGCCCAAGATACAAAGCAAGTGAAGACTTAGTTTTTGAGGATTTATTTTAGTGAAAATTATATAAATATTTATATCTAACTTGATAGCATAAATTAAAATGAATTCACGTATTTTGTATTGCATGCATTATAGGATTGATATGCATTTAGTCGGTTCAAGATTCACCAAACTTAAAAATACTAAAACTGGATTTTAAGATGAATCGATTGATCGCTTGATCATACCAAGTGAACCGATCGACTGGTTGTTCAACTAGATGAACACTTGGGAATCTATAGGAATCAGTCAACTGATTGGCTTGATCAATTTGAACTGGTCAACCATTTTATTTGTTAGAGGTACAATAATTACTAGTTTTTGCTAGAAACATATATATAAATTGTCTAATTGTATGATTAAAAATATGAATTTAATATATACCATATACGAGCTATTTTAATAGCAAAAACAACTTCAAATCATCAATCATAAATCACACTCATATTTGTGTATTAAAAACTTCATATTCTTGCACAAGAGAATAAATTCTTACACTCACTATACTTAAACACTTTCATACATTCTAAGTGCTATTGAGTGAGCTATAGAAATATAAGCTTCAATTGTATTATCTTCTCTTTAAGAGAGTGTTGTTATATTTCAAACAAACTATAATCCTTCAAAAGTTTAAGTGAAAAACTCTAGGTTATTGATGAGATACATCACTAAGATGAAAAGTCTTGAAGATGATATTTCTTCAAGTGGTAAAAAAGAGCTTCGTGATGATGCATCAAAGACATTGTAATCTTTATCTTAGATTAATAAAGAATACAATACTCAAAACCAGTTTGATACTTGAAATTTAGATATAAGCTTATCGAGTCATGTTAAAATCGAGTTTTGCAATTTTCTTGTGTCACTAAAAAGAGAGAGAGAGAGGGAAGAGGGAGGGAATCACAAAAAAAAGAAAAAAAAAAGGAAAGAAATAGAAAGTCATTGGTTGACCATGTTCCAATGATTAAAAAAAAAAAAATCATTCTTTGTGTCATTGAGTTCCATTTCATTAGAGAAGTTTCATTGGGATATTTTTTACTCCTTATCTTAATAGAAAAAGTAGATATGGTTTGAGAAATTGGCTCATTGAAGTTTTAAGGTCACTGGTTCAATCTTTTAGGCGTTTTATGTTAAAATAAGTTAAAAAATAGTTATTTAGGTTTAAAAAATCACTAATTGATTTTCCTACTACCTCTCGAGTGGTTGGAATTTAGAAATTCAAATGGCATATCGTGTGTTTAAAAAAAAATAGAGAAAATGATATGTTGTCCACCCGTTAACATAAAAAATGATGTTTGACGAGCATTAATCTCCTCTTAACATAATATATATATATATATATATATATATATATATATATATATATATATATATATATATATATATATATATAAAAGCCTAGCACACGATCCTGACATCCTTTTTTATAAGCGAAGCGAGCTTGGCTTCTTTTTTTTTTTTGTATTTTCTTTGAATTTTTATTTAAGTTATTATAATAGATTTATTCAAGATTTTTTTATTGAATATCTTTTAATTTTTACTTTTTTATATATAATTAAATCATAGCCCTTTTTTATTATATTCAAAAGTAATCTTTTGTACAATATTTTATATATTTTTTTGAAAAATTATTCAATCTCATTTATGCACATGTTTATATTTAATTATCATCTAATTAAATAAAAAATAATTTTAAAAAATAAAATTGTTGGATCTTATTGGGTAATATGTTTGGTAGATTATACCTAACCTAGTTTAGTGATTTTAATGATCTTGATGCCCAAAATCGGTCTAGATGTCCAAGATTGATGCCCATAATTATATGTGATGACTATTTTTTAGTGGTTGAATCAATTAAAGTTTTTTTTTTCCAGTCTTATTCGTCTGATTTTCATTAAGATAACTTGAAATATATACGAGGCATATTAATCGGTAGCAGCTTGATTTGTCTAGAACTCCAAGGATTGATTTTTTTTTTTTTAATCTGGGGATTTTATTTTTAAAATTTCTTTGACTTCATCAAATCACTGTAAAAACATATAAATTTATTTGCAATTAACATATAAAAGTAACCCAAAATTATCAATAATAAAAAAAAAAACTGAATTGCCGGAGGAAGTACGTTTCTAGAATCACCAACCGGGAACTGTGGCTTACCAAACCCGTACGTGTGTACATGTGTGTGTGCGTGTTTGTTATATTCTAAAGCCATATATGATCACACATATAGACGTATAATGGTTCTCACGTACCCATCAATCACTTCAATATCAATTTTTCCTTGTTCAAACTTCAAACTTGTACTGAAAGGGGAAAAACTTTGGTTTTATTTTTATTTTTAACATGACAAGTATAATTTCTTTTAGCAAGTCTGAGTCAAACTGCGGCCAAAACGCATAAACGGGTCAACACGGGCGGCTAACCGGCCCTTACTTGCTTCAAGCCTTTTCCACCCACCATACAAAACACACACGTAAAGTCTGTAAGAGAATATTATTAATCAAATTTGTCTGAGGCTAGTGCTAAACTGTCAATTTCCCTGTTAATTCCTCTTTTCACATGTTTCTTGAGGGATATGAGCATCCTCAAATCAGTTTTCTTATGAACCAATGCTAAATCTTTTTTAGAATAATATGACATTTACAATAACCTGAGAAAATTTAATATATTTTTCTTTCAGATGTTGAGCCATAGTCAATGAAGGGAGCAAATTTCTTTCATAGTCACTGGGTCAACTTGCTATATTCTATAGTACAATGGCTATTTTCATTATTATAGATTACAAAACATTTTACAGAAAACTATGCGAAGCATTTCTTCCATGTTTGGTTTGGTCTACCTGCAGTCTGCAGGCCCTGCGATTCAACCATTTTCTTACAAGCAGTGTTTTTCTTATATGGGGTTGTGAGGAGGCTGAAGATATAAAGAAGAAAAGGAAGAAGACAGTAGCAAGTCTGATCATGAAAGAAGACGAAACTGATCATTTATGGCGGATTGTATTATTCATGTTCTTAATCTTGATTACGGGTACCTACTAATCTTTTTTGGCTTAGATTCTTTCTTTTCTTGTTCTGATTCCTAGGATTGGATGATCATGGTATTGCTTTATTCTTGTATGGTTGCTTTGATCGATAGTATAAGCCTTGAGCATGGCACGAGAACAATCACAACTCCCTAACTTCATTAATTACAAATAATTTACCTGTTCATGTTTATTATCCTTCCATGGTGTCCAAAAATATTTTCTGAAATCCTATATTCAAGGAATTAGGATGCCGATAACCTGACTAGAATGTTCTGTTTCTGCTAATTAATTGTAGGTTCAGTAGTAGTGTCTGGAGATTCGCTTGACACGGATAGACAAGTCCTTCTTGTCTTGAAATCATTCCTCGAAGAACGAAACCACGTAAACAGAGGACAGTACTCTCAGTGGAACCAGCAGAGCTCAAATCCCTGCAACTGGTCTGGAATCCTATGCACAAGTGATGGCTCAAGAGTTAATGGCATTAACTTAGCTGCCAATAACATCTCTGGAGATTTGTATGACAACTTCTCGACCCTGACGGCCCTCACTTACCTCGATCTTTCTCGAAACACTTTCAGCGGTGCTGTTCCTGGTGACTTGAGCAACTGTCAGAATCTTGTTTATCTTAACCTCTCACATAACATCCTTGAGGGTGAGCTCAACCTTACTGGCTTGACCAAATTGGAGACTCTTGATTTGTCTACGAATAGGATTTTTGGTGGAATTCAGTTCAGCTTTCCGGGAATTTGTAACAACTTGATTGTGGCAAATGTCTCAGCGAATAATTTCAGTGGTGGGATTGATAATTTATTTGATGGCTGCTTGAAGTTGCAGTATCTTGATTTAAGCTCCAACTTTTTCAGTGGGGCAATATGGAAAGGTTTTTCAAGGCTGAAGGAGTTTTCTGTGTCTGAGAATTATCTCAGCGGAGAAGTTTCGGGGTCATTCTTTGCTGAGAATAATTGTAGCCTGCAAGTGTTGGACTTATCAGGAAACAATTTCACTGGTAAGGTACCAGGCGAGATATCAAATTGCAGGAATTTGGCTATTTTGAATCTGTGGGGAAACCATTTCACTGGACAAATTCCATCTGAGATAGGTTTTATTTCAAGTCTTGAAAGTTTGCTCTTGGGGAACAACACATTTTCTCCGACAATACCAGAGTCTCTTTTGAACTTAAGTGAGTTGGCCTTTTTGGATTTGAGCAGAAATCATTTTGGGGTTGACATACAGCAGATATTTGGGAGATTCACACAGCTGAAGTTTCTGGTGTTACACGGGAATTCATATATCGACGGCATAAATTCGTCAGGCATTCTCAAACTACCTAATCTAGTTGGATTAGATCTGAGCAACAACAGCTTCACGGGTCCATTACCTGTTGAAATCTCTGAAATGCACAACTTGAAGTTCTTGATCCTGGCGTATAATCAATTTAACAGCAATATACCACAAGAATATGGAAATTTTCAAGGCTTGCAAGCTCTTGATCTCTCCTTCAACAACCTAATTGGAAAAATACCTTCTTCTCTTGGAAAGTTGAGGTCACTCTTGTGGTTAATGCTTGCAAACAACACGTTGTCAGGTGAAATTCCGGCTGAATTGGGAAGCTGCACTAGTTTGTTGTGGTTGAACCTTGCTAACAACCAGCTCTCTGGGAGTATCCCTCGTGAATTGATGAAGGTAGGAATGGACCCCTCGCAAACATTTGAATCAAACCAGCAGGATGGAGGCATCATCGCTGGCTCACGTGAGTGTTTGACAATGAAGAGGTGGATTCCTGCAGATTATCCACCATTCAGTTTTGTATATACAATTCTGAATCGGAAGACCTGCATGAGCATATGGGATAGGTTGCTTAAAGGGGTTGGCCTTTTCCCGGTATGTGCAGCGGGATCAACTGTCCGTACACTTCAAATCTCAGGTTATCTTCAACTGAGCGGCAACCAGCTTTCTGGAGAGGTCCCTGGAGATATTGGTAAGATGCATAATTTCAGTATGATACATTTGGGTTTCAATAACTTGAGCGGTACGCTCCCTCCGCAGATTGGACAATTGCCACTGGTAGTCTTAAACCTCACCAAAAATACCTTCTCCGGTGAGATTCCAAATGAAATTGGGAACGCCAAATGCATAAAGAATCTTGATTTATCTTATAACAACTTCTCTGGCACGTTTCCTGTAAGCTTGAACAACTTGAATGAGCTTAGCGAGTTTAACATCTCTTACAATCCTTCAATTTCTGGTACAATCCCAACACCTGGGCAGTTGGCAACATTTGAGAAAGATTCCTACCTTGGCGATCCACTCCTGAAACTTCCAAGCTTTATCATCAATTCCACGGGTTCCCCGCCAAATCAATATCCAAAAATCGAGAAGAAAGAGCACAAAAAGTGGGTTGCATTTCTGGTGCTGTTAACAATGACTATGGCATTCTTAATTTGCGGACTTGCTTCACTTATAGTTTGCATGCTGGTGAAAAGTCCAGCAGAGTCACCAGGATACCTCTCAGAAGATACCAAACACCTCCGGCATGACTTTGCATCAAGTTCAGGCAGTTCATCTCCATGGTCGTCAGATACAATTAAGGTCATACGTTTGGACAGAACAGCATTCACTCATGCTGACATCTTGAAGGCAACAGGCAATTTTTCAGAAAGCAGAATCCTTGGGAAGGGAGGTTTTGGAACAGTGTACAGAGGATTATTGCCTGATGGAAGAGAAGTGGCAGTTAAGAAGCTACAGAGAGAAGGAATAGAAGGTGAAAAGGAATTTCGAGCTGAAATGGAAGTTTTAACTGGGAATGGCTTCGGATGGCCTCATCCAAACCTAGTAACACTTTATGGGTGGTGCCTTGATGGTACAGAGAGAATATTGGTGTACGAGTACATGAAGGGTGGAAGCTTGGAGGATCTTATATCAGACAGGACGAGGCTAACATGGAGGAGGCGTATTGACATAGCAATTGATGTGGCACGCGCCTTGGTATTTCTTCACCATGAGTGCTACCCTGCGATTGTGCACCGTGATGTCAAGGCTAGCAATGTCCTGCTAGATAAAGATGGCAAGGCAAGTGTCACTGACTTCGGTCTTGCTAGATTTGTTGATGTCGGGGATAGCCATGTGAGCACAATGGTGGCCGGCACCGTTGGGTATGTTGCGCCGGAATACGGACAAACTTTCCACGCGACTACCAAAGGCGATGTGTACAGTTTTGGGGTACTGTCAATGGAACTGGCAACAGGGAGGCGAGCTGTGGATGGAGGAGAAGAGTGCCTATTGGAATGGGCTAGAAGGGTGATGGGATGCGGCAGACATGGATTAAGTAGAGCTAGGATACCAGTAGTGCTTCTGGGCTCAGGGTTGGCTGAGGGAGCGGAGGAGATGTGTGAGCTCCTAAGGATTGGGATAGGATGCACGGCGGAGGCACCACAAAGGAGACCAAACATGAAGGAGGTGCTAGCTATGCTAATAAAACTATAATGCTGCAGGCCTGGCCGTGGGGGGATTTCTTTCCCTCCTCGTGATGATTTTCAAGATTAGATGACGATCATGAGTGGTTTAGTTGCCCTTATAAGATGTCCATATACAAGTCTAGCTACGCTACTCTAACAACATCACAGGAAAACACACTACACAGATTCTTATTGTACACCAAAACATTCTTCATTTTGTTAAGAGTTGAAAATTCACTCATGAGCAATGCTCTGAACCACAACTTCTACTTTCCTCCAAGTTCTTTCGGGATATTTTCCATTTCTCTTCGTATATTTGGAACAGCTGCTGTTCAAACATTGTAAGAAAAACTTGAAATCAAACCAAACCAATGACTTTTCCTCTGTGTCGAAGGGTATATATATATATATAGTTAGTTAGAGGGTGTTCGGTGGAGGAGATTTCAAATTCCACCCATCTAGATATCTTGAATGCCTTTTTTGCTATAATAAAAGATGTTAAATATAAAAATATTAATTTTCTTACATCACATTACCCCCAACCCACGAATGTTATTTTAAATAGACAAACAATATCTTTACTTTTACCAATATTAATAAAATTGGTGTTGACTTGTAACTTATTTGAACAACTAATATATACTTTAATGATTTTATTATATTTGTGAAGTAATTTGGAAGCTGATTTATTATCTTATCGTGTAATTTTATTTCTTTTATAACGTTATATTATTAGATTCTATAGATTCAATTTATAAAGGTATAATAATATATTGGTATAAAACTTCCTTATAAACCAAACCCTATAAAAATATATTATTTAGATTTTTTATTTTAAATTAAACACAAATACTACATTCTCACCAATTATATTTCTAGCAATCATATCCCAAGAGAACTATGAGAATCAAAAGACCTAAATTAAATTAATGCTTGTTTGGTATTGTATTTTTAATTATATTTGAGTGCGTTTTAAAATTACATTTACTTTAAAAAAATATTAAATTAATATTTCTTTGATGATTATTCCGATAATTTTAATGTATTAATATTAAAAATAAAAAAAATTCATATTGTATTTTTTTTATTAAAAGTAAAAACTATAAAAATATTAAAAGTGAAGAACGATTTACAAGAGTTCTTGTAAGTTTAAAATTACATCAAGATTTAACTTGTCATTTTATAAAATAATTATATTTGAATAATTTTTGAATTTTTGAATTAGTTATTTTATAAAGTGACGAACTCAAAATGATTTAATGAAAGTCCTTCAAGACTCAATCATAAAAACATCGAATAAGTAAAATTCAACTTAACTTTATAAAAACAATCTAAAACTCGAACATAAAAAAAAAAAAAAATTGTGAGAATCCTCTAAAACTCAAACATTAAAGAAAATATAAGAGCCCTCTAAAACTCATTCACAAAAAAATAACAAATAGAAGAATTCTCAAAGACTTCAAAATAAAAAAAATAAAATCAATATACCAAAAAGACTAAAGGCTTATAAGAGTTTTACTAGGCTCAAAATAATAGGAATCTTATTGGGTTTAAATTTGCCGAAGTTTTACTGGACTCAAATTCCCTACAGCTTTCCTGGGCTAAAAAAGAAAAAGGTTTGCAACAGCCTAGGCTCGCTAAAATCTTGGTAGACTCAGATTTGCTGGAGCATTGCGAGCCTAGAAATGAAAAATGTTTGTAGGAGCTTTCCAGAAACAGAGTCTTTAGATAGCTTCTTTATGCTCCGTAATGGAAAACAAAATTGTTGAACTTTGATGTTTCAAATTATTCAACATAATTTTGTCATTCTATACTTACTAGACTAGGCAAGCATCTTTCCTAAATTTATAATGGGAAAGGAGTTCATGATGCTTCGACTCTGAAGGTAACTGAATAGCACTTGGAACTATCAATTGGACAATTCATGGCTGCAGAATCCACACATCTGAAGAAGAAAAAACTAAAATGGGAAGGAGAATCCACTGCTAATGGGTCTCGTTCGATCTTTTTAAATTGTGCATTCCTGTTTGCATTATGTCTAGTTGTAGCTCCTGTCACCTTACGCTTTATAATATATCTGGTTGTTTCATAAAGCATAATTTCATCCAGGTTGAGAGTCGCCGAAGATTTAGCATCCTTCAATCTTGGGATCAAGATGGGTTCGCTTGATCTTCTTTTGAGTGCTGTATCATCTATTTACCATGATTATGTTGGCGCCAGTACTAAACTGTGCTATTGTGCCTTGTAAACGAAGTTTATGTCCTTCTATTCTTTTTATGTAGGTATCGTGTTGCAGAGATAACATGGGTAAAGGATAATCCACCAGAAGGATTAGAACAAAGAACAGTAGTGTTCTTATTTTTCTGGCATGTTATATGTATCTTCATCTTATCTCTGTTTGTGTGTGCGAGTGTGATGTTTATTATTTTCTTCTTTTTCTGGTACCTAAGTGACAATTGGTGGGTGAACACCATATATTACAGGATAATCCACTAGAAGTGAACAATGAATATCTAATCTGTGTGTATGTTTTCTCCTCTCTTCTTTTCTTTTCTGGTTTTCAAGTGATAATGAGAATGCAAAGACTGAGCCTTAAAGTACACTTTCTTTAGGTGCTAAAAGAGGTACAAAAGAGGATATAACGCGGACTGGTATATCTAAGAACAGCAGAACAGGGCTGCAGTGAAAATGTGTAATGTTCATAGATCGGATGCTATGGAAATATCCATTTTTTATAACCAATATTCGTTCATCCCATTATCGTGGATCTCATTCTTTTTGTACAATATTTTAAACTGAAATCCATCAAAATAGGAAAACTCATTTCTCATCTGTAGCAAGTCAAGTTCTTTGTGTCCTGAAGAGAAATAATAAGGAAATTGAGCTCGTAAGCCTTTACCTTGTTATTGTTAGTCAGCAGAACCAACACTTGTCCCATTTTATTTATCCACGTTTCTATTTTCCACTGTCTCAAAATGTTTTGTCAAAACATGCTATGAAGTGTTTAGTTTTTCATTATACTTGTTAAAACCATATGTATTTGATGCAGACAGAAGCGAGATTCGGTATAAGTTAAAACCTCTAAAGATCAAGAACACCGTAACTACAAAAAAATTCTCAAAATATTTAATTTTATATATATCAAAAGATGATTGCGAGAGAATGACAATAATGAAAGGTTGGAGTAATTTTGGATGGTGTGGTATTATATTTATTGCTTTTCTTTAATCTGTATAAAAACGGGGCAAACAAATCTCGGATGAAGGGAATATTTAGTGTTTTGATCCAAATTTCAAGAGTTCAAATCCAAACGTAAAAGGGCATTAGCAGTAAGCAGAAACATGGCTAAGCAGTAAGCAGAAGTCGTGGTGTGGGTGATTAATTGAATATGAACATAAAACATTGGTTTGCAGGCATTTATGATTGTTTTTTTCTGCTGCTGTTGTTGGTAGTAGTAGTGGCATACAAGGTTCAACGCGTAGCTCGCTATTTAGCTTTAAGGATAATTTTTCTTACAAAGTCTTCTCTCTTACCACCCATCCAATCCAAATATTATAACATAACAACCCTGCACGTCCTTCCCTTGCCTCCTCCCAACTATCTTCTCTTTATTTGTTCAACTTCACAGCCATTTTATTACGTGCAAAGCTAAACCGCCCTTCAAACACCATCCAATTGCACCACCACTGCTGCTGCGGCCACCGTTTTGTTAACAAACAACATTACCCTTCCCTACACCACCTCGAGAGAATGGAAGGCCGGCAGAACAGGCCGATCTCCTCCCTTTCTCTGCTTTTACTTTTCAATCTTCTTTTCATCCTTGTAAACTCCACCTCCGCAATAGAATCTTCTTCTGTGGCTGCATACACACCTCCGGATAGCTATCTAATTGATTGTGGATCACCGCAGGATACCAAGCTTGATGATGGCCGGACCTTCAAATCTGATTCTGCCTCGCGGAGTTACCTTGAAACCAATGAAGATGTACAAACTTCTGTCGATTCCATTTCCGTAAAAGGGTTTTCTGTCTCTTCTTCTGCGCTCCCTTTATTTCGCAGTGCAAGGATTTTGACGGCTGTTTCAAAATATACATTTTACATCAATCGTCCAGGGTGGCATTGGGTTCGTTTTTACTTTCACCCGCTTCCTCACCCTGTATACGATCTAACCAGTGCTGTTTTCAGTATCACCACTGATGAGGTTGTCCTCTTACATGACTTCTTTGTCAAAGATAACTCCACACTGGTTTTCAAGGAATATCTCTTTAATGTTTCCGGTGATAGATTCTCCCTCCTTTTCAAGCCCAAGGAGAGATCTTCTGCATTCATCAATGCCATCGAAGTTGTGTCTGCCCCGGACGGTCTTATCTCTGATTCTGCATCCACAGTTCCCCAAGGTGGAACTTTAAATGGTTTGTTTCAGCATGCTTTTGAAGTGTGTTATCGGTTGAATGTTGGAGGACCAACCATAACTCCAATGAATGATACCTTGTCAAGGACATGGCTGCCTGATACCCCATACAACGTCTTTCCCCAAGGAGCGCAGAATGCGTCCATTATTCCCAGTGCTGTCAAATACCAGCAAAGTGGAGCTACTCCATATATCGCACCGAGCTGGGTTTATGCAACTGCAAATGAAATGGCAGAGTCTGAGACGCTGCAACCAAACTTCAATCTGACATGGCAGATGAATGTTGATCCTGGATTTTCCTACTTGATCAGAATGCACTTCTGTGACGTTGTCAGCCAGGCCCTTAATGATTTGTACTTCAACGTGTATATAAACAGCATGATGAGTGTGTCAGGTCTTGACCTTTCTTCCATCAACAATGCCCTTTCAACAGCATATTATACAGATTTTGTGCTCAATGCCTCGTCCATCAGGAATGGTTCCGTCAGGGTTCAGGTTGGCCCTGCTTCCGGCATGCAGTCAGGCATCCCTAACGCTATTCTTAATGGATTGGAGGTCATAAAGATTAGCAACTCAGTGAGGAGCTTGGATGGTTTATTTGGCGTTGATGGATCATCAGGTGGAGGACGTACAATGAAGATTGTTGCGGGTGTTGGGCTTGCAATGGGGGTGACAGCAATGCTGTTACTTGCAATTGTGTGCATCCGGTGGCAACAGAGGCCTCGAGATTGGGAGAAGCGAAACAGCTTCTCGTCATGGCTCCTTCCTCTCCACACCAGCCAATCTTTTTTCTCGACCAGCAGGAGCAGCTCGAGGAGATCAAGCATGTTCGGTTCCCGGACAAGCAAAAGTGGTTATTCTAGCAACTTTTCTAATCAAGGTCTTGGCCGGTACTTCAGTTTTAGTGAATTGCAGAATGCCACACAAAATTTTGATGAGAAGGCAGTGATTGGAGTTGGTGGGTTTGGAAAAGTTTATCTTGGAGTGTTTGAAGATGGAACAAAGATGGCAATAAAACGAGGTAACCCAGGATCAGAGCAGGGCATAAACGAGTTCCAGACAGAAATACAAATGCTTTCCATGCTAAGGCACCGCCACCTTGTGTCACTTGTTGGCTTCTCAGATGAACAATCAGAGATGATTCTTGTTTATGAGTACATGGCTAATGGCCCACTTCGTGACCACATCTATGGCTCAAAAAAAGCCCCTTTGTCATGGAAACAACGGCTTGAGGTTTGCATTGGTGCAGCTCGAGGTTTGCATTATCTGCACACCGGCGCAGCACAGGGCATCATCCACCGCGATGTAAAAACCACAAATATACTTGTCGATGAGAATTTGGTTGCAAAAGTATCAGACTTTGGGCTTTCCAAAGCTGCACCAATGGAACAACAGTATGTGAGCACTGCCGTGAAGGGTAGCTTCGGATATCTTGATCCTGAGTACTTCAGGAGACAGCAGCTTACCGAGAAATCTGATGTTTATTCGTTTGGAGTGGTTTTGTTTGAGGTTTTATGTGCAAGGCCTGTACTAAACCCGGCATTACCAAGAGAGCAGGTGAATTTGGCCGAGTGGGCAATGCAGTGTCACAGGAAGGGAGTGCTTAACAAGATAATTGATCCACATATCGCCGGAAGTATCAACGAAGAATCGCTGAAAACATACGTGGAAGCTGCCGAGAAGTGTTTAGCAGAACATGGTGTTGACAGGCCTGGCATGGGAGATGTATTGTGGAACCTAGAATATGCCTTGCAGCAGCTTCAGGAGACTTCCTCTCAAACTCAGACAGATCTTCCAGAGGATAAATGCACCGGTCACATTACTGCCTTAGAAAAGCCAAATGGAAAAGTTTGTGGAGGAGACTCTGGTGTTTCTGTCAGTGATGATTCTCAAGTAACTGTTACTTCTCCTTTATTCTCTCAGATTGAGAATTTTCAGGGAAGGTAAGAAACTGATTACGAATTAAACAACTAAATAAATGGTAGCAGCATGCACTTGTTGGTGGTATATCTACGTCTCTATGCATGAGCATGACCGTAGCTACTCTCAGAAAAATCCTAAACGTCGGCCAACATAGATGCGGTGGGAATTTTTCAAACAAAAAAAAACCCCTTTATTTCTTTCTCTCTTTTTTTCAGTATACTAAACTGGGTTGTTTGTAGATGATTCTGCTGGGCAGACCTGATTGCTTCTTATTTATCATTTTTTTTAAAAAAAATTCCCCTTTAAATTGTCGTGTTTGGTTGCTTAATTAGTAGTAGGGCATCATCATGTATAATAAATAGCACTCGACAAATGATCCAATGCTCCCATGATTATTATCCATTAATCAAGTCTTAAAAAAAAAAAAAAAAGGAAGTCAGATGACTTTGTGACTTTAAGAACAACGGTCTATCCAAGCAGAAGAGTCTAATTTTACAGATTTATTATTAGTAGCAACCAGCAAGTTGCTTGCACGTTGTTGCAAATCTACTTCTAAGATGCTTAAACTTATAAGCAATTAAAGTTTCAATTGGATTGTGGAATGCTTTGGGAGAAATAATGTGAAAGCAGGAAAACCTCTTTTGTGTTTTTTTAAAATTTAATTTTTAAAAAAAAAAATATTTTCATTATATTTTTTAGATATAAAAAATTAATTTATTTAAAAAAAATACTTTAAAAAATAATTGTTATCACACTTCTATTAAGGCTTTGATTTTACAAATTAACTCTTTTATTAAAAATATTGTAGGTTTTTTTTATTTGAATATTAATATTATTTTCTTAATTTTAAGATTGTGAGATAATTTCACTCTTTACATAGACTTTAACATTATAAAATATTTTTTCTTAATTATATAAATTTCATAATAAAAATTTAAGTACTTAATTTTAAGATAATATTTCATTTAAAAACATTTTTTTGTTTTATTTTCATTTTTTTAACATTTTGTTACCAAAATGATTTTCAAAATTATATAAAACACTACCAGAAATTCGCTAAATACCAACGGACTCACCGACGAAATTTTTTCTGTCGGTATTTTTCGGTCGAAATCACCGACGGAACATTTACGTCGGTAATTCGGTCGGTAATTACCGACGGACTTAGTCCGTCGGTTTACCGACCGAAAATTCAGAATTAATGAAAAAAGGGCAGGTAGATGGCGCCAAGGTTTTGGCGGGTGATTTTGCCGATAGAATCACCGACGGAATTAAAACTTGGGGCCCGTACGCGTGATGGGACCTGTTCACCATCAATAATACCGACGGAATCACCGACGGATTTGAAATGCCAGATCCATACCGGTGACGTGACCGGTGCACCGTTAAAAATACCGACGGAATCACCGAAGGATTTGAATAGCAGGTCCGTATGGTAACGTGTCGATTGCCCGTCAAAATTACCGACGGTTTCGCCGACGTATTCACCGACAGAATAAAACTGTCGGTAAGGCCGTCGGCAAAAGTGAATATATGGCCACTCTGCCGACACTCTCCTCTCTCATTTCTCCTTCTTCTTTCTAATCCTAACCCTCCCCATCTGCAAATAACCAGCCCCCCCTCGCCCCAAAACAAAAATCTTCCTCTTCTCAGCACAACAAGTTGTATTTCTTGAAGTTTTGTGGTCACAGCATCCGTGTTTTGATTTACCGACGGATTTTTTCATTTTTTGTAAGTAATTCTATCTTTTAAAATTTTAACATTTAAATGTCAATTTTATTGTTTTTTTAGTATATGTATTTTTTTTTAGTAGATGTACATGTTTTATTGTTATTTCTCAAACAAACTTGTAGTATATGAATGTATAATTTTATACTTGTTATGGTTTGTTTTAGATTTTGTAAGATTGTATTTGTTTGTAAATTGTTAAAACTTAATTTGTAGAATTACCGAATTACATGTTATGTTTTGAAATAATTAAGAGCTTGCTTAATGGGTCCTTTTTATAGAGGTTCGATAGAAGTCATGGATGATCGTTCATGGATGTATCTAGATTCACCCCAAGGATTGCGGAGGATGGATTATTGTAATGGGGTTCAGGGTTTTATTAATTTCGCAACATCTATTCCCAGAAATTTTACTGGAGGCGGTATTAGGTGTCCATGCAGGAAGTGTCAAAATAAAAAGTATCTGCATCCAGATGTTGTAATGATACATCTTCTACACAAAGGGTTTGTGGAGGATTACGAGTGTTGGTATGCACATGGAGAGGTATTTGTTAGTAATAGGAGAATGGGAGAAACGGTGGTTGGGTCAACTTCTAGTGCTAGCAACGTGCATGAAGCGGCAAATGACAGCACTAATCCTTACAGAAACATGGTTATGGATGCAATGAGAATGAATCAAGATAATGTCAATCAATGTCCAATCGTAGAAGAAGAACCTAATACAGAGGCAGCTAGGTTTTTTGATTTGTTGAAAGATTCTGACGAACCATTATGGGATGGCTGCACAAACCACAGTAAATTATCGGCCGTGGCACAGGTGTTCACCATCAAGTCAGATCACGGGTTGAGTGAGGCCAGGTATGACAAAATTATTGATTGGGCAAGAAGCATTTTACCTGAAGGGAACAGGCTCAAAGAGAACTTTTATGCTGCGAAGTCCATGATGAAACCCCTCGGTTTAGGATACCAGAAAATTGACATGTGCCCTAACTTCTGTATGTTATACTACCTTGAAAATGCTGAGATGACTAAGTGCATGACATGCGGGCATTCCCGTTACAAACCCAGAACTGGCAGGGGGAAGACTCTAGTGGCATATAAAAAACTTAGATATTTCCCGATCACACCTAGACTGCAGAGGTTATTTATGTCACCAAGGACTGCTGAGCACATGACATGGCACCAAACACACGATGTCGTTGATGGTGTGATGGTGCATCCTTCTGACAGCGAAGCGTGGAAACGCTTTAACAGTGTTCATCCTGACTTTTCTGCTGAATCAAGGAATGTTCGACTTGGGTTGTGTACAGACGGGTTCAACCCATTTGGGTCATTTGCTGCTCCCTATTCTTGTTGGCCGGTCATTCTCACAGTTTATAACTTGCCACCGGGAATGTGTATGAGGCCGGAGTTCATGTTTCTATCTACTGTCATACCCGGTCCAAGCAGCCCGGGGCGGAATATAGATGTTTGTCTTCGACCATTGATAGATGAGCTGGCGCAGTTGTGGTCCTCCGGATCTCTGACTTATGATATATCGAGGAAACAAAATTTCCTTATGAGGGCGGCTTTGATGTGGACTATTAGTGATTTTCCAGCTTATGGAATGCTTTCTGGTTGGAGCACGCATGGAAAACTCGCATGTCCATACTGCATGGAAAACAACAAGGCATTCACGCTAGCAAACGGAGGTAAAGCTTCTTTTTTTGACTGTCACTGTCGCTTCTTGCCACTTAATCATAAGTTCAGAAAGAACAGAAAAGATTTCTTTGTTGGCAGAGTTGAAAAAGATGTTGCATCCCCGCGTCTTTCTAGTGAAGAATTGCATCATGTTGTATCAGAGTACGGTGACATTGTGTTTGGCCTTCAATCAGGTAAGCAAAAGTTTCTTGGTTTTGGTTTGACCCATAATTGGGTAAAACGAAGTATCTTTTGGGAGCTTCCGTATTGGAAGACTAATCTTCTCCGCCATAACCTTGACGTCATGCACATCGAAAAGAACGTGTTTGAGAATATTTTCAACACCGTCATGGATGTGAAGGGGAAGACAAAGGACAACATGAAGGCTAGATTGGATATAGCTTTATACTGTAACCGTAAAAATATGGAGTTGGTTTATGACGAGTCACGGGTTGCAAAACCAAGGGCAAGCTTCGTGTTAGAGAAAAACACACAACTGCTAGTCTACAAATGGCTTAAGAGTCTGCGTTTCCCGTATGGACATGCATCGAACATATCAAGGCTTGTTAACATAGAGGACTGCAGATTGTATGGAATGAAGAGTCATGACTGCCACGTGTTTATGTAAACACTCATCCCATTAGCTTTTCGTGATTTGTTGTCAAAAGGAATATGGGATGCACTAACGGAGATCAATCATTTCTTCAGAGATATATACTCCAGCAAGATGAATGTTGAGCACATTGAGATGCTTCAAACGAATATCATCGAGAAACTATGCAAACTTGAGATGATATTCCCTCCTTCATTTTTTGACTCAATGGAGCATCTCCCTATACATCTACCGTTCGAAGCAAAAGCTGGAGGACCGGTCCAGTATAAATGGATGTACCCATTCGAACGGTGAGATATTACAGTTGCAATGGAATTCATATCTTAAAGTATTTTCTATGTTTTTCTTATTTGAAAATACTTGAATTGTACTTCAATGCAGGTACTTGTTTAATCTAAAAAAAAAGGTTAAGAACAAGGCGCATGTTGAGGCTTCGATATCTGAGACCTATATTGTTGAAGAGATATCAACATTTATCTCGTACTATTTCAAACCTCATCTGAGAACAAGAATCAATCGCGTTTCACGGCATGACGATGGCGGTGGAGTGCCTTCCAGTGGGAACTTGTCAATATTCTCCAATACTGGACGACCCACACCTAAAAATGTCGTAAGAGGAAGATATTTGTCGGAAATAGAATTCAAACAAGCACACAACTATGTTTTATTTAACTGTGATGAGCTGAGACCATTTATTCAGTAAGTCTATATATGTGTAATACTAATTAAACTTTGTCAGTAATATACTGTTAATTATATATTGTAATATCATACACTCATTATCACTTGCAGGCAACATCGACAATATTTGCTCTCCAATAACTCGCAGCTGACCGAATCCTAGATCTTTCAATTACAAGATGAACAATTTGCCACATGGTTCAGAACACATGTAAGCACTATCACAAACTCATTCTAACGTATGCATGTCATTACGAGATTCTCATTCATTTACCGTGTATTGATGTACATTTAATTACATATATTTACAAGGTTTATCAAATGAGAAGGAGTGCGCCCAAGTCATTGTCTTCACTAAGCCTTGGCCCTGAAAGAAAAGTTAAGTGCTACAACGGGTATTTTGTCAATGGATATGTTTTCCATACTGAAGAATACGGGCAATGAAGAAAGACATACAACTGCGGTGTTTGTGTTAAGGGATCCACAAGTAGCCAGTTAGAAGTTCACTACTATGGTAGATTAGAAGAGGTCGTCGAACTGCAATATCATAGCGAGCAGAATAAAGTGTTTTTATTCAAATGCTATTGGTATGACACGACGGACAGAGGAATCAGAGTTGATCCGCACCATGGTCTGGTGGAAATCAACTCAAAAGCTAGACTCCGCAATATAAACGATGTCTTTGTTTTCGCAAAGCAATGTCAACAAGTTTATTACACATACACCCCTTCATTTAGAAAGGATCGATCAAGAGTTGATTGGTTGTCCATTTTAAAAACGAAACCACGGGGTTGTGTCGAGGTTGTTCAGGATGAGAACGAAGACACAAGTGTGCGAGATGAAGTCTTTCAAGTTCGTGAGTTGGTTGAACCATATCGAGTTGCTCCTTCGATTGAATTGGAAGAAAATTCAAATTTTCGAGTTCTCGATGATAGTCTTGTTGATATTGACGGAGAGGAGTTGAATGTTGTTCTCAACTCAAGCGGACAAGCAAATGTCGATGAAGAAGATGATATCCATATTGAAGATTGCGATGAAGATGATGACAATTCAATTGATGAGGAAGAAGAAGAAAATTCTGACTAATTATGAAAATGAAGCCCTATGTAAAAACATTTGTCTCATGTAATTTAGATTATAGATGATGTATTTTGTAAAACAAAATATTTACTGTTTAAGCAATGTGGTTATTGTTTTATGTGATGGACAGTTTATCAGTTAAGTTTTTGCAGGAAGGTAAACAGGCAATACAAAGACAACCTTTCCTGCATAATGCAAACTTACCGACGTCCATACCGATGGATAACCAACCGTCGGTATCTCACAGAGAGTTTGAAATTAATTACGTGAAATGCCACCAACACCGACGACATTACCGACGGATTCACTGACACATACACCGATGGATTCTAGTCCGTCGGTATCTCACAGAGAGTTCAAAAATAATTACAACAAAATGCCACCTTCACCGACGGGTATACCTACGTAATTAAATCCCTCGGCATCTCACAGAGAGTTCGAAAACATTTACAACAAAATGCCACAATCATCGACGGGTATACCGACGGATTTTTCAATGCTAATACCGATGGAATATTTTCGTCGGTAATTTGTCGGTCACACATATTACCGACAGAAATACCGACGGACCGCGCGATTTCCAAAGTGTGTGAATTAATGCGCCTCTGAAGTTGTCATATTACCGACGGAATCACCAACGGACGTAGAAAAATATAGAGGGTTTTTAAAAATTCGGTGCGAAATTCAAAAAATACCGACGGATTTTTGACCTGTTACCGACGGAATTTTTGACTTGTTACCGACGGATATTAAGTCCGTCGGTGATTTCATCGATAAAACTGCCCTATAAGTTCCAGCCCCCGCCGCTTCGCCTCATTTTTTCTTCTTCTCCCCGCGCCGCTTCTCTTCTCTTCTCTTCTCTTCTCCCCGCGCCGCTGCACCTCAGATTTTTGAATCCTTCAAGAATCTCACCTTCAATCTCTAGCAAGATTTAGTGTTGTGAATCTTTCTCAAATTAAAAGGTATGTGTTTTTTTTCAATTTATTTTATTTACTTTTAATTTATTTTTAGTTGTTTTTATTTTTGTTATTTTGTTGTTTTGGTGTTTTTTTTGGTAATGTAGATAAAGTTTTGAATTTGTCACATTATTAAGGTATGTATATTTCGTTCCTTTTATTGATGTAGGTTTTTTTTTTTAATTTTTTGAATATTTTTTATTGTTTTGTTGTTATAATTATAATGATTAATTTGTTGAATTATAATTGTTAATGTTGAATTATAATGATTAATTTGTTGAAGTATAATTTGTTGAATTTATTGAATTAATTTTTTGTCATATTTTTTATTGTTTTGAATATAATTATTGATTAATTTGTTGAATTATAATTGTTAATGTTGAATTATAATGATTAATTTGTTGAATTATAATTTGTTGAATTTATTGAATTTATTTTTTGTCATATTTTTTATTGTTTTGAATATAATTATTGATTAATTTGTGAATTGTAATTGTTAACGTTGAATTTATCTTAGGATTAATAGTTGAATATGTTGGAATAATTAGTATAGATTGGTTCAATTGGTTGTGGCTATTGTTAATATTTGCAGGTTTGTGGATTTGGGTAGTATCCAGTATAGGGGAGGTGCTGCCGATTTTTTTTGAACTTTTAAATTTTATTATACAATTATTTATATAAAATTGTTTAGATACGCAAAATAAAAACCAGAGCTGGTCGTTCACGTCCAGTCGAATCAAGTTCGTCTAGAAGCGATGATGATGTTTCCTTAGGTGCCTCTCAAGAAGAGGCACCTACATCACCTGCGCCGTCAACCGATGCTGCCTCTTCCAGCGATGTTTCACATCGCAGAAGCGGCGTGCCTTCGCAGCGGAATCAATTTACCCGCAAGTACAAGGCACAGTGAAAGGACGATCTTTCAATGTAAGTTTGTTAAGGTTTTAGTTTTTTTTATATAAAAAAAAAAAACAAATTTAAAACATAATTTATGAAGTAATCACTATTTCATTAATTTCATTTCTTTTCAGGTTCACAAACATTGAGGCCGCCCGAGTAATATCATCGGCGTTTAAAGCGTCGATGGAGATTCCATTGTTTCAATGGAGTCAGATATCCAGGCATCCTGAATGGATGCCTCAAATCAATGCATGGTTTCGTAGATTTGAGGTTCGTGTTAATATATAATTTTTAGCTTATTTCTAATAAATTCTAGTTATAATTGTAAATAAATTATTAACATTTTAAAAAATTATTTTTTTATACACAGCATCGATTCTGTTGGGACGATGAACATGACACTGTTGTGAGGAGGATGTGGGAAAATCACGCGGCAATTAGGTAACATCGAAAACAATACGACTTTTTTTTTACATAATTATTTATGTTTCGAAATGTAATTTTTTCGTGCGTGAATTAGGTTGCGTGATTTTTGGTATGACACCCAGAAAAAAGCAAAAAAAACAGCGAGGGATAAGGGGTTCCAAGGCTGGAACGATGTTGCGGTTTGGAGGGATTTCAAACCAATATACATCCCGGAAGATATATGGCCGCACTATCTTCAGCACGTGACGTCTGAGCGGTTCACTCGACGCTCACAGTCCGGTGCTGGCAACCGGAATCGGCCAATTCATGGCTCGGTGACAACGCACACCGGCGGCTCCGTTCCGTTTGCTGCACATGCGAAACGGATGGTAAGATTAATTTAAATGAAATATATCGTTCAATTAATTTGTTGTTAATACATTTTTTTCATTATAGGCTACGTCTCTTGGACGTGAGCCGAGCCCTATGGAGCTGTTTGTGGAGACGCACGTGCGGAGTCATGACCGCCAAAAGGGGACGCAACAGTTCGTTGACAACCGTGCTCAATATTTTGTGGTATGTTTGTTCAACCATTTTATTTTGTAAGTTATTATTATGTTTATTGAATTGAATATGATGATTTTTTTTTTCAGGAGACCTATAATAATCGGTTGAGGGAGAGATACGGGGACGATCCTTCGACCCATCCGGAATTCGATCCGGATTTGTGGATGGAGGCTGGATCGTCAGGTGGACCCGATAAAAATCGGGTTTACGGGCTCTCCAACACTACCGCCGCCAACTTGCGGTCGACCGGTACTGCTTCAACCGCTGGGAGCTCCCAATCTGTATCGAGCTCCCAATCTAAGGAGTTTGTGGCCTTGCAGCAAAGGTGCGACCACCTATCAGAGGCGTACACACAACTCAAAGAAGAGCAAAGATTGGCGAACGAACAACACAGAGCAGAGTCTGAACAACAAAGAGCGGCCTATGAAGAGCTTCGTCAAATGGTCATGAACATGACACAAGGTGGAACATGTGCGCCTAATCCTTTTTGGCCGCCTAACCCCCAGCCTCCTCCTCCTCCACCTTTATATTAATTTTTAATAAACATTATTTACATTTTAAATTTTGTTTAATGTTTTTTTGAAACACATTCATTTTGTAATGAATATTATTTCACTTTGAGTTTTTGTTGTTTAATATAAATTTTATTTGCATAATTGGTTTGTATTACCATTAATTTATATTATTTTTTCTAAATAATTAAAAAACAATTAAAAAAAAACAATTACACAGGGATTTACCGACGGAATAACTCCGTCGGCATTAGACAGTGTCTGCCACCATCACCCACCATCACCGACATATTCACCGACGGATTATTTCCGTCGGTATAAATTTACCGACGAATTTACAGACGGAAATATTCGGTCGGTATAAAATATCACCGACACTTTTGCCGACGGAGTTAGTCCGTCGGTATTTACATAACACCGACGGAATATTTTCCGTCGGTATATTCCAAGCGGGAAACTTTTTTTTTTTTGCGCGCACGGTCCGTCGGTAAAAGTTTTTTTTTATTTCTGACCGATATAGCGACGGAATGTGGAATCACCGACAAAAGGTATTCCGTCGGTAATATAGTCGGTAAATACTTTACCGATGAACGTTCTATCACACACCGACGGAATATGTCCGTCGGTAAAACTGTGAAATCTTGTAGTGAAAAAAATTAAGAGTGTTTATCAAAATAACAAATAAATACAAAATAAAAGTTCATTGATTCATATATCTTATATATTAAATATATTCTCTCATATACCCTTTTAAGAATTTTCACTCTGGTATGCCCTCGTATATTCATCTTATATGCTCTTTTATCATTTTTATATGAAAAATTGTTCCTACTACCCGCACAATAAAAAATTAAAAAACCTAAAGAAAAAAAACTAACTTGTAAAATCTTAAAAATGAAAAAAAAATCCATTTTTGAAAAACCTAAAAAGATAAAACTAACTTGTAAAATCTTAAAAAATATGTTTATGACAACGAAACAATTTTTTGCAAGAGAAGGGTTCTCAAAACGTTTCATTAGCTTCCGATTATTTTTATAAATTATTTCAATATTTTGGGATGTTCTAAGTTTTATATTCCAGGTTTTATAATTTCTATTTTTTATATATAAATTTACTTTTTGAGCTTTTCAAGTTTAGGTTCTTAAAAATTAATTTCATTTGTTTATGTTTTATTTTTTTTCTTAGTGGGTATTTTATCGCCATGTAAACACTATTCTATGAACTGATGGAAATACATCATCGGTCAAAATTTTGTTGGGAATTTTGCGTCCATAGGTAGTCATGATGTTTTGTGTGTCCATCGGTAGTTATGATTTTTTGTCGGAGATTTAGGTTGTGCCAATTCATTGATAAATATTACTGATAGAATATTACATCACTATACCGTCAAAAAATTGTCGACGGAAGGCAATAGAATTGGCGACAGAACTTAGTCGCTAAATCCATCATGAAATCCGTCAGAGAGTCCATGACTTCTTAACCATTTTGTAACCTTATGATGAAATAGCTTTTCTTTTGTTGATGGATTCTTCTTGTATGTCGGTATTTCATAAAAAAATTTGTAATTTTTTTTTTTGGTTATGTAGGTATTAAATCAAAAAATCACAATGGAACCAAACCAAATGAAACACTAACATTAAAATCTTATTATTTCAATATTTATTTTACAACAACAAATATATTTATCGCAAACCAAAAGAACTAGAGGTGAAGGTGAAAAATCTTAAACCAAAAGAACTGGAATGAGGAGGACAATGTGAAGATATATATTCCATCATTTTCTTCCAATTTCATTTGCTTTCTTCTTCTAATTTGGCTTTGATCTCCTCTTCTAATTTGGCTACCCTTGACCTATTCTAGGACTGTTAACTCAAATTCCAGTATTGATTTGCTTAGGTTGGACTGTTGTGTTCTTATAGTTAAAGTAGTAGGGTCTGGCTTTATTTCTCTGACTAATAATCGTATGCATCCCATAAACCCAATCCATGTTGGGTTCATTAGTTGCTCTAACCTTTAACCACAACTGAGGATCGTGAAGATGATGGGTGAAAATATTTGTACCCTAGTTTTCAAACATTGCAGCATTGTATGGTTCCTACAAAACAAAACCAAAAGTCAATTATAATTTTAAGAATTATAGAAATTACAAGATTTAAAAATAAAAAAACTTGCAACGAATGCCTCAACTCTGTTATCTATAAGTTTCTCCATCCACCTTCTTTATATGAGTTTCCTTATATAACTCTATCGGTGGAGGCTCGTGCCCAAACTATTATTGCTACAAAATAAATATGTTGTAAAAAGATATAACAAATAAATATCATATTAAAAAATAAAACAAAATAATTCCATATTTTACTAGGCATTTTGCATGGTTGACAAATGAAAGAGATCCACCAGTGTGCATGCTCTTCAAACCATGTATTTTTTTGTTTTGATTTTGTCAACCATGCTCAACAATTGTATTTTAAAGCCAACAACAATTGTATGTCAACCATGCTCAACAACACTAAGTATTTTAAAGCCAACAATTGTCAACATTGGACACAGAACTACAACAAATATATTAAAAAAAAAACATAATGTATTATAAAATTATACACGCACACACACATAATGATTATTATACATCTAAATCAATACAATACCCTTTAATCAGAATCCTCCGCTTCATTATCATTATTATTTTCATCAAACTCAAGCTAGTTGATCTTTTCAACTTCATCTATTTTAGTATGTCCGTTGATATTTAATATATCATTTAGCTTGTCAACATCAACTTATGTATTCTCAATTACACAGAAATTTGTATTTTCTAACTTGGTAGATGGTGCAACTCAATATTGATCAACTAGCTCATCCATTTGGAATACATCGTCTCGCTCAAATACTTCATTGTTACCATCTTTAACTTCAACTTCAACATGCTCTTAGGTTTGGTTTTCACAATGGATAGCTAATCAACTTTATTATGATCATTTCTAAAGTAATAAATGTTTGTATATTACACTTGTTGGCATTGTTTGGAAAAAAAATAAAAACAAAATAATTTGTCATAATAATCAACTTCAAACTTATTAGTAGTTGAACCTATTACACAAACCCCTTTATTATGTCTTTATACCCTCATCATACTCTTTTATATGAAAAACATATTCATTAAAAAAATATTTATCAAAACATTGGTAATATAATCGAAGCTTTAAAAAAAATCAATTATTAATATTGACACTACTAATAGATGTAGATATAAGCTAGAGTAGTTTGTTTTGTGATAAATAGGGAGTGCTGGTATATTTCTCACAAGAGGGGGAGGAGGAGGAAAACTAAGGGGAGGAACTACTTGTTTTAACATATTAACAATTTTTGATGAAAGTTTTTGTTGACAATTCTGTCAATAAATCCTGATATGTAAATTTACTAATAGAATAGTAAATGGGTTTTTAAAATATTTTTTTAATTTTTTAATTTATCGGCTATATTATCGATAAATACCGAATAAATATAATTTGACATCATTTTTATTGAAAAATGTTAATGGAAATTCTTCATTGCAATTTTCATTGGCAATTATCAACGGAAAAGTTTTTGTCAACATTTTTATTGCTATTTATCAATTTTCTAATAGTATAATAAAAACTATGCAATTTATTTAATATCTTTATAGGGTAAATAGGGATAAGAATGCTTAGAAAAATTGTTTATTACGTTAATTAACAATAAATAATAATGAAAGGTTGCCGATAAATAATGAAGAAAATCATAGTATATATAAATAGTATTTAATGAAAGCCTTAGCTGACTGGTTTCACATAATTGGTTGGGCCAGTTTGAACTAGCTAGCCAACTCATAAGCTCATGGAAGACTGGAGAAAGAAGAGGACGATCTTTTTGTTTTTAGTTTCTGGGTCAAAAGTCTTGTATTAAAATTCTTTGGTACATTTTTTCGAGCGTCAATTTCGAAGGGTTTTTTTTTTACGTTTCTGTCTCTTCTTGACGACGAATTAAGTTTTTCTTTTTTAGTGAATCTCTTGGCAGCTAGTTGGATTGTGGTATTTATTTTCTATGTTCAAAGTGGAAGAAAAGGAGAAGGAAAAGGAAATAAAACCATTTAGCATTGATGTGGATGGGTTATAAACATCTCACCAAATCTCCTTTAATCCTTCCCGTGAATGAAGCCACAATTGAAGGAAAGAAAACAACAACCTAGGGGTGTTCACGTTCCAATTTGATACGATTTTAATTTAAAAATTCAACCAAATTAAAAAATAATATTTCCTATTAATATACCCAAACTTAACCGAGAATCAGTTTAAATCAAATCAGTTTTATTCAGTTTAGATCAGTTTTTTAACATTAAAAATCAGAAAAATCGAAACGTTTTTGCTATTGTCATTGTTGCAAGTCGACTATGAAATAAACCAGAGAGCAGGAGTGATTGTAGGAGAAGTCGACCATGAAATAAACCAGAGTGATGAAATAAAGTAAAAATTAATGTGAGAAAATGAGAGAGAAGAGCACAGAAAAGAGGGAGCGGGAGGGAGTGAGGGAATGGTGGGGCGGCCAAAAAAGGAAAACGGGAATAGGAAAGAGGGAAGAGGAAGGGGGAAAGGAAAAGAGGGGTGAGGGGGTAGGAAAGGTAGGGTTAGGGTCTTTAGGTTTAGGATTTTTTTATATATATATTTTTAGATTCAATTAAATCAGTTTGGTTTGGTCCGATTCAATTAGTTTAAACTTTTTTAAACCGGAACCGGATCGGGTGATTTTTTTTTTTTTTAATTGGTTTATTCAATTTTTTCTATATATTCAATTTTTTTGGTTGGTTAATTTTTTTCTCGATTTAATCGGTTGGTCGGCTTTTTTTAACACTCCTAACAAGCAACATTAATATTTTGGTACTTGGATTTTTTTTATGGCATTAGCTATCCTTTTTTTTTCCTTTCATGATGTTTTTTTAAAAAAATTTATTCGGTGGATTTTTTTTACATATCTATTTTTATTATCATATAATTAAATAAAAAATAGATTTTAAAAAATAAATTATTAAATCTAATCGGATATATGTCACAGGTTTGACAGGTTAGCTCGGGATAACCCGTAACAATCCAAAACATCATCTTAATATTAAAAAAGGGTTATAACAATGTCGTCTTTAAAAAATTTTAACAATTGAACTGGGTTTTGCTCGAGTCAATTCAGTTTTATTTAGACCTGTTAGATCATCGGGTCATATCATGTAAACTCATATATTTTTAAGTTTAAACTCAAATCATTCAAGGGTTTATGTCAGAGGTTTTCATATCAGGTCAAATTTAATAATATTGTCAAAAAAAAATTCACAGCAATAAAAAAATAACATGTTGTTTTTATTTTTTTTAGTAGGTTTGCATCAAAATCATCATGATATTATTTTTTAATAATGAAGACCTACTTGCAACGGTTGGTTTAAAAAGGTTTTTTCTTACCCTGCTATCGATTCAATTGGTGCCAGTTACGCTTCCTCTTCTAGAACAGAACAGTGACAGCCTAGAAGAGGAAGCATTGCCAAAAATAAAAAAATGTCTCAAAAACAAATATTCTGGCAAAAGCATTGCCTAAAAAAAAAAGAAGTTTGAACATGTTTATAAGATAAAAGGATTTTAATTGGATAGATACATTTCTATCCTTATTCCAATTCCAAATTCGTTGAGATTTTTTTAATATACGTTTTGACTGTTTTTTATTTTAATTAAATAAAGGACATGGATAAAAAAAAAGTAATATTTCTTTGTATAAAAAATATTAATAAAAAAAATTATACTAGAAACTTATTTTATTTTAATGAAATTTAAATTATTACTTTTCTAACAAAAAAAAAATTACTACCATATAATTGCATATAAAAAGTTTGAAAAACTTACAACAATACAAGATGAAATATCTTAATTAATGTTTTTCTTTAGGTTTTCTAACTAAGTTTTAATTGTCATTGATTACTCTTTTAATATCTATTAATATATATAGTTCTTGATTTATTTTATTAAATTCAAGCATTAAATTTTCAATTCATAATTAAGAAAAATAAGCTCTAAAATAAATTAATAATACTTGTATTTTTTTTCATTTGAAAAATAATTTTTAATTTAACCCATAACCCCATACCATAGCAGAGCATACAGTAAAAATTGGGTAGATGGGGAAATTGCAATAATTATAAAAATAAAATAAATTAAATTAAATTAAAATAAAAGAGAGAGAGAGAGGAAGTAGGGATCAATTAACTTTATAGATGAGAAGTCAATTAAATTGAGGGGGCACCAGATAAGATGTACATTTCCAATATTATTTTTGGATGGAAACACAATCAAACTAACAAAAGATCTTATTTCAAGTCAAACATAATTGAGGAAAGTCCAACCCATAATAGGAAATTGAAACACGTTTCATCAAAAGAGTAAACTGTGAAGTAACTATTTCTTTAAAGCGCTGTACCATCACCAGGCTTTCTAGCCTGTATTCCTAACTGAGTTACGAGCCAGAGGTATTTTTATATTTATTTTTAAAGTATTTTTCAGTAATATTATAATATTATTTTATTTTAAAAAAATCAATTACATAATGGTTAAAGAATCTTTAAATTCACTAACAAAAAGTTTTTATAAGTATTAGACACTAACCCACTAGCCACCTCAAATAAATAATAGAATAGATTATCAGAACCAAAAAATTAACCAGTTATTCAAAACATAAATCTTGCCTCCAAGCTACTTGGATTTTTAAAATATTATTAAAAAGATATCAACATTTGTTTCAAAAACCTGTATAATTATTCCAAAAATATTTAAAAAAATTGTTTTAGATAATTCTAGATCACAAAGAAAAAACACATTTTAGAATATGAAGACTAGTTTACCCCTCAATGTTATGGCAAACAACAAAATAGATGGTCAACGTAAGGCAAATTTTTTTCAACATTAAAAAAATGTTGAGTCGTGTTTTAAAAGAAGCAAGATAAAATTGAAAATCAAGTCATTAATTCTACTTGGTTTAATAAGCCCAATTAATTTAATAATATAATTAAAAAATAGGCAATGATAGTAATTAAACTAAACAAAAAATATATATATACAATGATCAACTCAAAAATGAATGCTTCCAAAAATCACAAAAATATATCCTTTCAATATTTAATTACAAAGAAAAAAATAAATGAGAATGTGATAACTCATATAAAGCAAAATGAAAATTTTCAAAACACAATTCCTAGCAAATCAAGTGCTAAAAGACAAAATTAAAAGAAAAATCAAATAAAAATGACAAAAAAAAAACAACCCGAGACCATCCATGTTAGCCTATCAAACACGTGACCTGGTCGTGGGACGAGGATAACCCTGTAAAGATCAAATTGAATAAAACAATGAAGCTCCAATCTCAAATAACATAATGTTAAATGGCGAAACTAAAAAAAAAACCAAAAATAAACACAAATCAATTCGAGTTAACCTGCTAAAATCATGACTCGGGACAGGAGATAAAAATAATTTCATAAAAAAAATAAAAAAATCACAAAGCCTAGTCCCCAACTAACCCAATGTTTAAGGATAAATTTGAAAAAAAATCAATTTTTTTAAAAAAAAGCATTGAATTCAACTTAGGCACCAAAGTCAACTCAAGCTAATCTTTGAAACACATGACTCGAATTATAAAGTCAGGACCAACCTTATAGAAGGCCAATCTGGAAAAAAAAAATCATCAAAACATATCTTCAATCAAAATAATATTGAGGGATGAAATTGAAAAAAAAAAGTCAATCAAAAAATAATTATAAAAAAAAGAAAATCAAAAGAAAAAAGAAAAAGTTTAAAAAAGAAATAAAATGAAACAAAAAGCCTGGGAATAAATTGAAAAAAATCAATTAAAAAAAATAAATAGAAATCAAACGAATAAGGATTCAATCTGATATAAAAATAAATGAAAATAAATATTGAGGGATGAAATTGAATAAAAAAATCAATCAAATGATCCATAACAAAATAGAGAGCAATTATAAAAATGATCAAATTTGATACAAAAGACAAATAACATCATAGCTCTCATTTTTAGCATGGTAGCGCTATTCCTGATGAGAAGAGAAAGAAAATAAAGATGAAAAGAAAAGCTCACCAAAGCCAAATCATGACGCTACCACTTATATACCCTATACCACCAGAAAGAGTGTATCATGAGACTTCAAACAACATCGTAGAATCTACCTTTGAGTCCTTTAGATCTATAACTAAAAATATTAAATTGTCCTTAAGCTAACTTGATTATAACTAAAAAACAGAATAAAAATACCAAAAAGTCTTTAGATGCAATTTAAACAAAAATATGTTTTTAAAAGTAATTTAGTTATTTCATTGTGCTTTTAAAATGCAAAAGTCCTGCTTGCCCCTGATGAATCTAATAATGACTAACAAACCTTACAGAAAAACCGTATTAACATTAATAGCTAGTCCATCAATATTTTAGAAAAGGATAAAATAGTCATTACAATTGTTCCAATGAACAGTGAATCCTGTTTTTCCCTCCCTAATTATTTTATTGTTAATAAGTTATATTGCAAATATAAATTTTACAAAATACCACCCTTAAGATTTTTACAGTGAATCCCTTAAGATTTTATTGTTAATAAGTTATATTTGCATGAATCTTGTTGCAAATACATATTTGTAGCTTCTATTTTTAGGTCCATTTTAAAATTGCGTTTCACTTGAAAAAACATCAAATTTATATTTTTTTTAGTGTTTTCAATTTTTTGATGAGTTCATGTCAAAAATTAAAAAGAAAAAAAAATTATTTTGATAAATTTTCAAGGAAAAAAAACTTTTAAAAAACATTATGCACCACAATACCAAACACATCATAACAATACATCCCGAGAAACTACATTAACATCATCATGTATCCAATTGTATCTAACTACATTATATATGCATGTGCAACTATTACAATCAAAAGATATTCCCTAAAAAAAAAAAACATTCTAACACTAAAAGGTAAAGCATAATAAAAATATGGGCACTCAATGGTAAGACATGACATTGTATGGTTCCTTTTATTCACCAAATACTTTAATACTTGCCAAAATCTTCATATCACATGCCTAAAAGAAGAAATGTGCAGAGGAAATATAAGTTGAGCAGAATACTAAGATGGTGAACCCCATGATTAATCCTGTAAAATCTCAAATGAAAATTAATAAACTAAATGAAGAATTTTTGTGAACTGTGGTGAAAAATCCTAGATTATTAGTGTAAAACTTTAGATGAAATAAATGATATATCTATCTAAAAAAATATTGATGATCAGAGATTTAACTGGAATAACCTATGGGATATTAAATGAGTGGCATTATTATAAATAAAAAAAAGGTTTTCTTCCCTTTTAAGAGTTAAGGTCAATAGCTTGGGAGAGAAAATGGAGCTTAGAAATTTCTTTAATTTGTCTCTTTTCTACTTCTTTTCATAAATATCAATTGTCATATAGGTTAATTAGCAAGATTATCACCAAAATCAAACCTACTTAGTTAGTTTAGTGAGAGATTGAAGGTAAAGAAGCTAGAGAGAAAGCCATTAAATGAAGAGGGAGAAGAAATTAGTGGGATTAATTATAAAATGTGCATTAAATTGGGTCAATTGATTATGGTAAGGCTTTTTTTTCAATTGAATTTATATTTTTACATTTTTTGGTGGGGGATTGAAAAATCCCCAACTCTAAGAATTTTAGGATCTATGCCATGTTTGTGAGAAGGGTTGTTTGGGTTGATTTTTGGTTGTATGAGTATGGAAATGGTATGTTAACATCAAGTTAAAGAAAAATTAAAACAGCTATTGATATTGAAACTCCATTAATGGTTGATCATAGATAAGGATTTGGGGGATTTGGGGAAACTGGATTTAATTGTGTGAATTGTTATTATTAGTTTGAGAAATTGTGTAGTTGAATGTATTTTGAAGAAAATTGAAAACAAATGATTATAATGAAAACGCTAAAGTAGCCGACCATGGTTGAAATTTTGGGAGGATTAGGAATTTAATCAAAGTGTGTGGATTTTGATGTTTTAAATGTTGTTAGAAATACTTAAATTACTTTTTTAATATGTGATGTGATCTTTAAAGATGGAGTAATTGTTGTTAAAATCTAGAATGATGAATGTGTGGAAAATCTATCGAATTGTGTTGATTTTAGTATTAAATGATTTTTTGAATGCGTTAAACATGTTACAAGTATAGTAATTTGGAATTGTTATGAGTGGTTATTATTTCTATGTTTTGAAGAAATAAAAGTCTAAAAGTGTGTGGGAAAAAAAGGCTATTATAATAGATTATATTTAAGAAAATTGAGATTGTTATGATAGCTCAAACAATGAAAATCAGGGTTGTTACGACAAACGTAACATATTAAAGATGAGGGTTGTTGTGGCAGGCCAAATTTATAGAAGTTTGGGCTGGTATGACAACACAAACGACGGGAATTTAGGGCTATTATGGTAGCCCTAACAAAATGAGAGGTGCCATAACATGTAAAAATGAGGGTTGTTGCGACAGCCTGAAAGTATATGAATTTGAGCTGCTTGGGATAGCCATAAATACGAGTAATTATTGACTGATTTTATGTATGGTTGAAATGTATGGACTAAGTTTGTATGCTTGCATATGAAAGTTGTGTATATAAGCACTTGAGTTAAATTAATTTTAAATGAATGGATGTGTGTGTTTAGCCAAAAAGATATGTTGAGTTGTGATCGTTGAAATTGTAGGAGGAACATATGGTTTGGAACCCGACTTGTCAAGAACACATAAGACAAGAGCTCATGTAAGGGTCAACCAGAGCTTATTTAATTATTTAAAATGTTCTTGTAATGTTAGAATACAAAGAAATTTATACATATTATGTATAATTGAATTCATTAAAGTTATGCCTTTGAGCTGGAAATTTAATTTACAGAAATTATGCTTTCATGGTGGAAAATTAAATTTAAACGAGATATTGATATCGTAAGAAATCAGGCTTCTAGAGTGAAAAAATGATATCATGAGATGAAGAAAAATGATATCACATAAATGATATTTGTTGCGAAGAGCAACTAAATAACCTTAAAATAGGGTAGCCCATGTTGTTGAGCATCAACGAAATTAGCTTCAGTCAACCGAATGGCTTGGAAGTAGTTATGTGATGATGAATTGTAAGTAAATGTAGTATTCTAAATATGTAGAAGAGTAAAGCATGCATGCGTATGTCATGAATCCACATTTATTTATTGCTTACGTTATTATATTTTCACATCCATCTCATCCATCACCACAGCAGTAATTTTTATTTTAGATTAATATCAATGTTCGAGCCAATTTACACTTATCTTAACTAATCCTACAAGTCTTAAAATTAATAACCATGCAATCTTCTAGTAGCTTTAAGATTTATAAAACTTGAACTAATGATCTCTGAAAAGCAAACTCAAAACTTGATCAGTTAAACTACACCCATCAAGATTAACCCATCAAGATTATCACAGCAGTGATTGTCTTTCAGGAGTTACATAGTTTTATTTAGGCTAAAACTTTTGTATATGCTATTCGTATTTTGTAGATCAACTTTATATATGCAAATATAATTAAATTTAAATCTTTTGAGATATTTTGCTAACTATCTTGTATTGTGACTATTTGTATTTCCTGCAATATAGCACGTTGCCTTCGTATGAATATTTGTGCTACATAGGTTCATACAACCCAGTTTTTCGCACAATCGTGCGGGCACGCAAACTAGAGCAAAAACTGTGTGCATGCTTATAGTCTCAAAGAAGAAAAATAACATCAACCATTTCATCGCTAGATGTTTCGGTATGTATAGCAGCAATAGGGAAGTAGCTGTGGTTTTTGTTGGAATGCTTTCTGGAAGAGGTATTGATGACCCGCACCACTAAAAGCACCTTGATGTTAAGATGAAGAAAATATATATAATTTAATTGAGAAAATATTAATGTTACTGTAATACAAGGTTCAAATGATAATCTCTTAACCAAAAGGAATTTCAAAAGCATAAAATCATGCTTTTCCAAAATACATTGAACCAACTTTTGTCAAAAAACATAAAAAGGCACCCCTACAAAGGTATGATGATAACTGAGCACTTTTGCAATTATGGTGAGTTTTCCATTTTGGCCAACCACAAAGCCGAACACCCACCAAATTCAGTCCATGGATCATATGCCAGTTTGCAATGAACTTCACGAGAGAAAAAAAAAAAAGAGGGGATGAATTTGTTAACATTTCAGTTCAACCAAAGGTAACTGGAGAAATGAAGAATGGAAAGGAAAATAAATAGATCATGCATTACATAAACTAACAATAAAAAGTAAAAGGGAGGAAACCATCAGGCATCAGGGAGAAAAAACACAGGACAGCAGTTTCGATTATAAATTTGCTTCATTGGTTACTCATACATGGCTGGAAAACAAATTTGAGTTAATAAAAGAATTTTACCCTGTAGTTCTCAGAAGCAGGAAGAGAACAATATCACAAGCAAAACTCACTTAAACTGAAAGTGTTATCAAATTTAAATCTGCCTTTGACTGAGGAATTGCATTACCTACAATGATGACTTATGGAACGCCTTTCGATTGCTAGCTCCTTGATCCACTGTTGCCATGCACTGGACGCCGAATATCAAACTGGTCTACATACTCCAATGGAGTCACAGTTTCATTCCTAATTCTCTTGATCTTAGGGCTCAACAATCCCCTATGACCAAATCCATACAGCTTAAGAACCTGGTTGTCAGCAAAATTGAAAGCTCTCTCCATGCTTCTCATGCACTGCTCGACTGGATAATCCCCATAGCTACCACAAGGTTTGCAACCAACGAAATGGGTGACAAATGGCCACCTCTCATCACCCAGTCCCGGATGATACTTCTCCATCATCTCCTCATACCGATCCACCAAGCCCGCCCAATACCCATGCAAATAATACTGATTCTCAATATAAACCTTATCCATCCACTGATCCTTCTGCGAAAGCAACAAGTAGATCAAAGCTGACTGATCATCTGCCTCAAATGCCGGCCTTCCCTTCAAATTGGCTGTCAAAATCTTGCCAGCCTCCTCTCTAATGGCACCTTTAGGACCCATCGGAGCCCACGCATCAAGCAAATCCAAGCTCCACTGACAATTCCTAAACAAAAAACTCCCTGTATTCAAGGCAATCCACGACTTCTGCTCAAACAACAAATCGGGATAGCCATGAATCACCAAATTATGCTTATCATACTTGGACAAGGGGATCTCAAACACCATATCAGTAAACATCGCATCACTATCCATCCACCAAATCCACTCGATTTCTGGGTGGGACAACATCAACCTCCTAATCATTGGTAATTTCGCCCAATACCCAGCAAGTTCCTTATCCAAATGAGCCATATTATAAACGATCTCAATCCCATGAATCCTACAATAATCAATCTTATTCTTTATAGCCTTCAACAAATAATGATCTCCAATCGGGTTATCACAGGGACTAGGAGGAGACCCGGTTAATAGCAAAATACGAGGCTTCCCATTAACAAAGTTGGGGAATTCAGGGTTTTGACTCAGCCATACCTGGCGTTCCTGGTTCCAATTGGATATTTTGGGACCTAAACTGTAGGTGACATTAGGGTTGATCTCCGATTCTGCAGGATCATCCGGTTCGCTGTCGGATCGGATCTCTTTAAGGATCCGGTTAGTCTCTTCGATTAGATTCTGGTTGGCGGCGTCAGCGTCGGAGCTACTGAGGTTTCCAATGCCGACAGTGCCACGAAGGACGAGGATTGTAACGAAGCCACAGAGGATTGTGATTTTGATGTTGTTGAATGTCTTGTTGATCTGCCTGCCACGTGGGAGCATTGTACGAGCTCTGCCGTTGGCGGTGGTTGTTGTGGGGAGCCCTCCAGCTCCTCCACCGCCGCTAGCTCTCTTCTGAGCTACGAAGTTGTCTTGTCCCATATTTTTATCTTACTGTCTCTCTAAATTCTAGGAGAGGGTCTTATTAGATGTAATAAATAATGGTTTTAGTAGCTGTCTCTGTATGTGTAAGAAAAGAAACAGACAGAAAGAAAGAGATCCCAATTTCTCTATCTTCTATGTGGACAGATTAAGGTACTGAAGTAATAGTAGTTTATTTATAGATCTGGAGAACATTTGATATTTTGAGCATATATTTTATTCTCTACCAGAGAGATGTAAAACCCTAGCTAAAAGGACTTGGTGGAGTGGCGGTGGCGGTGGCGGTGGTGGGACAGAGGGTAGGAAGGAGAGGAGATTTACATGAAACGGCTGGCCTCCAATAATCGGCGGTTATAGGGGTTCTTAAATTAAATAAATAAACATATGTATTGGAAGACAGACAGGTTATGTGCATTTGTCGGATTTGGGAATCACGTTGATTATATTTTGTTACTTGATTTGATGTTTATTACTATGATTTATTTATTGGAATTAAAATGAATGTATTGTATGGTTGATTTTTCTTCTGGGAGTATTCATATATTTGTATATATACTATATTTGTAGCTCGTGCTCTCTCGCTGGCACGGCAAAATTTCTTTCAATGTAAAAAAATATTGCTAAGAAAAAAATATTATGATACCAAGTTATTGATTTAATTAATAATTTAAATAATATAACTAAAAAATATCATAAAATAAATAAACAAAGTTAAAAAAACTTGATTTGATTGAACTCGGATTATAAAACAATTTAATAATAAAGGAAAATTAAAAACAAAAACAAAAAATTCAATTAAATCGTGTTAACTCGCAAACTTTGTTACCATGGAAATAGAATTGCGATAATCTCATAGAAAAAAAAAAAGAGCAAGAACAAAAGTTTAAATACTAATTTCTAATAAATCAAATGAGAACATGATAACTCTTAAAAAAAATAAAGCTCAATCTCTTAAAAAAAAACAGGGAGAAAAAAAAAAAGTAAGTCAACCCATGCAAACTTTTTAAACCCGATCTAATATCTAAAACTTACAAGCCATGAAATCTTTGAACTTGGTTTAATCAAGAAGCTTAATTATTAACAAATTTAATTTTAAATGATCAAATTATGAAAAAAAATCAATTTAAAAAAAAACTTGTCAAAAAAAAATATAACAATAAAAAAAAAATTATCAAATTTGAATAAAAAAAACCATAGAAAATGAAATTGTAAAAAAAAAAACTTAAGAAAAAATTTCAAATAAAATAAATAACAATCAAAAGAATAATGATCAAATTTGAAAAATAAAAAAATAAAAAGGGGTGAAATTGAAAAACAACTATAGTTTCATAACTTATTAAAAATAAAAAAATAAAATGTAATCAAAAGAAGGGGACCAAATCTAAAAGATTAAAAAGGGATGAAATTGAAAAACATTTGTAATTTCAAGGGCTATTCCAAATAAATAAATAAAAATAATCAAAAGCACAGGGACCAAATGTGAAGAGGAAATAAATTATAGGATCTAGTTTAATTTTTTAATGGAGCTGGCGTTGAATTTAAGAGTAGGGAGAGAAAAAAAAGAGAAAGCAGAGCCTACTGATATCAAACTTGGTATCTATTTCGGGCACATGTTATCTCATTGTGTTGGTGGCGCTGAGATCTTTTGAACGTCAATCTAGAAGGTGGCGTTTGGTGGTCAAAAGTTCCCTTACGCACCCTAGAGCAATGTGGGGTTTGTACACACGCGTCAACATGCTTTCAAATTATATTTAGTAAATATAATTTATAACAATGTCCTTAAGTATCCTTGGAATTTACAATAAAAGTAATGTAAAATGACAAAAAAGCCCTTGGGTAAGAGTTTTATTGATTTTGTCTTTAAGAGCATCAAAATAATTATGTTATTCTAAAAAAAATTAAAAATACAAAAATATCCTTGAATAGTAGGCATTATATTAGTTTATTCTAGAGTTAAATGAGCAGTTTTACTGTACAAAAAATTATCAATATAACCCCATACAATTTATAAAAGACAATTTTCTTATGTTGAAAAGATCACAAAATTCCCGGTTCATATTTTTTTTTATTTTCTTTTCTCATAAAAAAAAGTTCTCGTTTCTAACTCATAATTACTCAACTAGCTTTTTATGACGGCCTGCTGAATTTTTAGTATCTGTTTGAAGGTATGATAAAAAATGTATTTTAAAATACTTTTCACTTGAAAATATATTATAATAATATTTCACATCAGCATATCAAAATAATCCAAATATAAATAAAAATATATTAATTTAAAGCAAAAAAATAAAATAATAGTTCAACCACAACATCAAAAAAGCCTTTTAATTGTATCCCTTCAATGCACATTTCCCTCATAATTTATCCAAAGATATCAGTTTCTCGCATTACAAATTTTATTAGTTTTTTATGCAGACTAGCTATTGCTTGATGTTTAGTAAATTATTATTTAGTTATAAATATTAGTATTGGTTATTATTTGATTAGTGAATGGCTGTTATTCTTTCAATCATTATAATTATTACAATTACAATTATAAAAAGTTAAATTCCATGGCAAAAATAGTGGAATCCTTCCAGAACACTACTTTGAATTGTTTTTCCTTTGGGAATTTTTATTTCATTATCAATTTATTTTTTAAAAATTAATCCTTAAAATTTGTGTTATATGGATTCTCGAGTGCATAATTTATTTTATTTGGTTTTTTATAGGGTTCTTAAAAAAACCATACCAACATTCGATTGGTGTTAAAGTTTGCAAAAAAAAAAAGCAATTGATTTCTTTTATTTGAAAAAAAAAAAGGAATTAATTGACCCAATTTAACCTTAACATTATGGCTAAAATAAATTATTCTTCTTTTTACCTCATTGTTCAAAACAAGATGTTTCACTTTTGTCCTTTTAGATTTTATCAAATTACTTTTTTCATTTTTTTTATTTTCCAATTTAGCATTTTGATTCAAAACTTTATTTGTTTATTATTTAGTCCTTGGATTTGAAAAATAACAAAGAGTCATTTGAAATGGCAAAGGAGAAAGAAAGTTGATGAATGATCAATTTTTTGTGACGAAACTAGTTGTTCTTGATGTCAGGGGATTTTGTTTGACAAAAAAAGTTTTTTTAGAATTTTTTTTCCCTTTATCTTACCACTAAAAGGTAGATCAAAGCTCCACAATGTTTTTTCATTTGAGTTTATTTTTTTTGTTTTTAAACCTTTAAAATGATAGTTCAATATTATAAATGAATTTATTGAGATATAAATCATGTTTCTTAGGTATTCTCAATTCAAAGAATAACTGGAAATGGTTTTTTTTTTAAGACCTAAAAGTTAGAAGATTGATGTTTTGGCCACCTGAAGCAGCATGATTTCAACCAATGGATGATGGGCTGTATGATATTTTTTACAAAAAAAAAAAAAAACAAGAAGGTGGATGATACATCATTTGTCCCTTTAGCTAAGTAAAAATAAAATAAATAAATAAAAGGTTAGGCATGCGGATCTGACTTTATAAACTCAAGCTCTCTTTTTGTTTTTATAGGTTTGACATGCTAGCTATCCAAGCCTACATACCTAGCCTCTTTGTTGTTGTTTTTTTAAATGCTTTCACAACAATTTATATTTAATTTCTTGAAAAAAATAATAAAACTATAATAGATATATTACAATTTAAATTTAATTTCTTAAAATAAATTAATTAAACTATAATAGATATATTATTTTATTAAAATTTTAAGTTAAATAAAAAAGCATTTTAGATATTTTTATTAAATATCACTTTTTAAAATAAGATTATAGAAATATTTTTATAATATCAACTAACATTATTTTTATGCAACTTATCATAATCAATATTTTTTAAAAATAATTTTTTAATAGCTTTACAGATAGCGTTTTTTTTTTTTTTATTTCTGGTGTAGATCAAGTCACTTAGGAGTAATTAGTAATTAGGGATCATCATTAGTAATTAGTAGAACACTATATAGGTAGTCCGCGCTCCGTCGCGGACCAGGTCAAATTTTTTCTAATGTAAAAAAAGAAAATGTATACAATGAAAATTCAAAGAAACCGAGTTAACTTTACTATCGTGCGACCCGATATATGAAATCAAAATAACCTGCAAAAAGAAAAGTGAAAAGAAATTGCAAAACTCAAGACCTAATAACCACATGTCAAATGATGAAACAAAAAAGAAATTTCAAAAAATATAACGTCAAAGAAGAAGATTCAAGTTAACTCAAACTACTTGGCTAACCCACACCTCATGATATGGTATTGGGATAAAAAAAATATTATACTTTCAAAAGAATGGCCTAGTAAGAAAAACTCAAGTTCAATAAAAAAACATTAAAAAAAATCGAGCTAAGCCAGGTTAACTTTATTTATCCACTCTCGTAATAACCTAATAGAAAGAAAAGCTAAAACTGACAAAGGTCAAGAGCCAATAATTTAATGCCAAATAGTAAAATTAAAAAAAATCAATGTCATAAAACAATTTTAAGGGAAAAGGACCTGATTCAACCCGAGTCAACTTAACTAACTGTCATCCATGACATGAGATCGGGATAAAAACAATAGACTTCCAAAAGAAGGACCTCATAAAAAAAACTGAATTTTAATAAAAAAAATTGAAAAAAAAAACCCGAGCTAACTTGATTAACTTGCACTCAAGATAACTCAAAAGAAAGAAAACCAAAATAATCACAAAGCTCAAAGGTTAATTATTTAATGCTAAATGATGAAATTAAAAAAAAAATAGTCTCATAAAAAATCAAGAATATGAGTCAATTTGTGTTAATTCGACTAAACTATTGCCTAGAATATAAGATCAAGATAACTTAAAAAGAGTGAAATGGAATAAACAATGAAACTAAGGGCCCAATAACCAACTATCAAATCATGAATTTGAAAAAAAAATTAATTTTTAATAAACAACCCAAAAAAAAATATGAACTTAATCAGGCCCAAGTTTTACAGAGATTACCCTGTAGGAAAGTAGTCATGAAAAAATAAAAAACTACAATTTCCAACTGTTAAACAATTTAAAACTCAAACAATATAAACCAAATATGATATAAAAATAAAATAAAATAATTATGGGCTAAAATGGAAAACAAAATAAATTAAGAAAAGGATAAAAAAATCATAATTGAAAGAATGAAGATTAAAATGGGATAAAAAACAAAATAAAATAAAATGTGAAGGGATAACAAAAAAAGATAAATCAAGAAAATGATAAGAAAATATAAATCAAAAGAATGAGGATTAAAATAAGGTTAAAAAAACAAATGCAATAAAATGATAAGAGATAGACTTTAGAAAAAAAATCAAGAAAAGTATATAAAATATAGAAAAAAGACAATTAAAAGTGAGAGGATCAAATTGGATATAAAAACTATATAGAATAAAATACTCAAGGACAAAATTAAAAAAATGCTAAACTTAAAAGAAATAAAAAGCAAAATAAATAGTAATTAAAAGAATAAGAGTCAAAATCGATAAATTTACAAACTTGAGGACACAATTGTTTTTTAGAAGGGCTAGCGCGAATGTCAAAGGCATAAGACAGAAAATAGTGAAGAAAGAAAGAAACTCCTCCGTCGTGAGCATGCTCCATATTGCGGGAAGAGGATGATTGGCCACTCTGAAATGTCGCTACAGATGAAGGATTTTGGCAACTGTATATCCCCGAAGGTGCCACCCATAAGGCATGAAGGCTATTATGATTGCCAGTGTCAGCAGCTTTTTTTAATAATATCTAATTACTTAAAATTACCAAACAACATCTAACTAAATCCAAAAAATAAGAAAAAATCAGAATAAAAAAACTAAAACGTGTTTGAAACCAGCTTTATTTTAAAAACAATTCAAGGGTAATTCTGTAATTTAATTGTTTAAAAAAATAAAAAAGACGAAGAAGCCCTCACGCATGTTCACTTTTTTTTTTCTCTAAAGGACATGATTGTAACTTTATTGTGCAATTTTTTTAAAAAGACAAAAGAGCCCATGATTGATAGTTTAACATCCTTTTGCTTTTAAGGGCAAATTAGTCATTTGAATGTGATAAAAAATATGTCATGACCAATTTGTTCCCAATGAATTTTTCAATGACTATTATATCCCCTAGAAAAGAAGATTCCACCTCTAATTGCAAGCTTATTAAGTTTTTTGTTCAAGGATATAAGTTTCATTTCATTGTTCTAATGAACAATGAAATGTGTTTTATGGCTAAAATGTTTTACTTATGGCTTTTAGTTTTTTTTTTTTTTAATGGGAGTTATATTATTACCATAGGGTCTGAATTGGACACTATTACGAAAAAAATAAAGGGCTAATATGACCTCATCTTATAATATTCTAAAGGAAATATTTAAATCAAAAACCTATTGGTAAATACTAGATTAGTTGCTCATGCTTTGCCGCAAACTAGGTAAATTTTTTTGATGTCAAAAAAGAATAGTAGGGTAAAACAATCTTAGAATTGAGTAATTGGTTCAATTGGTAATTTAAATAAGATGAATAAAAAACACATCAACCATAGATGTATTGAAAAAAAAAATGACAATAAAAAAGGTAAAAAGAAGCAAGCCTAAGCCCGTCTAAATTAACAAACAACTGAATATTGAAGGGTGAAAATATATAAAGAAATAATTTTAAAAAACAACAAAAAAACCCTGTTAAATTGGGTAAACTTGCAAACTCCACGTCTATGGGCATAAGACTAGGATAATCCATAGAAAGAAAATCAGGAAAAAAATCTTAAATGATGAAATTGAAATAAATCAATTTTAAAAAAGAACACAAAAAAGGTCAACTTGTTTTAACATTTAAAACCAAATATTCTAGTCATGAACTTAGGGCTAACCCCAAAAAAGACAAATCGTGAAAAAAAATAACAAAGCAAAACTAAGAAAAAATGAAAAAAATAATAATAAAACATCAATTTAAAAAAAAAAAATCAAGCAAACCTCCTAAACGTAGTATAATTTATAAAACTTGCAATTTGTGAAATCCTAGATTCGGGTTCAAAAAAGAAACTTAATTCAAAACCAATTTAATTTTGAAGGATAAAATCTTGAAAATAATATTAATAAAAAGCTTCCAAAAGCAAAAAAGATAGCAACATAAAGAATAAGAAAAAATTTTGATAGAAAAAAAATCTAAGGAGGTTGAGATTATATATAAAAAATATTAAAAATAATCTCAAATAAAACAAATAGCAATAAAAAGAATAGAGATAAAATTTAAAAAATAAAAAAATCAAAGAGGATGAAATTGAAAAATAATTATAATTTGATAGATTTTTCGTAAATTAAAAAGTGCTAAGGGGTGAAATTAAAAAAAATTGTAATTTTATAGATGATTCAAAAAATTTTAAAAATAGCAATAAAAAGGTTAGGGATCAAATATGAAGGAAAAATAAATTATAGGAGCTAGTCTAAATTTTTTGAAACAGTTAGCGTTGGATTTGAGATGGAGAGAGAGAATGGAAAAAAAGAAAAAAAAGAGTTAGTGGTGCCAAATCCAAAGCACTTTCTAGGTACACTCCACGCCATCATATTAAGGGTGTCAAGACCTTTCAAACACAAGTGTAGAAGGAAGTGTTTGATGGTCAGACAACCCAACATGTGCCGCTCAAACGACACGGGACCTATTCATTTGCTAGCACGAGCTAAGACGATGTTTTTTAATATTCAATATATGTTTAATTATTATTTGATTATAATAATGCTCATGAGTAGCCTTTAAATTAACAAAAAGAAAAAACCATTATGAAAGGATAAGAAAACCCTAGAAAGAGAGTTATGTTGGTTTTATCTTTAAGGGCAACAAAGTGATTTTACTATTATAAAAAATTTAAAAAGACCACGATGCCCTTCATTGAATTGCATTATTTTTTTTTATTAAAGGATTAAATAAGTAATTTTAATGTGCAAAAAAATTGAAATGATTAACTTACTACTTCATAAATCGCTAAAGATAATTGTATCATATTGAAAATATTATCTTACTTACTATGCATGGTTTAAAGGTTATTTTGGTCCAAGGACAATTTTATTACTTTACTATTCTAATAAATAATATTTTATTCCTTGGGATATAGCATCTTTTCTTCTCACTTTAGGTTTTTTTTAATGTAGATCATTTATGCTACAAATTCTTTGTGAAACAAAAAACAATGAAAACAATTACTAAAATAAAAAAATAAAAAAAATGGAAAATAAAAGCCCAAATATTAAAAAAAAAAAAACAACAAGAAAAACTTCAAGAAGATTATAAATCATTGGATCATGAACTCAAAATGAAACCCAATCATGACTCTTGTTTAAAGTTTGTTTAAGAGTGTGGTAGAAATTGTTTTTTAAAATATTATTTACTTGAAAATACATCAAAATAATTTTTTAAAAAAATATTATTTTTTATATCAATATATAAAAACAATTTAAAAACACACAAAAATTAATTTGAAACTAAAAAAAATTAAAAACATGATTGAACTATAATATCAAATTAAATCTTATTTAACTATTCGATGTAATAAAAAAATTTCCTCTCGACCTCTTTATATGGTAAATTTAAATCTTTCGTTTTTAGCTATATCTACTTGTACATAACTGTATAAAATGAGCTCTGCTTTGAAAAAAAAAAAAATACTTGTCAATTCTAGCCATTACTTTGAATCTAAATTTTGGCCAACTCATCTTTCATAATAGATCACATATAATGATATCAATCTTTATTTCCTACTAGAATACCATATGATTTTCTTGTTATAAGTGAAAAAATAAGAGTAAATTATAAAATTAGTCCCTTTAGTTTTTGGAAAAAAAAAATTAGACCCCTTTTTTCAAAAACTATTTTTTAGTCCATTTTTTGTGTTTTTTCAATTAATTTATTTTTAAGAAATAAAAAATAACTAGATATTATGGAAATATTGACAAGGAAAGAAAATATTTAATGTTTTGATGCGTCTTAGTCATAGAATTTTTAAAATAATGACATTGTGTTAAAACAATTGTATTTATTTTATATAACATATTCTCTTAGCTTCAAGCCACAAATGGACATATCTTTTTTATAATAAAAAATAATATTTTGTTAATATTAAAAGAAGAATAAATACATTTTTGTAATTACAAAAATGTCCATAATAATGAAAATGAATGTTGTTATTTGAAAAATATATTGAGAGTAGCAACAATGGAAAATAGCCTTTTATATTTTTTTTTATTTTTTAAATTTTATCTTTTGTTTTTGAAACATAATCATGTAAAAATACAGACAAATAATTTGAAATTTATTTTTTTAAAAATAAAATTTTGAGTTTGAATCTTGTAAATAAAATATATTATTATTAAAAAAAATTTACTTTTTTTAAACCAACCTAACTTGACTGATTAATCGGGATTTGATAAATTTCTAGATACCTAAAATTAAGGTATCTGAATTTGTTATGCTCATCTTATATAAGGATTGCGACTGCATCGAAGTGGCAATTGATTATAATTTTTAGTATTCTCATTTATTGGTTAACAATGATCGTGCAGTCACATGTAATAGCAAAGTCAAACATATATTCATTTCATACAATGATATACAATTGATTTATTTGTTTCCATCTTTAATTTAATTTTTATGTAATCTATTTCTGGAAAAAAAGATTGGTGAGCATGTCAAACTTAACTATTTTGATATCATATAGATTATAAGGGAAGTTTTGAAAGGAAAAGGAAGCACAACGGATCCAGTTAACATTTAAGTACAAAAGGAAAGGAATACTTTTTTATACATGGAAAAGAAGACTGTGAAGCATCTCAATTTGTTTTTCATTTTTAAACTTTTTTTTCTCTTGTAATTAAGTATTTTTATAGTCTAATTAGATAGAATTGGGCTTTAAATTTTTTTATATATATATATATATATATATATATAAATTAAAAATAGAGGATCAAAACATAAACAATTGAAAAATTAAAAAAAACCTAATCTCACATTATCAACAATTCTTTTTTCGATCTAAAAATTTATTTTATTTATTTTTCAGTCAATGATATTAAGAGATTAATAAGAAAGTCTCATGAAAATAGCAATAAAAGAGAAAATTAATGATTGGACTACTTTAGGACAACAAAACTTGTTATTTTTGGTGTCAACGAATTTCTTTTGATGAGTAAAATTTGATGGTAGTTATTTTAAATCTTCACATTGCCTATAAAAACAAATCAAGGTAGAGAGAGAAAAATAATTATCTATTTGATTTTGTATTTTTGAGCTATTTTAAATGGGTTTTGGCTTGATAAATTAGTTTTTCTAATATTCAAAGGATATTTATTATGTGTTTTGGAGATATAATAAGTGAAAAAAAGATTTTTTATATTAAAAAATTTTAGCTCTGATTTTTCAACCACCACAATGATGATTGGATTCTTTGCATTGTCAATCTTGGTTTTTTTTTTTTTTTCAAAAATAAAGGTGGGGAGACAATCTATAATACCTCTTGTAAAAGAACAAAAAAAATTTTAGCCAGGATGATAATTGTTTTCAGAATATTTTTTTTATAGTTAATTGTCTTTTTTGAGATAATTTAGTCTCACAAAAAAATAAAAAGAAATATGAGTTTTTATTTATAAATAATATGGGTTTGTTACTTTAATATTTTTCCTCTTCTTTATTTTTGTTATTACATTATATCTTTCCAATTTATAATTTTTTTACATATTTTTAAAATATAATATTTTTAACATTTATAAACTAAATTCTCACTTTATTATTTTTTAACTGAATGACAAATTTTTATTGGTTTGAATTTATTTTTTTTATTTTTATTTTTATATATATCTTTCCAATCTTTTATAGCTTTAATCATAAGCTCTGATGTTATATTTAAAACAATTTAAAATTATCCGATACATAAAAATATCAAATCTAACTTGTAATTCTTAAGTATTTAAAGTAGAAAGAGAAAACTAAATTCATTTTGTGTTGAAGAAAAACCTTCGATGGTTTAGCAACCAAGATATCGTGTGATCTTTATGTTGCTTTTCATTTAAAGACATAATAATATTATTCTAACTCCTCCCATGGCACCTTCATCATTTTCATTTGATATTGAAGTTAATTATAAAATTAAAAGATCAAATGATTTGATTGTATATTTTTTTAGTTAAAGGACCAAATAAGAACTTGTTTGCGTAATTATAAAATCTTTAAATGTACATGAAAATTAGAGAGGGTATCATTTTCCATCTCCAAAATCAAGAGAAAGTCAATAAAAAAAAAAAAAAAAAGGCCAGCCACTTTATCTTTCCAGTCAAATGGACTTTCAGGCGTCCAAGAGCGTGTCTCTTGCTGATCACAGCCAGCTTTAACGCGTTCAGTCAAGTCCATCGGATGGTTCCCAGAAAGAGGAGGCTAGAAAGGTAGGTAAGCTGCTTCTGGCAAGTTAGTCCCGGATGGAGCTTCGAAGTTAAACCGAACACGGACCACGCGCGCTGCAAGGACGTGACCCAAACACTTAACCATTGACATGTGCATTTCCCACATCACATGGGTGGTTGGTTACACATGTCCGTAACAGATCGCCACCAATCTTCATGATCTGTGACTTGTGCCCATGTGCCAATGTGTCCCCGCTTCCCATCTCAACTCTTGTTCATATTCTAGCTAGTGGTGTCTCTTATTTAATTTCTACAAAAAAAAAAAAAAAACTCCAAACATTTTCTCAAAATGTCTAGCTTTAATTGATTCTCCATTTGACCCATGTTAGGCATGGTAATTTTTCAAGATGTCAATTCTATTCCAGTTAATAATTTATTTTTTCAATTAAATGAATATATTTTAGTTTTGGAGCATTTCAACATGCTATTTTAGGGTTATATTGTTTTTTATTATATATATATATATATATATAATTCAAAATATTAATTCAACAAATATAATTTCAATTCAAATCCAAAGATAAATTAAATTAAAATTATATAATTCAAATTTGAAATACAAGTAAAGATGTGGAAGTTGACTAGATGTGACCGATCGACTCAACAGGTCCAAAGACAACTTAAATAACTTGTAAAACTATAGTTTGACTAAAAAAATTTAAGATGATATTTTTTTTAATGTTGAGACGACTACATATTGAATTAAATTGAATCATAAGATCATAAAACAACTTAAGTCTACTTAGGTTAACTCACAAAACTCATTACCCGAATCATGAGACTGAGATAATTTCACAAAAAAACAAACTGAAACAAATGATAAATTCTAATTTATAATTAACCAAATGTTAAATGATAAAAAAAAATCAATTAAAAAAATTGACATGAAAAACTTAAGTTAATTGAGTTAACTTGTCAAACCCATGATATGGATCATGAGATTGAGATAACAAAAAACAAAAAACCACAATAAATTATAAAATCTAATCTCCAATAAACTAAGTAGTGAAGGATGAGACTAGAGAAACATATATTTGTGTAAAAAAAAAAAACATTATTTGACGAGAACATAATCAAAATGTTCCAATCAGAATTTTTGAAACAGGGCAAGATTCTAAGAAAGATAAAATTTGTTTTGATTTATTTTTTTTAACTAAAATAAAATACATCAACTTTTCCGGATGAAATAGAATGAAATTGACAACCTTAATTTCACATGTGGCTTTAAATTGATTTTATTATTATTATTATTATAGCAGTGAAAACAACAAAATTGATCTCCCAGCTTTTGTTTCTTTTATGAAATACAATGATCTCTTAGCTTTTAATTTTGGATTTGATGAAATTTTTTTCTCCCTCGTAAACACTAGTTGAAAGAAACAATCTTTACAAGAAAAAGCAAAGTAATCATAAGTTTCAGGAATCTTTTAGTTATGAAAAAATTGGAAAAAAATCATTCATAAATTTAGAGTTCTAGAAACTATCACCACTAATAAAGGAACAATATTAACTAGTGAAAAGGTAAAGCAATTTACAAAAAGTATGGGTTTAAAATAATTCATTCTACTCTTTATTATATCTAGGCCAACGGGCAAGCAAGATGAACTAATAAAACTTTATTCCTTAATATTCATGAATTAGTAAAAAACTTTAAATTAGTAAGAAAATTTATTTCTTATCATTTAAAAATTACAATCATAAGCAAAAATATTAATAAATTCAATTACATTCATGAGATTACAAAAAAAAAAACAAATTTATTTAAAACATATTGGAGTCTAAGATAAACTATTCTCTAATTAAGCCCTAAGACTTTTAAAAGGAGAAGTCATGGCTTGGAGCTCCTTCACAACCTTCTTCATCGATATGTTAGTATATAAGCTTTATAGTCAATCGATTAGTTATATGTGACACTAACTTTGTTCATGAAAAATATATTTTTTATTAATAAATGTTTTTATTTTTATTTTTAATATTCATTTATGTTTGATCGATGAATCTAATATTTTATTAATAAGTCTAAAGTAAAAATAAAGTTATTGTGAAAAAAATACTTTGTAAAGAAAATTATAAAGTTATTATAATTATGAGATTCGTATTGCATCAAAGTATTATTTCTAAGTATTCATGGTCAAGGCTATATTAAGACTAGACATTAATTGTAGTCATTGAGACTAGTACATATCATGTTAATTCTTTTATGAAATAAAACAGTTGTTCTCATAAGGTGATATTTGGGGGTATCTGAAACTAATATGTAAGTGCTTGATACATGACATGTACTCTGAATTGACCAACATAAGGATTTCATATGGAAAGATCAATTGTATTTATAGAAAGGTTCGCGTGACATTTATGTAATGATTCTTAGACTTGAGATCACTAAGTTATCTTAAATAGGTATTGTTATACTCTGATCTCAACTACATGTTGTCCTAGTCAAAGATAACAAATTGATAAATATTGGGTATAACATAAACTATATATAAAGGTATTTAAGTGATTAAGAAAAGATTTATCATCCTCTCAAATAGTATTAATTGTGAAACTTTTGCGCAAGGGTGGGATAATATTTTAAAAAAGTTTTAAATCTTATTCAAAGAATCAATGATGTAACAGAGTAGATACATTGGAACACCTGGTTATTTCTATAACCTTTTGAGCTTTGAAACTTAGGAAAAACATGGTAAATTTTTTTTATTTAACATTATCAAATAATCATATAAACACTACCAAAATTTCATCTCAAATTATCGACAAACACCTGTTCATTTCTATAACAACTTTCTAACTCTTTAATCCAATCATCCTGGATTATATCTCATTATTATTTCAATAACAATTTCATATTTTCTTTCAAGTATGATATCCCCTTTTACATTAAAGACAATTATAATTGGAATAAATGAAACAACATTTGAACCATAATAAAATCATAAACATTAACAACTTTAATATCCTTTTTTTTTTTTTCCAATTTGTCTTCAATTAAACCTTTAATTGTGCTCCTGCATTATTTTTTGACTACCTATAAATTAAATTTTGTATTATTTTTAAATTAGATGTAAATTAAATTCTTGCTTGATTGTAACCCAAATTGTATTTTACTTATGAAACATTTTTTTCTTCGAAGATTCTTTAAATGATTGTTTTTTCTAGAAATGTTTTCTTTGAAAATGATTATTTTCTAAAAAAAACATTATTTTTGAAAATTCTTGGAAACTTTTAAGGGGTAAAAATCTTGTTATAACAGTTGTCATAATCTGATTTGACCTCTATTTATATTTATATATTTCAAAAACATAAAACAAATTCTGAAAAATATGTTTTTTCGATAAATCTAATTAATTTTAATCATTTTGTTATTTTTCATCACTTTTGTTTATTTATGTGTGTCAAGATAAATTTGAAATAATCAAACAAATCAAAATAATAATAATAAAATAAATAAAAATGATGAAAATAAAATAAAAATAAAAATAAAAATAATTACTACTACTACTATAAAGAGAGGAACACACAATATACAGTTGGGGGTAAAATTGGACAAATAATTGAGTTTAACTAGTCAATGATTGAGTTGAACAAGGTAAAGAAAGTTGAAGATTGATTTAGATTATAATTGGAGGCTTCAATCAAAAGTAAAAGTTTATTATGGCTTTAATTAAAAGAATTGAAGGACCAAAGACTAAACTATAGAAGGAAGCAAAATTAAAGGGTTTAATTATTTCAATCAGAGGTGAAATTAAAGAGAAAAGGTGAGAAATAGGGAAAATTAGTCAAAATTGTATAATTTTAGAAACCAATGACTAATTTGGAAAAGATGGACAAATTAAAGGGTTCAATTAATACACTTAGGGATGAAATTAAAAGGAAGGTAAAAAACTAAAAACTTAATTGAATGGAAATTGAAAACTTAAAAGATTAATGACTAGATTAAAAAAATAGAGAAATGCGAGGCCTTAATTGCAAAAATTTTAAATGACGTTGTTTTGCATCTTTTCATTGTCTTCTCATGAGAATAAAGAATATGCTGGAAAAATGTAGATTTCGAGCCTTAGCAAGCCATTATTGGCATCAATATTTTGCTTTGATTAATCCTCATTCAAGTAAAAATAATGAGATGATCGTTCTTCTATATACCAAATATTATTATAATGTAAAAAGTCACATTTTAATGCCATGATCCATTCCCTAAATCACAACAAAGTACCATAGTCATCAACAACTAAATGATAGAATATCCTATGATTTTGGGACAGATTCATGGAGATTTTAAGCTTGATTTATTGTCTAAATAATAATAGACATTGAAGACCACAATAACTAATATTTGCACCTATAAAATAAGATATGATATCCTTACAAAAAGGAAGAAAAATCAGTTAACAATACCCGAATATGTTAGTAGGTTTGTGAAAAAGAAAAAAGAAAAGAAAAAAAAAGAAAAAAAAAAGGAAAAATTAGAGATGAAAGTGTTGAAAAAATAATAGTTGTGGTATAAGATCAAAACAGTAATGCAAAGTAAAAACTCAAGAACAAGAAAAATATTGAGAGAAAGGTATACTTTTATTTAAGTGTTTCTCTTTAAGCTCTCTTATGCCCTCTTTTTTTATGCTATTTTTTAATAATGAATTACAAGCTTTTTATAGGCATAAAGTCATAGATAATTAAGGAATTAAACTAATATAAGAAAATCATAATCTAAACAAAAATTGTATTCTACCATTTGAATTGGTCGACTGCTTCAACTTATTCCTCTCAATTGCTTATTCTCAACCAGTCAACTAGTTTAACTAATTTCTAGAAATTAGTTTACTTTCAACACCCCTTCTTAAACTTGATTTTTTTATAACTCCCAATGTATTTTTCATCTTGGTAAAAATATAATTTTTCAATGGCTTTGCGAAGATATTCGCAAGTTGGTCTTGTGTCTTCACATACTTGACTTCAACTTCTTTATTTGCAATGCAATCTCACAAGTAATGGAATATTGTGTCAATATGCTTACTTCTATCATAAAATACTAGATTTTTGCTATTGTAATGGCTGATAAGTTGTCTATATAAATTTTAGTAGGTTTCTCTTATGACATTCACAATTCTTTCAACAATCTCCTTAGTCATATGGAATGACAAACACATGATGTGACAACTATATATTCAACTTCACATGTTGACAAAGTGATTATAAATTGCTTCTTTAAACTCTATGTAAATGTTGTGTCTTTTATGTTGGAAACAAAATCCATAATGCTTTTTCTATCATTCATATCTCCAGCCAAATCATTATTACTATAACCTACAAGTTTCAAACTATTAGAATAACCATTGAACAAATAAAAATCAATAGTACCTTTGATATACCAAAGAATTCGCTTCAATGCTTTAAAATGTGTCATGGTTGGTGTCTCTATAAATTTATTCACAAATCCTATTCCAAAAAAAAAAATATTTGGATGATTGCATGTCAAATATCTCAAACTCCCAACTAAGTTTTTGAATGTTGTAAGGTTTATCTTTTATACTTCATTATTTTTTGACATCTTTACTCCACACTCAACTGGAGTATTTACTCTTGAACAATCCTCCATCTTGAACTTCTTAAGAACCTCCCTTGCAAACATCTCTTGATTCACAAAGATTCCATCTTCTCCTTGTTTGATCTATATCCCTAAGTAGTAGAACATAAGACTAATATTTATTATCTCAAACTCCTTGATCATTATTTGCTTGACATTTTTAAACATCTTTGGATTATTTCTTGTAAGGATCAAATCATCCAAAAACAAACATACAATAAGAGTATCACCACTCTTTTTGATCTTTATATAGATAACATATTCATCAGAGTATTTAACCAATCTATTCTTTAAGAAATAATCATCAATGCGACTATACCAAGCCCTTGGGGCTTGGTTCAATCCATACAAGGTTTTGTTCAACTTTAATACCTTGTCTTTATGTCCCTTCACTTCATATCTCATAGGTTGTTCAATGTAGACATTCTCTTCAAGAAAACCATTAAGAAAGGCTGATTTGACATCTATTTGATAAATTCTCCATCTATGTTGGGTAACGGTGGCAATAATTAATCGAATGATCTCCAATATAGCAACTAGAGAAAAAGCTTCATTATAGTCAACCAATGCTTTTGACTATAACCTTTTGCCACAAACCTTGCTTTGTACCTTTCTACTTCTCCTTTGGTATTCTTCTTTTCTTTATAGATCCACTTGACACCTATTGACTTCTTTCCTTCTAGTCTAGAAACCAATTTCTATGTGTCATTTTTCTCAATTGAAGCAATCTTCTTATCCATATCAATTCTTCATTTTGCATCTTTTATTGCTCCTTTAAACACTATAGGATCACACATAGCAAGGTGATAATATAATGTTACATCATCAATATGATTAGTTACCTTATATAAGTCATCAAGGCTTCTAATCTTTCTTGGTAAGCTTGATAGAGTTATAAATAGACAAGACGACCAAAAGCTCAAAGGAAGAAAATAAAGGACCAAAGTTGAAACAACCTCAATTTTTGCATACAAAACCCCATATCTATCCTATAGATTAACTAAAACCATGGATTTTTTTTATTTATATGTCATAAGCTACATATAAACTATCCAAAGTTTTACCAAAAATTTGGTAGATCTTTCTCTGTACTAGAACCATCCTAAGTTATCGACACGCTTCTATACATCTTAAAACAATGCAACAATCATGGTCCAATTATCTTGGACGTTTCCTCAAATTCATTCACAACCACATCATTCAAAAACAACAATTCTATATTGCACAAATATAACATACTTTACATAAAAATTAACCATGATATATACACATCTATCATTAAATACACTAATATTTGGTTCATTAAGATAATTTAATGCATTACAAGTCATTAATTTCATAAACATCTGTATTATACTTAGCTCTATAATTCAAAAAAAAGTTAACATTCGATACTGTTAATGCTATTATTTGTTTCATTAATATAAGATGCATATTCAAATGAAATCAATGAGGATTATGATTAAGAGTATGTTTAGGACAACCTGTGAATTGGAATATGGGTAGATTGTTATATATTTGATATTGTTAATGCTATTCTAGGCAAATTAGAACACGAAGAACTCTTGGGTAGAGCTCAAGAATAAAAACATCTATGCTGAAATTTCATTAACTTGGGTAACTTTATTCAATTCAAAATGATAAATTCATTGTAAATAGTAGAACACATAAAATTTGCTATGAATGTTGTTTATGATGGGGAAATTCACTTAGGTTAAGATTTGGTAATTTGTTTGGATGGATAAAGAGTGTACCAAGTGTCAAAATTAAGGATATAATAAAACAACTTAAAATGGAAGCCTATATGCACGTGTATGTGTTTGTGTGTGTGTGTAATGGAAAGCTTGCATCATAAGAATGAGAATATTTTTAATAGAAAAAGATATATAAAAAAATATTCTATTTTTCATGCACATGAATATAGAAAATCCTAAAAAACTATATGAAGAATTTCAAGTCATTACACAACTCATTATAAGTAAGGTGGAATTCATCAGTCGAAGATTGTAACTTATTTTGACTTTCAATTGCTATAAAAGACATGTTTGAATTAGATGTATGACTAAATTCGATAATTAATGCAAATTACTTCAAATACACATAATAATCAATAATATAATTAAAGTATTTAAAGTAAAGAGATAAGATAGAGAATTTGTAAACTCATTTTTAGTGGTTTAATAAGCTAACATCTACACCTCAAATGCCAAATCGTACTTTAACATTATATTCCTTCACTGTTCTAAGTTCAAGAGTACAGTAACCAATTGATGAATTCACAATAAGGTTTTTTACACCACTTGAAGAAATCCCATTTTCAAGTTTTTTTTCTACTTCAAAATAAGTTCTCTTTAAGATTTTTTCTTGGTGAAATTCTTTCACCATTACCAAGAGTTTTTAAACTCCTAAAGGTTTACAAAAATGATTTTATATTCACAACGAACTTTCATGGTAAAATGGATAATGCAATTTAAGTTCTAATATCTCTATAACTCATAAAATAACATTTATATGATTTGAAAATGTTTAAGCGTTACAAGAATTGAATACTCTTGTGTTGGAATATGAAAGTTTAATAACATAAATTAGAGTATGATCAATGATTGATAATTTTATAATTGTTTTGCTCTTAAAATAAATTGTATAAGATATATGTTCATGTTCTCTTGTTAGTTTCATAATTAGACTATATATATAAAAGAAAATTTGGCTGTTTATAGCTGTTATAATCTCATTGATAGCTCAAACAATTAACTGGTTTCTATAGAATTCCAAACTTATCAGTTTAACCTAGGTGAATTCTTAGAGTTGTCTATCTTAGATTTTATTACCAATCATTTAATGCATGTAAAGTAAAGTATGCGAGTTCATTTTAATTATCCTATCAAGTAAGATATAAAGATATACATTATAACATTAAAATGAGTACTTAATCTATGTCTTCACTTTATTTCCTTCTTGGACTTCATGATTGAATTTCTTATGAAATCTATTATGTTTATTGATATGTTCTCTATATAAAACCTAATTAAAGGTTGTTCTCAACCAAATATATTATTAATTTATTTTTTTATTTTATAATTATCATCAAAATATATAAAAATATGAATGTGTAACTCTAAATATTTAACTAATCTAGGTTTGCTAAAATCATTTTTTTTGAAATTTTAATTAAATATATATTTTTTATTTTTTACCTTTAATATTGGATTGTTTAAAATTAAAAAAATTAATCAATTTATAGTAATTTCACAAGTTATCATACCATGAGGGGTGCTTGAAAATGTGGTAGAGGATGTTTTTCAAAGTGTTTTTACTCGGAAATATATTAAAATAATTTTTTTTTATTTTTAAAAATTATTTTTGACATTAACACTTCAAAATGATATAAAAACATTAAATAATATCAATTTAAAGCAAATAATAAAATAAAAAAATTTTCAATTTTTTTTTTCAAAAATGTTTTTGAAACACAAAAATAAACAAGTCCTATTTTCGTGATTTCTCAGCAATTTAGGCCCCGTTTGTTTGCTGAAAAATAATTTTTTTTAGAAAGTGAATTCATGAAAACTAAATTATTTTTTGATGTTTAGTAGTGTCATGAAAAATAAATTAAAAAATATTTTTCAGTGTTTGGTCATGTCATGAAAAATGAGCTAAAAAATAACTTATTAATATTTTTTTAAGATTATTTAAATAATAAGGAAGAAATCTTACAAATTTAAAAGTTGAATGAGAATGAAATTAAAAAAAAATAATTTTATAAATTATCTCAAATAAAATAAATAACAATCAAAATAATGAAAATCAATTCTAACAGATAAAAAAAATTAAAAGATGATAAAATTAAAATAATAATAATTATTACAATTTCATAAATTATTTCAAATTAAATAAATAACAATAAAAAATAAGAACCAAGTTTGATAGATAAAAAATTTTAATTAATAAAATGATATAAAAAAATAAATAATAATCATAAAAATAAAAACAAAAATTAATATAAAAATCAAATTTTAACAGATGAAATTAAAAAAAAAATTAAAATAAAATATATATCAATTAAAAGTTTAAGGACCACATTTGATATAATAAAAAAATAATATGATATTTCTAATTTTTTCACAACTTCTAGAAATTATTTTCCGTTCAAAATAAAAAGAAAAATATTTTTTAAAATATTAAGCCAATTTTTTCTTAAATTGAAAATTTTTTTTGTTAATTAATTTTTTTAATAATAAATAAATATAAAAAAATTTAGAAAATAATTTTTTTTAAAACATCATTAAAAAAAAAAAAAACACGTACCTTAACAGAGAGTGGAAGAGAAACGTGAAGTAATGGATGTTTGGTTACCATCACGTTTGCCCTAATCTTTTACCCTCTTAAACACAAGGCAACCCGTTGGCAAATGGGCAGTCAAATCTATCAATATAGATTCGTGGTTTCCTTCTTTAAAAAGATATTTTTTAGATTTTACGCATGACGTGGCCTTTTCTATATCTCTACCAAAATATCCAGAAAGCAAAGAAACCTCCTGCCTCATTACCCCTTTTCTCTCTCCACTGTTTTCTCCATCATGCCACGTCTCCAGCCCTTCTAACATACGCTTCTATGCTCAATCAACCCCCCTCACCTGCGCAATCTCATCCATTCATTCCACTACAAACTCTTCTCTTTTACTCCCCGGCGCATGTTAACCCTAACCTGTATCCATTAACGCAATTTCTTTTTTAAATAAAACTAGAAAAAGCTGAGCGTAAAAAGAAAGAGGCATGAATTAGGAGAGGAGAGGAGAGGAGAGGAGAGATTTGTTTGCTTTTGGGTTACGTATGTCCGGTGATCCAAATCGAGCCGTTGATGTCCTGGCCTGGTCTGACATAAAACCTCGATCAAGACCGTCAGCCAGACATACTTCATGGAAAGAGGCTAACATGCGCTTGTATTAAAAAAGAGAGAATATTTCTATTAATTAATAGTTTTTGTTGCTGTGTTTTCTTCATCACCGTCGTCACTTAGGAATTTGGATAATCCAAACCCTAACCCTAATTTGTGTCCAAATTCTCAACCAGAAGGAGAAGAGGTGGGTATTACTAGTGTGTTATTATTCAATTGATATTGTCTACTTTTTGAAAGAAAAAGACTAATTGAATTGATGAGATATGGAGGGAGAGGTAGATGAGCAAAATTTGAGTGGGCACATGAAGGAGAGTGGTAATGGTAAAAGTGTAGGAGGAGGAGGAGGAGGAGCAGGAGCAGGAGATGGTTTTGTTGATAGAAGCAAAGTGAGGATTTTGCTATGTGATAATGATGCTACGAGCTCTCAGGAGGTTTTCACTCTCCTTTTGAAGTGCTCTTATCAAGGTAATCTTTTTTTTTTTTTTTTTAATTTTTCTTTTCACTTTTCCTTCTCGTGAATGCTACGAAGATATATAACCAGTGCTATTTTTTTAAGCCGTAAGGAGGAAAATGATTTATGGCCCCTCGGTGATATTTGGTTTTTGCTATTTTGTGTGAAGGATATGAAAAACATTTGCTTAAAATTGATATGAAACATTGTATTTTCTTTATTTCTTTTCCAAGAATTATTTTTAAGTCTGGTGGAAATCCAACTACATATATTGTTGTTTGCTAAATAGCTTAGTTTATTATGACTGCATTTTCAATATCAATTCTTATCTGCATACCTACACTTCATTTTGTGAAGAAACTTTGGTAGAATGCTAACAATTTGGCAGTTTTGAGACTGATTTCAGTCAACTTTTTTTTTTTAATGATTTTTCAACATTTATTTATTGTATCCACATCTGTTTTAAGCTCAATAATTCCACTACTTTTCTATATTGGTTTTTGAAGATAATGTGCAATCTGTGCACTGAACCTGTATTCCTTTTGCTTCACAGTTACATCAGTGAGATCGGCTAGGCAGGTGATTGATGCACTAAATGCTGAGGGGCCTGAAATCGACATCATACTTTCTGAAGTTGACATTCCAATGACCAAGGGCATGAAAATGTTGAAGTATATCACGCGGGATAAAGACTTGCGGCGTATTCCTGTGATCAGTAAGCTTTTGTCTTTAAATTTACTTCTAAGATCAGTTGTGGTAAAATCTATTTCAATTTAGGTCCAGAGTATTGAAAAGCTTTTTGTTTGATTAGTGATGTCGGCACAAGATGAGGTCTCAATTGTTGTAAAGTGCTTGAGACTTGGAGCGGCAGACTATCTTGTAAAGCCTTTACGTACTAATGAGCTCTTGAACTTGTGGACACACATGTGGAGAAGGCGGCACATGGTTTGTTTTCTTTTATTTGTTTAGCTCTTTTTTTTTTTTTTCTTGAACCAGTTTTGAATTTCTTTCTTTCTTTCTAATACAGTGACTGTCTATTGTGTCCATACGAGTGGAGTTGGTGAGGTAGTGTTGTGATGCAAACTCGGAAGGCTAAATCTTAGAGGCTATAATCAAGAATTGAAATACTCATCTAAGAAAACTAAAATTAAATTAGAAAACCTCGACCCAATAATTCCTTGAACCAAGAACCAAAGGTATATGTTTAAAATGCTACAAGGATAATATCTTTGATAAATTCTGTAAATTCAATGAAGAACCCAAAGAATAAGTACAGTCACGTTGTTCAATTTTTTAATGATGGCAATTTCTTTTCCTTTTCAATGTTATTTCAACTACTTATAAATGACTTATAAAATAAACCCGATTTAGTTAATAGATTTAAATTAAATCCACATAACTAACTATTTAAATCCAAAACTAAATAAGAATGCTTTGAAGCCCATGCTTGTATTTAATGAGGCCCAATCCTTATATGCTGTGCTTGGATCACATTGATTAAGGTTTTATCCTCCTTTGATCTGAACTTCATGCTTGACATCATCTTAGAAGGAATTTTCGAAGCTTGCTTGACCCAATGTCATGAATCAACCCTTTAATTGCTATTTTTATCCTCTTGGCATTTTCCCTTGTAATAGGTCCAATCAGCACATGTAATGGATCTTGGAGTGTTGCATGTTGATTCTCATCATTTCCCCTCTCTTAAAAAAGATTTGATCTCGAATCATTACTTATATAAAAAAGAGAGATCAAAAACATTAAATGTAGTACTAACATTAAACTCACCTGGAAGTTTTTACTTGTGTGTATTGTCATTAATTTGGTCAGGTACCTGGAATGAACCATCCTTTCTAGGATTAACTTAGATTGTCCATAAGCTGGAAATCTTTCATTCCTTATATGCACCCAAACCTAATTACTAGGTTCAAAGATCATGTATTAAGTGGTACTCATAAATGTCTTTGTGTTGGCAGCTTGGATTGGCGGAGAAGAACATCTTGAACTATGACTTCGATCCGGTTGCATCAGATCCTAGTGATGCTAATACAAACAGTACTACGCTGTTTTCAGATGACACGGATGACCTTTCTCGTAGGAGCACAAATCCTGAAATGGGGATGTCAACTCATCAGGAAGATGAGGTCAGTATAATGTGCACCTGAAGTTTGGCATCTCAAAATAAGTGTACAGTGTGGGAGGAAAATCTCTTTCCTACAGATGAATACACATTTTCTTTAGTGAAATATATATTACCATGAATCTCGATGTGCACTAGGGCCTGTCCACTAGTCCTTTACATAGTAACTTTTCAGATGTGCAATGACTTCACTAACCTATATGTCTGCACCACTCAATTTTTGTGCAATTGTAAGGTGCGAACAGCACATCTACTCACTTCCAGAACAAAGCAGTTAAACTCGTTCCATTTCTATGAAGTTTTCAGAGGAGATTTTATGAAGTTAAAAAATGAAATACAATGGAAAAGCAACTCATATGCAAGTTATTTCAATATGTGCAAATGTGTTTATAGGTATCAGTAGTTATTAATTGGAACCTGTTACCCTGAATATGCAATTGGCATGATCAAAAACATTTTTAGATAGGGAACAATAGGAAAGGAAATAGAAAATCCTGCAACTTGGAGGGGAATATGACAAGGAGGAGAAAATGATACCTGCAACTTCTGTGTGTGTATCGTTTGCCAAATAGTTACAATACATAGGTGCTCGCTTGAAAACTTGAATTTGAAGCATGTATCATAATTGATGAAGACATTATAAACAAGTATCTACACTAAACATTTCGCTGCTCAAATGTTCATGTAAGCCAACATCTCGTTTCAAAATTGTCATTGAAACTTTTGATACTCTCTGATATGCCAAGCTTGACATTTGTCTGTACCTTAGTCTGCTGCTGCTGCCGCCGCTTCTGCTTCTGCTGCTGCTGCTGCTGCTGCTGCTGCTGCTGCTGCTGAGCCTTCTCCTGGTGATCCACAGAAATATCGACCTGATGTGCCAGGGATCAGTGACCGCCGAACAGGTGAGGTTTGCATAATTTGATAATTTCTGTTCTGTATTTTGACTCCAGCTCTCAGTTTTTTTTTCTTCCTAATGTTTAATGCTTAACGTCATCAATGTTTGTTCTGTTCTAAGTCTAACTTTGGCGAATAATATTCAGGACATTTATCTTCTGGTCCTAAGAAGAGTGAATTAAAGATTGGCGAGTCCTCTGCCTTTTTCACTTATGTCAAATCAAGCACGGTCAAAAACAGTTACCAAGGAGTTGCTCTTATTGAGGACAATACTAATCAAAATTTAAGGATGGAAGAGAAACTTAAAGAATGTGGCGAGCAAATGCTTAATGATGCCCATTTACAAGAAAATGGGGAGGCATTGGAAATCCACTCACAAGGAGATGACTTCCGCAGCAGTTCTAGCATTCCTGACTCTCTCTCTCAGGAAAGATCTTGCACCCCTCCCATGTCAAGAGAATTTCCCCAAAGAAATTTCAAGGAGGATCGGGTGCTTATGCATCAAACGAATGAACCTCAATTAGATGCTTCAAGTTTATCAACGCAAAGTGTGTATCCATATTTTATGTCAGGAGTTGTAAATCAAGTTATGATGTCATCATCAGCACAACTCTATCAAAAGAACCTGCATGAGTTGCAAAGCCATGGAACTTCAGCCATGCTTCCTGGATACAATCATCTTCCCCAATGTCCGCCTCACATGTCTGGGATGGCATCATTTCCATATTACCCTGTTAGTATATGCTTACAACCTGGTCAAATGCCTACCACTCCGTCATGGCCATCATTTGGAACTTCATCGCCATCTGACATGAAACTAAATCAAGTAGATAGAAGAGAGGCAGCATTAATCAAGTTTAGACAGAAAAGAAAAGAACGCTGTTTTGATAAAAAGATAAGGTATGTTAATCGGAAAAAACTTGCTGAAAGGAGGCCTCGAGTGCGGGGACAGTTTGTGAGGAAGGTAAATGGTGTAAATGTGGATCTCAATGGGCAACCTGCTTCCACGGATTATGATGAAGATGAAGAAGAGGACGATGATGAGCAAGCATCAAGGGATTCTTCTCCTGAGGACGATGCCTCGGGATCTTAATGTCAAGTTGCTGATAAATGAGGTTCCTTCCGTTTCTTAATATCCCTTTCATTTATTAGGCTATTAGTCCGAAGTCTGCCAATGATGCTTCTATTTTTCATTGAATATGATTCTGTGAGCTTCATTGAGGTACACAGATGAAATCAAGTTGCAAATGCATGAATATATATTGGGAGCGCTTCTTCTGCAAGATTCTGAAAGCATCAGTGTTAGCATTTGATAAAGGATATATCACTATGAGATTGTGCATACACGAGGGCAAAGCTCTCAGATTTTACTATCCCTGGGGTTCAAATCCCAAAGGTTTGGGTTGGTAGCCTTTTCAAATTTGGAAGGAATGTTGGGACATGCAAAAATTCATCCTGAGTTCAATTTCTGTAGTGTCATGACCAAGAGACCCATTTATGTGGGTAAATGTCATGTACATAAGCTATCCTTACTCTGGCATGGTGTAATTGACAAAATTGAAATCACGCAGCAATGGAGGCGGGCAGATCGGTTTGCTAATCTGTTGACTAGGTCTGTGGTGAAGAACATGTACGGAGGTACAATTCCATGAAAAAAAAGAAAAAAAAAAGTGAAGCAATCGTTGAAGTTTTTCCATGGCGTTGACTCAATCGTTTGTTTGTTTGTTTGTATTTTCTTTATCCAGGTTCAGGGTTCCACCACCATTTGTCTCCCTGAATTCTTCTCATCCGGGGTGTTTGATAGAAGTCAAGTCTTAGATTTTACAGTACTTTTGGATTTATGCATTTGAAAGATATTGATTTTAAAATGTGTTTAAGAACTAAAATGAATTTTCTGCAACAATTTGTTGATAAATTCTGGAAAAAACTAAAATGGATGTTGATATCTCCCAAAGCAGAGATATTTTGATGTTCGCTGATCGGATGATTTTTTTTTAAGAAAATCTGGCCGGGCCATTTCAGGCCATGGCCAGAAGTTGCTACGTCGTGGTTGAAATTTCATGCCACGTACGAACAGCAAACCTTGTATAAAAATATGTAATACGCTTTTATAATTCTATATTTTTTGTCAGAAATAATTTGCGTGGGATTTTGATGAAAATTCTCCTACCTTCAACTCCTGTTTTTGTTTTGTTTTGTATTTTTTTTTCCCTTCAAATTTAGGTATTTACAAAACTGTTTTCTCAACAGAGTGGTTTAAAATTTATTCACTAAAATAAAACTTTCTTGGCCGCACGAGCATTAAAATGATCTAACATTGAAATTTGTATTTTAGGAAATAGAAGATTTAAAGTAGAAAAAAGAAACTGATATTTTTCTCATTACTCTAGCTCATGTTAAACCCTAATTTCAATCCCTAGAATGCGTTCAGCGAGTCAAAAAACATATATTACTTTTAGTTTGCACAATAGCGCTTTATTAAAATATTTCAATTATCTACCTTTTAGCAAATTAATGCGTCATTGTTGATATTAAAAATAATTATTTATGTGTAAACTAGATAAGAATAATCATAGTTTATCTTTAAATAGGAAAACAGTAATTGATCAAGTTTGAAGAATCTTATTCGACCAAGAAATTAGAATGCAGGTGATTAAAAGTCACGGGAGACCAAACCACTACCACGCTCCAAAATACCTTCTAAATCTAACAACTATACCATGGTTTGATAAATTGACTTAGTGACTCACATCCTAACCAAGTTTCATTTTAAACCATGCATTAACCTAGCTAACCCCAAATACCTTGATGAGTGGACCAAAATAAATTGAACCAAATTTCATCTAGTCAACCAAAACGTTTCTTTAAAAGAAATTAAAATAACATCGTGACAATAAAAATAATAAACCTGGATTAACCAAAAACCCAATAACCCAAAGTCCAAAACCAGGTTGATGGAGAAATTGAGAAGAGGTATTTCTTTATGCTTTTGTTCAAGTTATGTATATTCAAGTGACTTGGAGCTCTCAATGAAGTCTGAGAGCTGCAAACATTTGAGATTAAGCATAAGTGGTTCGATACATGGATCTGTCCACATGATTTTAACGCCAATATTGAACAATACAAGACACTTCTAAGTAAATTCTGGTTAAATACAGAGAGTATCGGTGTCAGCATTCAAATCTTTTCAAATATAGGTATGGGCCTAATATTGCAACAACGAAAATATTTATCTTTTCTACATGTTAGGAAGCATGTTACAGTTTTAATCAACCAAATGGCGTATGGATGATTAATTTTTTTGCCACTAATCGGATGCCAGAAGTCTGCTGATAGTCGTATGGATCCAAGGACAAGTATGCATCGACAAAGGTCCCTGGTGTGAACCAGGTATCCAGCTCTGTAGCATCAAACTTACTGAATATGAGCTTCTGTGTGGTTCCAGACGGTTCTTTCTTATACATATCCGTTGCATATTGAGCAACTTCCCCATTTAGTACAGTAGGTATGCTGAGAAAAGAAAAGGAAACAAAATTAGGCACTTCCAGAACCATAATGATAACTATCCTCCCCATCAGAAGGCTCCATCATGCAATAATCGAGTTCTTTCTCACTTCTTTTTTAACAGTAAGCCAAAAAGCATGAGCCTTTGAAATTGGACAAAGTAAGCCAAGTAGAGCTTAAAATGTCAGGGAAAGAAATGTAAGATAATGAATTAACAGGCATATAAAAATGAACAACCAGGACCCTCAACCATTCTGGTATTATTCTATTTTTTTGCGAATCTTAAAGATTCCAATGATAATCCTGTATGGGAATGCACAAGAAACTCGGTGATGGCTAGATGGAAAAAAGGTAGATCCAAGTTAGGGGTGTGCAAGGAAACCTATGAACAGATAAATCAAACCAAAATCAACAAGAACGCTCTAAAAAAATAGATTAACCAAACCGGTTGGTTGCATTTTGATCTGGATTTTTTCCAAATATTTTCAACATTTCATATAAGTTCTGGGTTTTGTTCCAAGAATCACATTTACCTAGGTCAAACCAATTTCCCCTTATGGAATGATATCTTGCCAATTTTTTACATACCTTTGTATATTATAATGAATAAATATGGAGAATAAACTAAGATGATATGAATACATCCTACATTAGAAAAGTATGAAGGCAAAAATGGAAAATCAACCAATGCATCAGTTAATTAAACTGGTTGAACAAAAAGACTAGTTAAGATAATTCCATCTAATTGACTTTGGTTAATAAAATTCTTGAACTAAATCTTCCAGCTTGTTCAGAAAAGGAACAAAAAAAAGGCCACGATTTGAATGACTGAACCAAAAGGTCCCACTGAGGAACAATTTCGTTGGACAACAGTTTATATCATTGTGTACTCCTAAACTTGGACATTGCAAATGCTACAAAGAGAAGGGATAAGAGGACTGAAACTTACTTCAATCTCACTGTAGGGTTGTTGACAAAGCCCGGTTTTCTGGTAACAACACTCCTCCAATCCGAACTACAATCCGAACGCACAATGCTCTCACATGTATCAAGAACATCACATAGACTTGGAGATGCATCAACCACAAAACTCAACCGTGGCCGGCCTGCATGATCAGAAAACTTCGTACTTAGTCCAAACCGTATCCTCAACCGAGGACAGCGAAGCTGCAAAATGGCCCCCTTGTAAAATAATTTGATTCTATGACTCCCTTGAAAGAATGGGACAGGAAATGCTCTAATAGAAGAAAGAGAAACTTCATCAAGCTCTAAGAAACCCAAAACGCCACCGCAACTTTCAGGGACAGTCACTGTAGAAGGCATCTCAGGAGGCTGTAGTATTGGGTTTTCCTCCATGGTGACATCTGGTTGAAAGGATGCAGCATTCACTTCATTGCCAAGTGCGACCATGTCAAATGTATCAGGATGAGCTGTATTAGATGCAACAGAATATTGGGACTCGGCAGTACTGCTTGTAAGAAGAGAAAAGACTGGACGCTTTTCCTCAGTTCTATCATTTTCGGGAGACAGGGCAGGGGTGCTTTTAACGTGTGAACTCGAAGACGGGGAATTCTTGTTTAGGACTGGGGATTTTCCATTTCTATGACTTCTTGTGATAGCATTAGGGGAAACCCAATGGTTTTCTGGAAATGCGTCTGGGAGGCTTGATTCCTGAAAATGGGGCAGCTTTTTGGTTAATTTTTGCCTAGAAAACAAATAAAACATGCAAGTATAACGGCCACACAACTTAACGGTCATTCAAAAAGACTAGGACGGAGGTTGATTTTTGGCCTGCTTAAGCAACAAGGGAGCGATTATGTAGTTTACTAAGAGAAGAAATAGGCCAAACATATCATGTAATAGAAAAAAATATTGCAATGGTAAATAAGCCGCTTCTGGGATGACAAAGAGGAAGAAGAGGGAAAGGGTAGTTAGAAGAGTGAAGTCGAGTGGACTTACCAAGAATAGGACAGTAGCGCAATGCTTAAGCACCTCAACATTCATTCTTACATCATCTAAACTCCTGATCAAAGTATCAAAGACATCATTTCATTACAAAAACTCCATTAAATAAGGTAAACCCCCTGAAATACATAATTTATTTTACCTATGTGTTTGGTTGCCAAGCCCAAAATAAGTTGCAAGGCTTGCCATCTGGTATCAATCATCAAGAAAGTCAGCACAAAACAAACATAACATCATCAACAACAACGACAACAACAACCTAACCTTCATGTTGCCAGCTCTCCTTCCAAACTTTTGAGTCAATAATGCTAACGAGTCAATAGTCCCCTTTGGCTCTGGTGCTGCCCTTCCAATCTCCGCAAACGCCTCTCTTATTCGCACACAATCAAATCTGACTATATTATGCCCCGCCCATATCCTCCCATGGAGGATGTCGTAGACCGTGTCAGCAATGTCAGCGAAGGACGGTGCTGATTCCACAGCTTCTGGTTTGATGCCATTACACCGTACGGACAAGGAAGATATGAGCTTTGGGTTGGAGGGTCGGACCAAGGTCGAGTAGCTCCTGATCTCTTCTAGCTTCTGGGGGCAGACAAGGATGGCCCCGAATTCAAGTATAGCATACCCCTGGCCGGGTCGGGTCGGGACCGTCGTTTCAACATCGAAGAAAGCTATCTCTGCTTTGTTTTCCATCTCCTCGCTCCCCCGATTCGGATCACCCTTTCAAAAAGCAAAGAGAGGGTTTGGTTTGTCTTTCTCTCGCTCTGCGTGTAGATATATATAGAGAAGGGAAATGGGTCTTTGCTTCTTAGGGTCGGTTTGCTTCGCAGGCTTAAAAAAGTAAAGCACAATTGAAGCTGGGTGTTTAGCCCATGTTCCATTCAAAGAATATACTCGTTCCACTTTCATTGCTTTTCCTATCCCCTTGTCTTTCGCTGCAAGCTTTTGATTCAATGGAACTTTTTACTTTTTAACTCTTTATAACAATAACTCTCTCTTTTTATATATATAACAATAACTCTTTATAACAATAACTCTTTCTATTTATAACAATAACTTTTACTCTTTATAACAATAAGTTATTGAGAGTTATTGAGAGTTATTGTTATGACGAATATATTCGTTCCACTTTCATTGCTTTTCCTTGTCCCCTTGTCTTTAGCTGCAAGCTTTTGATTCAACGGAACTTTTTACTTTTACTCTTTATAACAATAACTCTCTCTTTTATACACACACTAAATTTTTTAATGATTTATCTATATTATTATATTCTCATTCTCATGTATGTGTTATTCATATTCATTATACTTATGTTTGTTTGTATTCTTTATATTTTATTTAAATAGAAATATTATTTAATTTATCACTTCATTTCGTGATTTTATTAATAAAGAAATATTTCATTTAAAAATAAAAATACTTAAATAATACAAAACTCAACTCCTATACAGGATTTGATGTGGATTGATCTAGTTTAAAAAATGTTTTTTTTTGTTTAAGAAATGTTTTTTTTTAATCTTTTATATCTTTTGAATAAATATTCCACACACATTTTAAATTGAAGTTGTGAAATCATTTGGTTTTGCTCATATTATTTGATAAATATTTGTATAAGTGACAATAAAGATTCAATTTATATTTTAAATTTTTAATAGATTACAAAATATTATTTGATAAAACAAAGTATGTGTGTTTGTGTATGTGTATGTGTGTGTGAAAAAATTACAATACAATCATTAATAATGTCTTGGAATGACCGAATAAAAATTTATTTTAGAGTATTTTTTTTGACAAAAAGAAACTTAAAAAATTAAGAAGATAAAATTCTTAATTAGTATAAAGGTACATCTATCTATATTAGTGCTTGCATATGGATGCCGTTTTTATTTATTTGTTTTTTATTATCCTTTAATCCATCACGATTCTTCTTCTTTCCTTAAATAAAAAACGATATTTTTAAGTTCTTTTTTATATTAAAAAAAAACTATTATAAGTCATGCATATAAAGATTTATATTCAAAAAGTTTTATTACTCCGTACTTGTATTTTGTTTTTTGAACAACGCATATGACAATCAAACATCAGCTACCACATCAATGTTGGAAATGTCTCGATTATCCCTCCTGTTATGGACAACGTGTTTAGCCAATGGACTTTTGATTTGGTACCAGTGACATTTTATTTTTATTTTTTTTCCTCCTTGATTTTTGTGCATGACCTTTTAAATTTTCAAAGTAGCCCTTCGATTTATTTTTCTTTTAGACTCGGTCCCTCTGCTTTTGATTAGTGTTTATTTTATTTAAAATAACTTATAAAATTGGAATTTGTTTTTAATTTCATCCACCTTTGATTTTTTAATTTGTTAGATTTAGTTAATCCTTATTTTTTTATTACTATTTTTTGTTTTAAATTCTTTTTTAATTAAAATTTTTAATCTGTTAGGTTCATCCATTCTATAGGGTAATCTTGACCTTATGATCTAGGTCACAGGTTTGAAAGGTTAATTTAGATTGACTTCAGACTTATTTTAGGTCTTTGTTTTTGCAAATGAATTTTTTTTTAATTTTATCCTTTAATATTTTAATTAGATTTTGTTATTTTTTTTTCTTTCCTTTCTATAGGGTTATCACCTAGGATGACTCCATATGTTGTATCACAAATTTAATGAGTTAACCTAGGGTGACTTAAACCATTTTTTTTTGTTTGATTTATCTGCTGTTATTGTTTATTTTTTACTATATTATTAAATCAGCTATACTTACTGGATCCGGTCAAGTTAATGACCTGACTCTCATATTTATCTTGCTTCTTTAAAAAAAACTATCATCACTTGAGCATCTTATTTTTTATGGTGGAAATTTTTTGGTTCGACTTGTGGCGTAGCACAAACCATCAATCTAGTCTTAATTAAAAGTTTTAAGCAATTAAGTAGGGCATGTATAATGATTTTTATATTAATTCTCAAACACATTTTTTTAAGTAAAAATCTTTTTGTATTTGAAACTTGCACAAATTCATACTATCTTGTTCTAATTTTTTTTAATTATTAAAAGAGAATATAGGTGGAGAGATTCGAATTTGGGACTGTTTAGTTATTAAAGCTCTGATATAATATCAAAAAACCATATCAATCTAAAATATTAAGTTGTTAAGTGAGAAACCAAAACTAGTTTCATATTAATTACATAATAAGATGCATAAGCTAATAATGACTAATACAAGATAGCCAGATACCTTCAAAAACTTTAACTTGAACCATATAATGATCAACCTACAAGCAAATATGACTATGAATAACAATGCAACTAGTAAAATCAAGTTATAAAGATAACCAAACAAAGCTTAAGAAGAAAATGGTGAAATTAATAAAATTGAGCTATAAAACAGCTTAATATACAAAAATCATGAGTGAGCTACCAGATAACTTAACTTTTTTTTACAAAAATTTTTTATACTTAACATAAATATTTTTCAATTAACTTTTAGTAATTGAGCTTAGTTAATAGTTTTTTTTTTTTTTTTAGAATTTAAGGATCAAATCCAAATATTCAAGCTATAATAAGGATCAAACAATAAAAGAACAAGGCATGTTCAATTTTTTTTTTTTTTAAATAGTTTTTCTACATAACACAATAATAAATTATAACATGATTTGATTTTATTATTAGTATTGTTACTTGAGAAAAAAAATTCTAACAAATTTGTATTCTTATTTAATATAGTTTAACCTTCATTAAGTTAAATATTCTCTATAAATAGAGAAGTATTCTCAATATATTTTTGGATATTTAAGTTACTAGAATACCCATTCATGAAACACTTGATGTTTTTATTATGCTTTATTAAGCCTTTAACTATGCTATAAGATAGTTTGAACTTCTATAATTTAATATTAGGTTATTAGATAAAGTGAAAATTTTTAAATATATTCAAAATCTATTGTTTTACTTTTTATAAAAATGAATCATAAAACCTAAAAAAAACATGTCATTTTGATAAATAAAAGAATGTTAATATTAAGCTATAAAATAGATTGACTTATACCCAAAACAAAACAACCATAAAATAACTTATAATATCAAGATACTAAATAATAATTTAGTTACCAAGTTATCAAGTTATCATTCCATATTAAATCACTAGATAACCTAGTAATTTCAAAGGAAAACTATTAAAGATCTCCATTTAATATTGAACCGGACTACTTGTTAGTCCCACCCAAGTTACAAGTAGGCTTTAACTTGACTAAGATTTATTTGTTTATGATATATTCTAAGGTTACAAAGTGATCATATATCTCTAATACCATCAAATTATAATGAAAATTATTATATTTATCAAGTTATTCTAAGGTTATAAAGATTCTTATAGAGCAAGTTCAATGAGTACTCTAATTTGACCATAACAAATGCTAGTGATAACATGATGTTCATATACTTCAATAACTTTATATTTAAAAGCATTAATGATAAATACACTAGGCTCATAGTAGAAATTAAAATTGTTGAGGCATAATTTTAGTTTTCACAAGATTTTTAGCAAAGAAGACAATGAGAACATTGTTGTGTTTATTAGTACCCTTGATGAAAGATGTGTTTGATTAAAGATTTAGAGAGACATGTAATGTGTATGAGATGTTGTTAAATGAAATTTTAGTAGAATAAATTGAATTAGATATCGGAAGTTGATATTTTACTATTTTTAATAATTTTGGGTATTTTTTATGCTTTGAAGAGATTTTTTATTTTCAAATTCGTTATAAATTCAAAATCTTTTGAGTTCTTTATTATTATTATTATTATTTTTTCTTGTTTCAATGTGTAACTTTTTTAAAATTCAAAGTATGGAGATTGGTGTGTAACACTAAATAATTAATGGATTAAAGTTATTCAACATTCCGTTATCATATCAATTTAGTCAAAACATTCTTTTTACATGAAAAATTATAAAATTGACCCCTTTATCACCCAAACTAAATAATTTTCAACCTAGTTTCAATGGGCTTGGACATGTTTAACATCTGACTGGCTAGCAATTAATCAAATGATATTCTTCAGGTTATATCTCACATTGCGATAAAGAGGTTAATTATAGCTTCTTCTTTTTTTATTTTTTTTCATATAGATGAGCTGATCTAGTCAAATTGATAAGGTGTAAGTATACATAATAATTTTAATCCAATACCTAATAGAACTAAACCAGATAATGAAAATTTAATATACTTGAACAATCTTACTCAAAATGTTTTTGCACAAATATTAACAAAAAAACTAAAAAGTATGGCTAAATCACTATAGCCACACCCACAAAATACTATTTATTAGAATAATTTTATTTTATATTTGCTTGTTTATTTAGTTTTTGTTTTTCAATTTAACCCTTCCATAATTTGATCTTCTCTTTTGTTTTTTAAGGAAATGTAACTTTGACCATCTTGTAGTTTGGTCTTTATTTCACTTTGCAATCAATTTTTTTTAAATTACATTTTACATCCTAGGTCAAAGAAGATTATGAAATGACCATAATGCCCCCATATATATTAAGTTAGAAATAATGTTCATTACCACACACCTCATTTTTTCTCTTCGACCTCACCTTCTCTCCTTTTTCATGTTCTTTTTATCACCTTCTTTTTCAAACACAAATCTAGAAGGAAAAATCAAACTCTCCTTTACACACCTTCTATTTCACCTTTTCTTCTCATGTTTTGGTGTTAAAATCAATTTTTCATTTGAAACTCAACAACAAAAGGTATATTTCAATTGTTTTCTTGAATTTAAATTTCAAAATATTTTGATAGCGTGTTTTGTTATTGTTAAATAATTAGAATATAGGTTTTGTTTCATTGGTTTAACAAAAAGAAATTAACAAATCTATTGCCCTTTTTTATTTTTCTTTGTTCAATTGAACATAAATTGTCCTAAAAAAATCATTTATTTTTGTTCAATAGATAAATTTTATACCATGAAACATGTTTTAGAGAGTGAGAAAGCAGTCAATTGAGTTTTATTAAAAAAACCCTAAATTTAAAAATCAAAGTTATTATTCATAAAACTTAATTTTTAAATTAGTATTTAGTTTGTGTATAATTATTGATTAAACATTGTATTTCTTTGGTTAGAACAATCATATTTTGCTAGTTTAGAGAGATTGGTTAACACATACTTGTATGATTAGAATAACCACCTTTTGCTGCTTGAACTTTAATTAAGCTGAAAAATAATAGTTTAACTTAGTTATACATGTTTATCAGAAGACATGGGCTAAAATTGATGTGAACCCATATGGTAAGAACCCTAGAATTCATATGCAAGAAAGAAATAACCCAAGAAAGCTAAAATCAAATTACAATAAAGAACTTGACATAATGATTATATGAGCCAAGATTTCAACAAATAACACTCACTAATAAAACCAACCAGTTAGCAAAATTTATATTGCAATTTTCTCAAGTATTGAATTCAAGAATTGTAAGTTTCAAATTTTAGGCAATAATAAAAAAAAAATACAATTTCAATTGTTTTTTTTCCTACACTAATTTGACATTATCCTTTTTAACAATTTTTTAAAAAAATACTATTACTAAAAAAATCAAGACTAAAAAAAACAAACAAACAACATGAAAAGTTAAAAATCGATAGATAAATAGATAAAACCTGATTTTAAAGTCTTACTCTTATATTAACTGATGCGAACTTAGACAGTAACAATATTTGAACCCACTATGAAATTGACAATAAATTCTGGAAAGCTAAAATCAAATTGCAAATAAAAACTTTAACCAGTGATTACCTATATTAGAGAACCAAAAGTATTGGATGAAACTTTGACCTATGGATTATAAGAATCAAGAATCAAAAGTATAAGAAAAATAGCACAAAGTTAGAATTCTTTGATAAGTTCAATAAAGTTCATTGAAGAACTAAAAAGCAAGAATTTTGGTCATAAAAACACACTGATTTATTAATCTTTGTTTTAATTATTGAATTTATGGTAGCATTATAAAAAAAAATTATATGAAGTTTTAGTAACTGTTAAATCAAATTATATATAAAAAAAGAAATATGAAATTGCAGATTGAGTTTTTTTACCATAAACATTGAAATTGCACACAATTAAATTCAATATTCTTAAGAAATTTACAAGTCATACAAGTTTGAATCCAAATATTTAATATTGGTTTTGGATTATTTGAAGTCTACTTTAGTTTAGGGTTTCATAGAGTCATTCTTGAATTTTGTTTTGTTTTTATTTTGTTTTCTTATTTGTATCTTCTTTTATTTCATCTTCATCTTTATTTTTATTTTTTTTATTGTTATCTGTCTTGAATTCTATTCGTTGATTGTTATGAAACTAAAATTTTTTGTTACTTGTGATTAGTTCCTTAAAGAACTAAAAAGGAGAGCAATAGAGGTAAAATGCAAAAATATGAGACTATTGTCATGAAAAGCTAAAATTTTGAGTAAAAAATGAGTGGAGTGACATGTATTAAGTGTAAACATGTAAGAGCATGTGTGGGGATATATTTGTTTTTTATTACTAATGTAAAATTTCATATTCAATTATGTCTTTTAAAGATAGATTATCACCTACGAAGGAGAGGAAAAACCTGTTTTTTGTGTTACGGGTTTGGCAACAACAATTTTAGAGGATGAATGTGAGGTTTGGTAAGGTTGTGACATTATGGATAAATAAAATGCCATGATTTCTACTTTACAAAATAGACAATATCAAAAGGTTTCTGATACAAAGAGGTAAGAGGAAATAAGGCTGCAAACCATGAATGTTGATAATAAAAAAAGCCCCATAAGAGATTCTTTAAGACTAGCATGGATGAATAACTTACAATGTTTATTAAGAAACAAGTAAACTACTTGATGAATTAGAAGTTATAAACCAACGCTAAAAAGTTACAAAACAATCAATGGTGGTTCAAAGATGTTAAGTTTTAAAACTAATAATAGGAAGGTTGAAAACTTGTTATGTTCTTATGATTTATTGGAAAAGAGAATAGGAAACAGTTCATATAGAACTATTGAAGCAGTATTGATTTCATGCTAAAACCTAGATCATTCACTGGAGGATAAAAGAGAAATCAAGCATTAAGATGAGAGTAATAATGATGTCCATAAAATTTAAGATTGCAATGCAAAATATCAGATAGGTTCTAGGATTTATGATAATTCTAAAGTTCTTTCACTAGACAATTAAAGTGAAATAACCAATGAACTTGAAAAGAATAACAAGAATAATGAATGTGAAATGGATCATTACAATTTGAATTTGGAAAGGCTTAGATGAATAGGATAAGGACATTAATAAAAGTTTATTAGTTTTTGAGAATATACAAGCTGTATTAGCTAATGACCATGACAAAATAGATCTTTTAATTAGTTTTATAATATAATATAAGAGTTTTTTTTAAGAGCTTTGAGATGAGAGAATACAATGAGTTGATAAGAGGAAAGAAAGAAAAGAGTGGCCTCTTATGAATAATATCTTTGGTACTAAAAACCTATGCAAAATAGTGTTTTTGATTCTTTGTTGTAGGATTATAAGGATTTATTACCCACAGAAGGTGTTTTTATTATTGATTTAAGTACAAATCATTTCTTGGATAGAGGGAATCATGAGAATCAACTAGTATCATAAAAGGATCCATTACAGGTACTAATTGGACCACCAGTTATAAGGTCTAAAACTAAAAAAATCTAAGAAGAATTGATTGGTCTAATTCAAGATGTTTCAGTTAAAAAATTATAAATCTGCTAAACTAGATCTTTGTGTATTGTTTGGGCTATATTTGACGTTGCTGTGGGATTTTGTTGCTAATGTAGTTGGGATATAAATTATTTATCTCAAGCTTTCTATCTATATATGATAAGTCTAGTAACTCATCTGGATAAGAAAGAACAAAATATTTGAAGTGAAGTTTAAAATCTGCTAGCAAACAAGGCAATGATTTAATTACACGTGGAATCATTATTTTAAAGGAATTCTTTACTTTCCAATAAGATCAATTAGGAAACAATCCTTATTTTTGCAAAGATTTATAATGTAGCAACAATCCTTATTATTTAAAGACATTAGAGGTAGTTTTGGGCTTATTTTATATAATGCTTAGGTTTATGTTAACAAATATAAATTTTAATTTGACCATTGGATTGGACTGAAAATATGTCAAAAGATTATAAATGTTTTGTTTTATATAAAGTTAAAAATTTCATAATAATCAGAGTTCGAAAAGGCTTTGCAATAAAGCTATTAAATTTTTTCTACCATATAACTCTCTAAAGTCTGTTACATATATAAGATAGAAATTATATGTTCATACTTCTACTAGTTCTCATTTCTTTGTCTGCTATCAATATGAATTTTTGGTGTAAAAAAAGATAATAATTTAAGAAGTTGAGATTTTAGATAGTAAAAATCATGGAATTTTCTTAAGATTTAAACTAAGTTCCATGTACGCAACATAAGAATAACTTGAGTTTGTGATATGAAATAATCACCTTAGAGTTATCAACTTACCAAACAATTGAGAATGACAAAAATAAACCAATCATACTTTAAAATGATTAGATTACAAATAACAATCAGGGTTTAACTTATTGTAGTAAATTTGCATACACTTAATAGATAAACTACCAATAATTTAAACACAACAGATATAAGAATTTAAAACAAAACTAGCAATCTAGATTACCTCAAGTAGGATGCTTTAGACCTTTTTTTTTTTTTTTTTTTTTTTTCCAGTTTCATCTTTAAATATTAGTTTTGTTTGAGAATCGAGCTTCATAATTTTTTCAAAAAAATTTTCTTTATGTAGAGTTATTCTGGTTTCATGATCTATGTCGCGAGTTTAACAAAGTAGCTCGAGTTGAATTAGGTTGTTTATTTTTTATATTTTTTGTATTTTTTCGATTTCATTCTTTAATATTAGGTTAGTTGGAAATTAAACTTTGTAATTTTTTTTTCGAATTACTTTTTATGGGGTTATTCCAATATCATGACCCGAATTGCAGGTTTGACAGGTTTATCCACATCGACTCAAGTACTTTTTTTGTCATTTGTTTTTTAAATTTAATTGTTTAACATTAGGTATATTAGAAATCGACTTTCATAATTTATTTTATTTTAATTTCTATAAGTTTATCATGGTCTTATAATATAGATCATAGATTTATCAGGTTAACCTGGGTCGATCCAATATGATATTGTCTCAATAATTAAAAAAAAATCATCCAATATTTTTTATATCAATATTTTAAAAAATATCGTTTAACATACATTATATTTTGAGTTTATAATTGATTTTTTTATTAAAAAGCATGATTTTTTCTATTAGAAAACACATTATCAATGTTTGAATATTTTTTATGTTAAAAATTGATCCAACTTACAACAAAGTATAGACAAATAATCTAGTAAAATCTATAAAAAACAAGAATGAAATCTAAAATTATGGCTTGAACCAAATGGATACGAGATAAACACATTTACTGAAAATAAAAAGATAAATATCAAATATACTTCAAAACTAATAGGGTATTAATAATTTTGCACTTAAACTAGTTTTTATATCAATTTTATCTCTAAACTATTTTAATTTTTCAATTGAAAACTTTTGATAGAATATTTATCAGAAAAATTTAAATTCTTTATAAAATGATGTTGTTTTTTAGGAAAAAAAGCAATACAATTTAGATGATAATATGGATGAAAATCCTTAATTTAAAATTTTAAAAAATTTAACAATAAAATTCGTATAAAAAATTATTTAATGGTGATATTGAAAATACTGAGTGGTATATTTTGGAGGTTTGTCCTAAAACAAACTCCCCGTAAACGAAGAGAGCCACTCATCGCAGATAAAGCAGGACATCTCAAAAATCCAAGAGGACACGTGTCAACCGCGGAAATTTTGTCCAACATTTTAATTTAGCCTGTGTCTCTAAGCATTATCTACCTAACTGATAAAAAAAGGAAGCATTTTAGTTTTCTTCCTTTAAGACTCGGAGTTGAGAAATGTCAACAGCAGTAGCAGCATCAGCTTCATTGTGTTCATCAACGCAAATCAATGGCTTCGGAGAAGCGCTTAGGCCTCAGAAAAACCGTCTCTCTCAACCCAATTCAATCGCTACTTTTACCAGGTCTATGTTCTTTCTTATTTTTGCATTGAAATTTTACTGGGTTTGTTTTTGATCGATGAGTTGAAGGGAGTGGTTTAAATTTGGGTTTTCTTTCATGTTTTTTGTGATTATGCTTATCCGAATGAAATTCAGATTCTAAGCTATGTTGGAATTTATCTAATTGAGCTGCTTCAGGAGAATCGTTAACGAAATATGCGTTATCTATGCAATTTTTCCTGGTATTAGATTTGGCTTACCTTTTGTTGTGAACTTGACAAACTAGAAGCTTGACAGTATAATAGTAAACTTGTGAGTTCCCGATTTCAATTTTGCTAAGTTTTTGAGACTGGTCTCTGCATGACAGCATGTGAGTTCCCGATTTCAATTTTCTGCACAAAAGATTGTTGTGCTGATGGAGAGGTATTTGTAGAGAGTGAAAGTCCAATTGACTCAACTTTTAACTGCAAAAATGGCCAAAAGTCCTCAAATGAGAAAGCGGAGAGGTATTTGTAGGCATAGGATTAGGTGTCACAACCAATGAGATAGTGACATGTGTTGTGAAAACTAAATGTTTAATGAATTACTTGGTTTCCTTGAGAAGGAACATGTTTTGCACTCTTATTAATTAAGGAAGATCAAGGTTAAACAAGAATAAACTTGACAAACCATGCTTCAAGCTTTCCATGCCATAACTCCCAAGTACTCACTAGTTAGTCAAGGACCTTTCTAGCATTGAAGAATCACTTGCGAGCCTTCTCATTTCCTTGTTCCTTAGAAGTGATCTCCTTCAAGTAATTTTAGAAGAGAGAAGAATGATTTATTTACAAGGAAAATAAGCATTCTTATTAAAAACAAAAGGGAAGATGTTGGGCTAATACTTATTAAGAAGTAGTGTGCGACTTCTTATGTTCATACAAGAGGTGCAGGATTACTTCCCTTGTTCGTTGAAGAGAATTCTGGAGTTTTGTGTGAGGAAAACTTTTTTAGGAGTAAAGGCTTGGTTTGATTGATGTCTTGTACAATAAAAAAATCACCAATAAAATAAAGAGTCACTTTTCAAGAGGCGCATGACTCTTTTAATAGAAGAAGTCACACCTCAACCTATATATAAGGAAATGACGCTAATTCTTATGTATAAGGAAGAAGCATCTTTTCTAGAATCCTGCATAAGAAATCCTTGCTGGTTTATTGTTAGTTTTGTACAATATTCAGATATATGAACTGTATAAAAATAAGTTAACTTTAAAAGGCTAAATTCAGATATACAAACTACAGAAGTGTGTTTGTCAGCATAGAAAACTTGAAGTCATTGATAATGTGAAAATTTTTACACCAAGTAAAATTAAGAATAAGCAAAGGCAATTGAGATGATATCTTGCGAAAAGGATTATAGAACCAGCATGGCCAAATATGTTTTAATGTTATTACTTCGGAAATTTGTTTTGCACATATTTGTGCATAAGCAAGAAAGGGAGTGTTCTAAACATAAGAATGCAAGTGAAAAAAGAAAGTTGGAGTTCATTCCAAACACTCTCTCCTCTCCCTTCTCTCTCTTTGGCACCAGTTCTCTTCTTCTTTTTTTTTGGGAAAACCCCAGTTAGCTGAAATTCTCTGAATGTAAGAAAGTTTTTTTTGCCTCTTTGGAGTTCATAACTTGTGCTCTTTTCTTATGTAAAGGGGACAAGGGAGAGATATATCACCTTACTCACTAAATACCACCTATACGCTTCAAACTTTGCACCACTGATGAACTTTGCACTTTAAACTCGAAACTCATTCCTCACGACTTTCTTACCTAGTGCTGAAAAGTGCAAGGATGGGAGAATAGAGTCTGCTCTGTTTTCTAACTTGGCCAAAATTCCTTGAAAGTGTAAGAGAGCGGTCTTTTATTTCTTTAGCCTTCACTCACTCTTTATTTTAGTTATTGACTTTTTTGAAGTACAATAATCCACCAAAGTAAGCTTTGAGTCCTACAAAAGTTTGTCTCAAGAAAAACAAATTCAAGAATTTTCTTTGTGAACAAGGGAAGCACATATATCTTAAGGCATCAATTGCTTGCAACGCCACCTCCCCTTCCTTCAAATTGAACCTCACCTCACCTCTTACAGCTAGTATAACAAAAACCTCACCTCGTGCAAGAAAACAAAAGATCAGTTTACACACATATCTGGACTTAATATGATAAGTATCGATTGCTTTTTTCAGAAGCTACTTGCTAAACTTGGCTTCTTACTAATTTATGCCCATGACCATCCCTTTTTCTATATCAAATAGGATAATTTTCATGGTTACTTGGTTTTGCCCAATACCTTGGCAAAGGCCATAAGCACCACGGTACCACCTTCCTGTAGGCAAGTAATGTTTGGCTGAAGTACTATAGTTAGAAGTGGATACATAGTTCTGTTGCAGTTTCCTTCAAAGATTTTGACTGTTTCTTCAGTAGAATGGTTTCTTATGGTTGATGTTGAAGCAGAAATTGTGTACAGATGTCAGTGTGTGCATTTGATTTTGACTTTTAAGGATCTGACCTCCTTTATACCTAAAACGGCTCAACCTTTTCCCATAAAGTTAAATATACGATTCAATTCATGTTTAACTAAAACAAATATGTGCCTCCTAATTGAATTCTTTCTCTTCCTGTCCCCATCAAATCTACTTGAAGAAGTTCCAGATATTAGCAATTATTTTCTTATATCTGCTATAATTTGGTTTGTAAATGCAGGAGAAAGGTGCATACTGTAGTGAAGGCCACATCTCGGGTTGATAAGTTCTCCAAAAGTGATATCATTGTTTCCCCATCTATTCTCTCTGCTAATTTCTCAAAGTTAGGAGAGCAGGTTTGGCTTTTCTTTTCTGTACCATAACATATAAATTTTGTAGCATTGCTCAGATTATGATCTTTTCCTCTATAAACAAGTGGAAAATATTTATTTATGCACCCGATATGGACTTTGCCCTGTATTATTTTGATTTGTAGTTTTTTCTCATCTCCATTTCTTCCAAGAGTTACTCTGAATAGTTCTCTGTGGGCTCTATGGCACGTTGTACCCTTTTGGAAGAGTGGGTTCAGTTTGTTTTCACTTTATGCAGGTAAAAGCTGTGGAGTTGGCAGGTTGTGATTGGATTCATGTTGATGTAATGGATGGTCGTTTTGTTCCAAACATTACAATCGGACCTCTTGTGGTTGATGCTTTGCGCCCCGTGACAGATCTTCCTCTGGATGTGCATTTGGTACTCCTCTTTTCAATGCCAGTGATTGGGAATGAAGAAAGACATCAATGGGAACTTGTCTTTGATTATTAGGATATTTTGATGTTGTATGATTAGTCTAGATTTTTAGTATTATTTAAGAATATTAGTGGTTATTCCTAGAGGATATTTACTGATTATTCTTGTAAACAGTCAATATCCTATATGAAAAAACACTAATATTCCTAGATAACACTCAAATCTAGAATAATCGTACAAAGTAAATAACCTAATATTCCTAAATTACACCAAAAATCTTGAATAATCACACAACACTAAAAATCCTAAATAATCAAATATTAATTCCCAGGGCTGTCTTTCTTCATCCCCCCCAGTTTCATAATTGTGTCCCATGTTAGCCATTTTTTAACATTAAGAAATACAGATGATTGTGGAACCTGAACAACGAGTGCCAGATTTTATCAAGGCTGGAGCTGATATAGTCAGTGTTCACTGTGAACAATCTGCCACCATCCATTTGCATAGAACACTAAATATGGTAAGATTTCCATCTGATCCTTAATGTTGTATATTCTGCTATTCAACATCAGATTTAGTAAGTTTTATCTCAAAACAAACTCTCAACTCATCCCTGAAATTCCATGACGAGCCCTAACAAGAAAAGAAATATAGCAGTTTATACAATTTTGGTCTGGGTACTATTTACAGCCTTTTGATTGGCAGTTCTGAATAGGAGATATATATTTGCATTTTAACTTTGTGTGCGTGTTTGGTGTGGGGGAGGGATTGGAGTCAAAATTCATGAAAGGCTATAATTATGATAACATTGTAATCAAATCTCATTGCTGATATTATTGTATTTGCTACGAGCAATTATTTCCTCCTTTGACTACTTGTTTCTCTTCTCTTACAAACAAGATAAAAAGTCTTGGAGCTAAAGCTGGCGTTGTATTAAACCCTGCTACACCACTGAGTACTATAGAATATGTCCTTGATGGTGAGTTTTTGTCCCCTGTCTTTTCTAACGTCCATTCTATCTGGTTTTGGAGTTTTATGTGTTTGATGATTTTATGAAAGATGACTCTCATGGGGATAATTTTCCCCTCTAAGCTTCCATCCCCTCTGTGGTGTTTGTCCAATTAGAGTATAGGTATCGTAGACATATGTCTAGGATTGCTTTGGATGGTCTTAGAGAATACAAAAACAGGAACAAAAGTTCCCAAATTTGAAGCCCTGCATTGTGACCTCTGGTTTGCCTGAATGAACTAGTATTGCATAATGGCAGAATGGTAAATGGTCAGGATAAGTGGATAAAAAAACTATTACATCACTTTGATGATTTATGATATATTTAGAAAAGCAATTTGATACTAACTTTTTTGTTCTTGCCGAGTTGCAGTGGTTGATCTGGTGTTGATTATGTCAGTCAACCCTGGTTTTGGTGGGCAAAGCTTCATTGAGAGCCAAGTAAAGAAAATCTCGGAGTTGAGAAGAATGTGTGTAGAAAAGGTATAATCATTCGAGTGTGAACACCCCTATATGCACATTTGCTTCATATTATTTTTTCTTTACACACAAGTGCAAAGCTAGCATGTCATGCCTGTATATGCAGGGAGTAAACCCATGGATTGAAGTGGATGGTGGAGTTGGTCCAAAAAATGCATACAAGGTACCTGATATAATCTCCTTGCTCTCTCTCTTGCCCCCCTCCTTTCTTAGACGAAGATATGGGCCCAAATTATGATTTCTGGATCAGCTTCACTGTCCTTGTGAATAGATGGACTCATGTTAGTACATATGGTGTTTGGTTATGATTTTTTTATTTCTTCCTGGTACTGATCAAGTGAAAGTGGGTTTTTGAGAATTTTTACATCGCATCTCAAAAGTGATATAATGATTGCCATTTACTGGTGCACTTTCAATGCTATTCCTGCCAAGAAAATGCTCCAAAGAAACCTGTATAGGCTCCCTTGTCTTCGTGCTTTTAAAATTAATTTACTTCCAATACTTCTCAAAATAATATTTCACATAATCATTTGTTTAAAGATATGAAATTAAAAGACGAGTAGGGTGAGGGCCGTAGAAAGAAAACCTGAAACAATGTTGTCCACAGCAACTGAACAACTTCGTTTCCCCATTATACTATGCCATTGAAAACACAACCAAACCTCCTTCGGTTATATTTATTATCTATACACGTCCTTGTGATATAATTGATCAAAACTAATCAACATTCATATCGGCAGGTTATCGAGGCTGGAGCTAATGCTTTAGTTGCTGGTTCAGCTGTATTTGGAGCTCCAGATTATGCTGAAGGCATGGGCACTGACTGTTTGCTGATCTTATGCATAAAAATACTGACTATATTCATGTACATGATTGTGCTTTGAAATATTTGTCTGATATAATTAAATTGGTTTGCAGCTATAAGAGGAATCAAAAGCAGCAAAAGGCCAGAGGCAGTGGCAGTTTGATTCATGATTTCCAGGAGATTTGATTTTCCAATGTGCAAATATCTATATTCTCCATTCCCTTGTATGTTCTCTACCCAGCTTTCTTGTGGGTTCTGAAGTTACATACAACAAGAACAGGCATGGGTGAAAATCATCATAATATGTACATGCATTCTTATTATTACATAGGCACATTAGCTCTGGTGCCATCATCCTGCAATGAGCTCTTAAAACAGTTCAGGTTCTTACATTGATTTGCGCTCGCGGTCTTTGTATTTGCAGATAATAAAAAAAAAAAAATTTAATTTTTGAGAATTTTTTGATTTATTTTTTATATGATTTTGTCACACTAATTAAATTTCTTGCCTTCAATGACATACAAAATATTGCTGTATTATTCTAATACTTTTTATTAAAATATTCTTTTAAGATCATGATTGATTTTCATTTAAAAAATAGTGCTTATGATTAAAAAATATGCTTTTATTAAAATAATAAAGAGATGTGTTAATAAAAAAATAGAGTTTAAAATGAAAAAAATAAAATTTTCCTTATTTAAAAAATTTACATATAAAACTAATACATTATTATCCATTGATAAATTTTTATTTAAATTATCAATGTTGTCTTTATTTAAATAACATGATACTAATATAAACTTATGTGAATATTAGAGTTTTTTTATAATGATATTATTATTATTTTTATATGTAAATTTTTTTAAAATAATCTCCCTATTAATATTGAATGATAATATATTTTTTTTGTAATCGACTTATTCCTTATTAAGAATATTTTTTTAAAATACATCTATTGTAATCGACTTATTCCTCTATTGTAATCGACTTATTTTGTAGAAACAATGAAGGAGGAAAAAGCAAAAAGATAAATAAAAATAAAAATAAAAATGCAGTGCCTAAGAAAACACCTCTATTGTAAAGGAGTACTTATTCCTCTTAGCGTGTGTAGCCCATGTAAACCCAATAAACGATAGGGTTACGCCGTAAACTTGTAAGCATGAATAGTAGAAGGCATATATATATATATATATATATATATATATATAGAGAGAGAGAGAGAGAGAGGGGGCAATGATGAAAGATGACATCGTGATACTAGAAAATAAGTTATTTTTTAGAAATATGTTACAAATTATATTATTAAAAAAACTAATTTTTTTATATATTTTGAATTATTTTAATGTGCTGATCTTGAAAATAATTTTTTAAAAAATAAAAAAATATATCATTTTAATATATTATAGTATAAGAAACATTTTAAAAAATAACCGTTATTATATTTTAAAAACCTATAAAGCATGACCGGAAAAAAAAAACAAAAGCCTTTAATGCACAATGATTAAAACTATACATACAATCATTAAAATAAAAGAAGCAGCAGCAAAAATGGAGGTAAAAGCACTGAAAGATAAACACATAGAAACCACAATGCAAGCTACAATAAACTGTGGGGGAAGCGATAATAGATTAATAATAATAATAATAATAATAATAATAATAATAATAAAGCACATTTCTAGTTATTTCTAACCAGGATAGCTGATTGAAAAACCTTCTTCAAGCAACTAAACCAGAAAGCTAACGATAACAAAGTATGCTCAAATATCATAGCCGTAACAAAAAAAATGATCAGCAAAATTAGCAGCCTCCCAACACTTAGAGACCGCCTATTGAGCACATAGTAACAATATAATGGAGAAAAAGACTATGAAAATTGCTTACAATCACAATATCATAAACGCAATGACCAACTTAGGGTGTGTTTAAAAATACGGTGTAAGCTATGTTTTCTTGAATTTTAAAAAAATAATTTTTTTTATGTTTTCAGATTATTTTGATGTGCTGATATTAAAAATAATTTTTTAAAAACTAAAAAAATATTATTTTGATGTATTTTTAAGCGAAAAACACTTTGAACCGTCATAGCTATCACGATCCCTAACATAAAATGTCCGACCAAACACACCAGTTAGTAAAAAACTAGATTGACAACAAAACATGAAAAATTCAAAGGTAAATTAATCTGAAACCCTGTTTGGCCATAGAGTTACAGTAAATTAATCTTGCATTAAGCAATGGAATAACATAATGACTAAAATTGAATACAAAGGCAAACTCATTCAACATTTTAGAACAAAAGTATATAGAAAAGAACCTTGTCTTTACTAAAGCTTCTAGCATTTAAAATCTGCTCAAACAACTCTTTTGTAGGAGCATACTTCTTTACAATAGCAAGATCATTCAGTGTCAACCAAACAAGTTTCATTTTTTAAATCATTATTATAAATTAAGAAATTAAATACTGCAAGTAATTTGTCAAAACTAAAATAATTACTTAGTCCATAAACATCAGAGTGTGTCTTACCTTCCCTATACCTAGGAACGAGTCTGTATTTTAAAGCTAATTGTAATTGCATAGCAACTTCACCATGGGTCTCCATAACTATTCAAAATAAAAAAAAAAAAAACAAAGAGAATATTATCAAAGTACCATAGGTAACAATCGAGCAAAGTAATGCTCTAACGCAAGAGAAGCTCAAATGGTAACTAAAACAAAGCAATGTTCAAATGTAAGAGAAGCAAATGACAACTAGTATCTTTAATTAAGCCTAATTTAGAGAAAAATAAAGTTTAATTTCAATACCAAACTCACAAGTTTAATTTACAAAAATAAACTATCTTCAATGAAGTCAGAAAATTCAATATAAAACAATGTTTAAAGAAAAGATTTTTAGTACATAAACTAAAAATAAACACTAAAAATAGCATGATGCTCTGAGTCACATACACCTAAGACTCTCTATCAATCAAACCTTATAAATTAAGGATAGAAAACCATACAAAATTCTTCAAAATAGGACAAACATGGATAAACAATGCTGAAAAAACAAAACCTTAAGTACTTACCTATTTTTTGTGGAAGAAGTCGATATATTGAAAGGGTTAACCAGAAGGTAGCAAAAAATAAGATACAAAAAAAAAAAGCAAAACGGAAAAAAGAGAATCACAAAAACAAAGAGCAGACAAAAAAAGAAAAAAAGTCAACAAATACATAATAGAAAAAATACATCATGACTGAAAGAGTTGATGCGCCACGAAGTCTTGATTTGGTGTTGTTAGACCAATCTATAATACCTTTAGGCCCTATAATTAAATTAGTGTCAGTAGTTATAAAGAACTTATCTGTATACTTGAGCCAATTCGAGAGACGATGTACAATTAAAGAGAAATTATCTTTGAAGATCGCATTTCTATCATTGAAGATAACCTTGTTTTTCATAAGTCATATACTCTAGCTAACACAGCAAGAAAGCATAGATCAACCCTTACGCTGAAATTTTCCAAACATTAGGTTGGGCCACTAATGTAATAGATCATCTACACAACAGGGAAAATAACCACTAATATCCCACTAATCCAAGAATTTCATCCATAATTTCCATATTGGTCTCCAATAAAGGAAAAGATAATTTGAAGTCTCAATCTCATTTTCATAAAAAATACAAGCTGCTTGATCAACTGGGATTATATTATGGCAAAGTAAGAATTTCTTAGTGTATAATCTATTTTGAACAGCTAGCCAAAGAAAAGATTGAACCTTAGGAGGGACCCCTTTTAGCCATATTGAAGCCTTAAAACTTCTAAGCTCTGGATTCACAATTTTATCAATAAGTAAAGAACAAGTTTTAACTATATAACCTTCATTTGCAGATAAGAACCAAAATTTCTTATCTGAAATTGTTATCTTTAGTCGAAAGCTTTCTAAAGATGAGAGAAGGTAGATGACCTGTTTAGTTTCGAAGAGGAACAATTGTCTCCTCCAAACCCTAAGTACTTACTTGATTGTAACCTAATGAAATCCATAATTAAAGGACCAAGAAAACCCCATATCTTTGCCAAAACCTAAAGAAGTTCAAAGTACACTACTTGTGTTAACATCCATTTCATAAACAAAACCAAACATAAAATTGTTTATGGGCAAAAAGAGAAAATTGAAAAACCAAAAAGATTAAAAACAATGACATCAAATAGTTATAGTACGAGATGACATGCCCACTCGCTGCCGTAGGCGTATAAAACAAATGTATTTAATAGTATTAGAATTGTGAACCAATGCTAGATAAATAATAGAAACTAAAGGTATGATTGAACCAATATTTCATGACGGAAAAAAAATTTGTGTTGGTGATAAAAAAACTTAGAGATTGAACAAAATGATTTGTAGCAATCCATAGTGTTTTGTGAGGAAAGATACAGTGTTTTCCCCGAGTGATTTAACTTTTCTATTAGTAAAAAGAAAAACAAATACAAAACTAAATTCTCTACCAACTTAATATTAAAAAAAATCGACAAAGATAATTTTGAAAGGAAAAAAAACCTATGAGGAAAAACGTTGTAGCAATTGACAATGTTTTGTGAGGGAAACTACAGTGTTTTTCCCAATAAAATTGACAAAGATAAATTTAGAAAAAATCATAAAAAAAAACTATTTAGAGAAATACTATAGCAATCCATAATGTTTTGTAAGGAAAACTAAAACGCTTTCCCCATATGATTTAGCTTTATTTTAATTATAATTCTTAACCAACTTAATATTCAAAAAAATAAAATTATCAAAGATAATTTTAGAAAAAATCATAAAAACAAACATGTGGGAAAACATTGCTGCAATTCATAGTGTTTTAAATAAAAAAATTACAAAGGTAAATTCTCAATCAGCTGAATATTAAAAAAATAAAATTGATAAAGATAATTTTTAAAAAATAATATAACAAAAAAAGGGAAAAAAAACCATGTTGTGAACACTATAGCAATTCACAGTGTTTTGTGATGAAAACTGCAGTGCTTCCCTACATGATTTAGCCTTATTTATAATTACTTGTAATTCTAATTCTCAACCAGCTTAATATTAAAAAAATAAATTAACAAAGATAATTTTGAAAAATCATAAAGAAAAAAAACCATGTGTAGAGACATTGTAGCAATCTACAATATTTTGTGAGAAAAACTACAATGTTTTCCCCACATGATTAAGCTTTATTACAAAATTAAATTCTAACCATTTCAATATTAAAAAAATAAAATTGATAAAGATAATTTTAAAAAAATATTACAAAAAAAGAAAACACAAAAGAAACTGGAAAAAATCATGTGAGGAAAAACTTTAGCAATTCATAGTGTTTTGTGAGGAAAGCTATAATATTTTCCTTGCATGATTTAGTCTTACTTGTAATTGTAATTTTTAGCCAGCTCAATATTTAAAAAATAAATTGACAAAGATAATTTTAGAAAAAAAAACATAAAAAAATTATAAGGAAAAAAAACACTATAGCAATCCACAATAATTTACAAGGAAAGCTACAATGCTTTCTTCACATATTGTAACTGTAATTCTTAACTAGCACAATATTAAAAAATAAAATCGACAAAGATAATTTTGAAAAAAAAACAAAAAAAAAACCATGTGGAGAAACACTATAGCAATGAACAATGTTTTAAAGAAAAAAAAATTACAAAACTGAATTCCCATTCAACTCAATTTTAGAAAAATAAAATCAAGAAATATAATTTTAAAAAATAAAATAGAAAAACCATATAAAAAAACACTATAGCAATCCATAATATTTTAAAGGAAAAAAATTACAAAACTAAATTTTTAACCAGCTCAATATTAAAAAAATAAAACTGACAAAGATAAATTTAGGGAAAAAATGAAAAAAAAGGGAAAGTACTGTAGGAAAAACCGAAAAGAAAATGTAAGTACTATAGCAATCCACAGTAACATGTGAGGAAAGCTACAATACTTTCCTTACATGTTTTAACTTTATGTAAAAAACTATTGTTTTTAACTATATGAGATAAATGATAAGAAAGTGAAGTTCAATTAAAAAGAAAAAAATCCCACCAAAATTATAAATTGGAACAACTTGGATTACCTTAGCAAATAGATCAACCATTTTAACCCTATAAAAAGAAAAAAATAAAAAGAAATAAATTACAAAACTTAATTTTCAATTACATAAATATTAAAAAAAAAATAAAAAAAAACAAATTTAAAAAAATAATAAAAAAAGTAAAAAAAGTGAAAAAAAAAACTACTAAAAAAAAGTAACAAAAAAGAAGAAGAATGCAACGTGGATATTGTAATCCACAATGTAATGGGTATGAGTGAACAATGTATTTCTTATACCCTTTAGCTTTATGTATAATAACTCATTTGGCAGAGCATAACATGATTTGTTGCTAGAAACGAACACAAACAATGTAAAAATATTTGTTATAAAGTTTTATAGGAAATGATTAAAAGTCTAAAAAAATAACCTATTAGAAGAAAGCATACCTAATCTTCAATCCTTCCAATGATCACTCTCAAGTCACTATATATAAGAAATAAAAGAGCAGTAGACTAAATAAAAATAACTCATAAAAACTCAGGGATACAAACTATATAAGCTATAGAATAAAAAACACAATAATTCAATAACAATACTGCAGATTCAAAATTCATGTTTAGATTCAAAACCCTAGATTCTACATTCATTTTGAATTAACACAAAACAAACAACAAAACCTTAAAATTATGTCTACCGATTTTGGATTTTGAAATAAATGCATGTGTCTAAGTTTTTTGTGAGGGGAAAAAAAAAGATACATACTTATTATGTGGATCAAAAGTAGAAGAATTTTTATAGTTCTTTTCTTCTGGTGGTGGATGGCCCTCATGCATCAAAAAACAATCTCTGTAGTCTCATGACATCTTTTCTTGATTTTTTTTTTCTCTAGCTGAACCTTAATTTTTTAATTATCTCTGAGATCTAATTTTATTATGACTTGCCATGAGATAAAGAAGACAACCAACTAAAATCAAAGTAAAAACACTTGAAATACTAAAACACCCTAGGACCATGCATGCAGCCAACAAATCCAAGGCTAAAATTGTCACTCAACTATTAAAATCCTCGATAAATAATTAAATATACTTATAGTCTACAGCACACACTCAGTAATTTTAGGGTTTTTTTTTTTTTTAATAAATAGTTACAAAGTATTTCTACGGATTATCTATCTGTCGCTTGGCTTGGATAAGATGATACTTCATCAAGCCATGTGGGAAGCATTTATTGGCTGCGTATGATCCAAGGTGGCAGATTCGTCTTCCCATTGATATCACCAACATTCAAAAAGGGGGCCCCACAGGATCTTATTTCAGCCAACAGCAAACATAGCAATCGATATGTGGATATCTCACCAGGATAAAGGGATAAGCCCCTGCTGCTCCCATTGGACCATCCGAACGCACAAAGCACATTTCCATCGTTGGATCAATAAAATCAACCACATCAACCGTCAATTTTTAACAAAAAACAAGAACCACAAGTGTTCCTCCGAGATGAAATTGAGCTATAAAGTCATGTTTTAGCTTACAAAACTAGTCAAGACCCTCCTCCGTCCCTGCCGGAACTCGGGTAGAAAGGGGAACAAAAATCAAACGACAAAGAAAGAAAGAAAGAAAAGAAAACGAATGGCCACCGTCTCAACACAAGCTTCTGCTGCCGTTTTCCGGCCATGTGCTTATAAGTCGAGGTTTCTCGCTGGGGCTCCAAGTAAACTGAACAGAGAATTGTCCATCAAACCAGTGGCATCGTCATCTCCTAGCTTCAAGGTTGAAGCCAAGAAAGGAGAGTGGTTACCGGGTTTGCCTTCTCCATCTTATCTAAATGGCAGGTGAAAAAGAAAACATGTTTTATAGCTTTTCTCTTAGCTAATGCTCTCAATTAGCATTGACTGAAACCTTGTCTTGTATGACTCAGCCTTCCAGGTGATAATGGGTTTGACCCACTCGGGCTTGCTGAGGACCCTGAGAACCTGAGATGGTTCGTTCAGGCTGAGCTTGTGAATGGTCGTTGGGCCATGTTGGGCGTTGCAGGAATGCTACTGCCAGAGGTTTTCACAAAGATTGGAATCATCAATGCTCCTCAGTGGTATGATGCAGGCAAAGCAGAATACTTTGCGTCGTCATCAACCCTCTTTGTGATCGAGTTCATACTGTTCCATTACGTCGAGATAAGAAGGTGGCAGGATATTAAGAACCCAGGATGCGTTAACCAAGATCCCATCTTCAAACAATACAGCTTGCCTCCAAATGAATGTGGGTACCCCGGCGGCATCTTCAACCCCCTCAACTTTGCACCCACTCTTGAGGCCAAAGAGAAAGAGCTTGCCAACGGTGATTATCCAAAACCTGGTTAATTGAGCTTTTACTTTTTCGGCTAAGCTAATATTGTCTGATTTATGCGACAGGGAGATTGGCAATGTTGGCATTCTTAGGATTTGTGATTCAGCACAATGTGACCGGCAAAGGACCGTTCGAGAACCTCTTGCAGCACATCTCAGACCCGTGGCACAACACCATCGTCCAAACATTTAGCGGTAACTGAATTCATCGGAGATGAATTGGAGTCATCTTGTCTGTTTCTTTACATGGTTGAATGAAATTTGTGTATCGATGTAAAACAAGTAAACTTCAATGTACAGGGGAACAAGTGGCATTATGATTCACATAGATTGATCTTTATTTTATTTTTTGATATATATATGTGTGTGTGTGTGTGTGTGTGTGTGTGTGTGTGTGTGAGAGAGAGAGAGAGAGAGAGAGAGAGAGAGAGAGAGAGAGAATGCGAATTTATGATGTTTTTTTAATGAAAATGTGTGTGTTGAAGTTAATATTAGATGACTTTTAAATTGAAGATGATTGTTTGATATATCAAAACATTAATCATCAAATTGTCATGAATTATGTTTCTTTCACTCCCTAATACCTCACTTAATATATATCAAACCCATTTTTGTATTTTCTTTATTCTATAAAGCTCCTAAAAGATTCTAAGAACATGTGATGAAGCATAATTAGTTCTTTTTATTTCTAGATATGATTTATTGTAAATTACAACAACTTCTTTAAGGTATCATTCAAAATTTGAACATATAAGAGAAATCTTGTTTATGTTTAAGAAATTATTACATAAATCTCCTTTTTCAGCTAAAATAATCTTCATCGTTCTTGGAAAATGATAGCTAAATTCTTTTTTAAAAAGAAACTTTTGAAACTAAAGAAAGAATATAACAAAATGGACATGATTATTGTTTTAGTACATTGATAAACTATTTAATTTTGGTCAATCTTGGTTTAATTTTCTTAATATTCATCCTATAATTTATTAATTTATTTTAAATCTTACTATATTTTTTAAATATTGATTAAGGACTTTTGGATGTAAAAGGGGATTTGTGTTGAATTTTTAAATTTTTAGATAGCTTATAAGATTCATAACGATGTTATTGTAATTTACCCTAACCTCTATATATAATAATATTTTTTTTCCTTAGGCCATTTGAATCTTGATAATGAAGTTCTCTTTTGTTATAACTTGAGTATGAAAAATATATATGATTTCATATGTTTCTAGGATTGTTTAAATTGGAGTTATGACTTTCTATTTTAATAAATGTGCTTAACTAGATATGATCATAGTATAGTTTATATAATAATTGAATTATATTACTTAATTTTTTGCACTTTATTGTAATTGTTGATTAATTTTAGGTGATTTTGGGTCTTAAGTTCAAATCCTATATTGTTTAACTGTGTGATGTGTTATGGAGTTTAGGTTTTAGATTCAATATAAATTAAATAAAGCCCCATTTTTTATTTTTTATTTTATGATTTAATTTTCTTTCCTTGTTTATTTTATATCTAATTATGTTTTCATTAAATCTTTGTTTTGTAGGAATCTCTTAATGGTTAAGGGCTCATCTTTTTATTTATAGGACATGCATGTTTATAGTAGGATTTAGGATCTCAAGTTTTAACCTCTCGTATTTCAATGTTTGTTTACTTTGATTTTGGGCTCCAAAAACCCATTTATGCATCCATATCAAACTTTGGATTTTAAAAACCCGAGTTTTTGAACAAGAAAGGATGTCATCTCAATATTTTTCTATTTTAAGACTCCAACAATCAATAAACAAATGAAGACTATGAATTCGAGTGTCATTACTCATTTCCTAAATTGCCTAATTAGAGGTTTAATAATAACACGCACCTAATAAGACTATAGATACCTCATCAATAAATGAAAACTCTTTGTTTAAACTGTTAAAAACTCTTAACAAGATACATGAATAGTTGAAAAATATTGTTCATTATCACGCAAACAACCCCCTTATCTAAACCTATTAAATATCTTTCTTAATTTTTATTCCTAAATTAAAATGGCTCTCACTTTTACCATAGATTTATTACTGTACACCTAATGCACCACCATTACCACTTCTAATGCTTTCATTTAAACAAATCAAGGTAAGCACTCTATCTCACTTTTAATTTTGTGAAATTGGTTGTTATTTCATGATTATGCTAGGATTGAAGTGATCACTAAATGGATTTATTTTCTTATGTTAGGGTTTAGTTGAATTTAAATCAATTAGGGGTTTATATTGAATGTCCTAGAAAGGATAATTGATCCTTTAGTGAATTTTGTTTAATTGAAGTAATTAGTTATCAAACAAATCAATTGATGTTATAAATTACTTCAATTAGGTTTCAATTACAGTTTTACATTGAATTTTAGGCCTAATTGGATAGTTAGGGAATTTTATCCAATTGAAGCAACTAGGTGTGAATTAAAACAATTAATTATATCAATTAGGTTTAAATGACTAGAAAAAGGGTTTTATGTTGATTTTGTTTTTAACAATTTAGGATAATTAAAGGATTTTATGCAACGAAAGCAATCAGGTATAAATTGAAGTAATTGATGCTATAAATTTTGATTGAATTAGAGAATTTGTAAGAATTAATCGAAATAGATTATGTTGTTTTATATAATATGACATTGTGATACTATTGTTAATAGTAGTGAGAAAGAAACTATGTTGGGATTTGCTTAAGTTTCATTTCCAATATATTTAAAAACATATGAAAAATTTGGTTGATAAACATCGCATTGATATGAAATAAACTAGGTATATCTCAAGTTACAAGCTTATCATCAAGGATCAATGATACAACATACTAATAAAAAGCTATGTCATTTTTTATAGCCCTTTCAAGATTATTGATAAGATTAGTGAGGTAGCTTATCCTTTAGATCTTTCAAGTAGTGTTTAGATCCACACTACCTTTCATATACTTTCATGGTTAAAACTTGCTTATGGTTAAGTCATTAAACACATTCTATTACCTTTCAGTGACGGTGGAATACCATATCCTCTAGTTAATTTAGACAAAAGAATGGTTAATTATGGAATTATGGTTGCCACAAGGCAATGAATTCATTAGTTCTACATCTCACAAGCCAATACAACACGAGAATTTGCTTTTAATTTGTAATATAAGTACCTAAACTCTAACCTTGACAACAAAGTTTTTTTGGTAAGGGGATATTGATACAAAGCAATATATGTAGAATCAAGCTAGAAACTTGGCATACTTAGTTTGTAGTATTACAGGTGATGTGGGATGAACATAGTTAGCAATGTTGAGGTGCATTAATCATGTGTGAAGCTAAAGATAAAAATGACAAAAAAAAATGGTAATGAGTTATAGCATCCATACCCTTAATCTTTAAAGAGAATCCTTAACTATAATAGTTAACTAATGTGATTTTTTCCTATAGCATCCATGCTATCTAAAAGGCTCTCCATTCTAGCTTCATGAATAGTGCCCACTACATATTGTGAGCATTGTTCAACTTGTTAAATTGGTCTGAGATAGTAGGAAAAGAAAGCAAAGGACACGAGGAAAGGAAAAAATTGAAGGGTGGGGATGTTCTTCATCTTTGTTATTCATCTCTGGTTTTAAATTGTCATTCCTCTCTCTCTTTCTCACACTTTATACAAGTGATTTATTCATTTTTCATTTTCTTAGGATTTGGTGGTTTTTTTATTATTACAAGTGAGTCATAATCTCTTATAATCAACTTTTCTCAACAAACAAACAAGGTTGGTAACAAGTAAAAAAAAAAAGTTCCAAACTTTACAAGAGAGATATGTTTAAAAGGTGGGTCTTTGACAAACTTTTATTTTGTGTTTAGTTTTTAGCAGCTAAATAAACATGCTTACTAGACTAGAAAGTTTACATCTTTTTAAAAGGTTTGTTCTTGTTTGTTGATTTTTGGTAATTTATCTTGATGGTTTATGAATGTTTTGTTTGATTACGTCATAGGTGATAGTTTTGTATGTAATACTTTTTGTAAAAAAAAAAAAAAATTATGACGGGCTATTCCTCTATTTTAAGTTGATAAAATTTGAAGACCTTTTGGTTTTGGATTGTTATTAAATGCATAGAATTACTTTGACCTTAATAAATGCATCATATACCAAATTAAATACACTTCAACTTGCATTCATATCCTCCTGCATTTATTTCAAGCAATTTTCATTTTGATTATTTCTCAACTATTCTAAATGATATGATAAATCTTTAGCTTTGTAATTACAACTCTTAATTGACTGGTTTGTCTGTAATGCTGTTGTGTTTATTTTTTGTTTTCTACCAGTGTTTTTTATTTGGATAATGGGTTGGAAGTACAAAGCTAGATTAGGATTGATTAGCACTGTTATGATAACATATGTCACTTCTGCAGAAGTCACTTAGGAAAGACTCTATTTCAAATATTTTATTTGTTATTTTTTATCTTATTTTGGTTATTTCTTTCTTGTTTGGTTGCCAAGAAGAGGTAGGAAAAGAATAAACAACTAAAATTAAATGGAAGAAAACTCTACATCTAAAAGTTCTAGATCCTTTGTTAATGGCATTCTTATTCCTCAATTGTTTAATTGATATGATTCCAGCTTATAGTATTATGACATGTAAGAGTTAGTGTCATATGGTTCCTTATTATTTTGTGTATTTGACTTAAGAGTTAAGTGTAAAGACTAATCTGTTTGGAAATTGAATTGAAAACTCATGAACTTCCATGTGTTGCTTCCTCTCTAAAATTTATTATATTGATAAATGATATGTTGTTTTGTGCAGAGCAGTAGCTGCTTAGATCATCCCACTAAATTTGCACTTTTCTTTTTATGCAACAAGACCACACAAGTGAGATCCATTCAGTAGATTTCTCAAAACATAATTTTTGCTATTGGTCGAGTGAATGACGTGGTTAGGAAGGCTGCCCAAATGAATGTTAGCTAAAATTCAATTTTTTCTTTCTTGCTTAAAATTAATTTTTTTTTATATATTTTTGGATCGTTTTGATGTACTGATATAAAAAATTAATTTTAAAAAATAAAAAATATATTACTTTGATGCATTTCTAAACAAAAAACAATTTAAAAAGTAACATTTACCACACTCCCAAACATCTCTTAATAGGAAAGTTGATTGGATTTTCACCCTCATTTCGGTCCTGCAAACGCAAGTTATTGACAAGGTCCAAATGAACGAGCCCATGGACCCAACATAGTCTATCCAAATCCAAACATCTATTAACAAAGGATCTTTGAAAAATTTCTATTGAAATAATCCAATAGATTGTAGACTACCTTTATTGAAAAACAAAATACAAACTCAATCAGAAATAATAAATAAATAAACAAATCATTAATCAATCAATATTATTGGGCTAAAATATTTATAAACTTCTTCTAAAGTTTGGTTAGACTAGCTTAATCATCTATTTTCATGTCATACTTAATGAATTTAAGTTAATTTATTAATCATACAAAACCTCATAAAATTTAATTTGACAAAATATTTTCAGGTTCAAAACATAAAAATGCCCAATAATGACATGTTCTCTTTTTTAATTGTTGATTTAGATGCTCTTTGTTTAAGAGAAGAAAACTAGGTTGTCTATAATAATAATAATAATAATAATAATAATAATCCACAATAACTTATTATTATCATTTGAGTTTCAAATCTTTTGATTTTATCAATGTTATGCAAAATATGTTATCTAATTATCAATTGACTCCCAAACCTTTTAATTTTATCAGTTTTCCTAAATATGGTAAACATTTGACAATGTCACATCTTAATCAATATACTATTAATTATTGTTGAATATTTGATTCAATTTATACAAACTAGTTAAGTTTTTCTACATCTAAATAATCCTAAATGTGCCCTAAAAGATAATTTTAGAGTAAAGGTCGAGCCAGATTGGGTTAACCCGCCAACCTAAGGTCAATGTCATAAGATCGAGACAACCTTATAAAAATAAAAATGATGACAACCACATAAATCATTTTTTTTAAAAATAAAAACAAATATTGAATGATGAAACTAACAAATAAAATAAGTAAAAAAAATAATAATGTTATTAGACCACAAACATCAAGTCTGAAAAAAAAATCAAAAAACCTAATTTCCAATAAATTACTCATATGATACCTCATTTGGGCAGATTTATATGAAATCGATGAATAAAGGTAAGTTAGAAACCTTTGTGCATGTAAATGATTATTTTTTACCCTCAATTCCACAAAAAAACAAAATTCAAGAAAGGGAATATAAAAATATGTTTTCAATGCATTTTAACCATTTGCACCCATTTTTTAATTTTAAATGTCTTTTCAAAAAATTCAAATTAAAAAATTTGCTTTCTACACATTATAACCATTAACACATCCATTTCAAAATTCTTGAGTAATTTTTTTTTATCAAATTGACATTAGCATTTGTTTCCAAAAAATAAGAAAATCCAAAAATCCAAAAGATAGTAAAATAAAAAAGTGGGCTAAAGTGTAAAATAAAAAGAATGAAGGACCAAAAAAATACAATAGAGATATTCTTAGAATATACTTAGAATAAAGGATGAATAAATAAATAAATAAAAATTATGTAAGGGGTTATGAATACAAGTGAATAGTAAAGATAAAGAGGAGGAGCCACCAAGCACACAAAGAAAACCCTAACTTAATTTATTTCATCAAAAACCAAAGCCACGACAAAAAAAAAAAAATTAAAGGGTGAGTGAAAGATAAAAAGAAAGAAAGAAGAAGAATAAAGAATAAAAAAATCACCGCTTAAAAACACATGCTCTCTCCCGATCTCTCTCCTTCAGTCTAGCCACCATCCCTGTCGTGGATAGCTCCTCCATCATCGGCCACAACAAAAACCTCCACTAGACCAGTATCTCCTTACTTGAACCACGCTAAGAACACCCCCCCCCCCCCCGAACAACACCATTTCATCTATCTCCTTCATTCTAATCGAGAACAACCTCCTCTCTAGCAACAACCCCATCGTGAGTAGTACAAACAACCCCATTTATCTCCTTCAATCACAATATAACATGTACAGGTTCTAGTTACCCAACAACAATGGTTCCAATGCTTAATCTTTTCGACATGAAAAACCATAACAATTGCTATCATTATTGCCTTTTATAAACAATCATCAAAAACATTACCATGACCACAACCCAGTCTCCATGATGTTACCAGATGCCAGATAAATCAACCAAAATGGCAATAAACAACCACAATAAAAAATCAAGTAAAACATGGGAAGGCCAAAACTTTATAGTCGTTGATCTCTCATCTTATGTGGTAGTGAAGCTCACCACCTGCATCGAAAGAAAGGCCACGATGAGGCATACTAGGTAAGCTAGTCGATGCAATACCAAGCCTGACCGATGCATGCAATGGAAGCACTAATAATGAAAGCCATTTTTGGCGTATGGTAGCCACGTGCCACCTCTGTCAAAACCATTCCAACAGCCTTAACTTGATTTCGGTCGCCTAAACGATAACTCCTCATACAAAGAAGATCGTAAACCACAACACAAAGGGTTATCTTCACATAAGGGCAGAGCTAGGAATATTTTTTGCCCTGAGCTACAATACAAATACACACTAATTATTTTTTAAGATCAATCATTAATTTGTATATATAAATTTATCAAGTTAACAATAAAGTTTCAATCCAAATACATAACATAATATATATATATATATAAAGTACATAAAATTGAAAATAAAAATAAATTACAATATCAAAGTTGCACCCTTCGATGTTTTGTAAAATAAAATTCATCTATGATCGAATCCAAATCAATATCTTCAACAAGCTCTTGTTCAATGTAAATTATCATAGAATCCACTAAGAACTCCTATTTTATTTTATTGTGAAGCATAGTTTTAACATGTTTCATAGATGAAAATGCCTACTCTGTAGTGGCAGTGGAAACAGGTAAAGTCAAAATAAGAAGAATCAACTTGTCGGTCAAATGATAGTGCTGTGATTTATTTGTTTCAACTAATGTTCGACATAATTAAGAAAGGTAGACATATTATGAAAGCTCTTATGATGAATCACATCAATCTGATAATGCTCTAGCTGAGATCTCAAATAATACATCTCTTGTTCATTGAAATCTTCAAGATAAAATTTCTCAGCAAGTTTGTAAATAGCATTAGCTTTAAATGATTTAAAGTTGTTCTTAGATTCTAACGCAGAGTTAAGTACAAGAAGTTTCATTGTCTCATCACTGAATCTAGAATTTAATTCTTCCATCTGAAAATCTATTGTTGAGTTAAATATATCATAATGATAATGTTGATAAACTGTCACTGATCCTTGTTACTGACACGAACAACCTGTAGCCTTTTTATACAAAGCATTCATATATGTTATGTCACTCTCATATTGTGTGCAAACATATTGCACATTTGCAAGAAGAAGATCAAATCCGACATTTCTCGACGTTCAAAGCAATGTTTTAGTAGTTAATACAAGATCCATTGCATTTAAGATGTCCATAGATTTTTGCTGCAAAGCTTGATAAAGTAAATCAGTAATCCCTATTATTTTATGCATCTAATATAAGATGAATATAAACTCAAAATATTTCATCATAATCAATCAACCACTAGCTTGTCCATGTATAGAGTTAAAAGATCCTTTTTGAACTATACTTTCAAGCACAATAATAGTTGCACCATATATATCTATTAAGCTACAAATAGAATCAAAATGACAGCTTTACTGAGTAGTTCCACTTCGATGTAAATTACTGATTTGATTAGCCCCTCTATCAATCTCATGTTCTCCAGTAGCTACAATATCTGTAATTTTTATAGCATGAGCATGATGTAACTCGGTATAACATTTGGAAGAAGCACTAATAAGATTGATAATGGTTGTTAATTTTGAGAAAAGTAACCAAATAGAAATCTCATTTCCAGTTGCTGCAATAATGTCAGTTGTAGTCGGTGAGCAAAACAATGTACATAATATGCATATGGGCAAGCTTTAAGAAATAAAGCTTGTAGTTCATTCCATGCCCCATGCATATTACTAACACCATCATACCCTTGAACTTACATATTAAGAATATGCAATTTATATCGAGTGAGCACATCATAAATTTATTTTTTGAGTGTTAAATAAGTAGTATCTAAAACATGCACAATACCAAAAAAAAATGCTCTTGTAAAAAACCCTGAATGTCAACAAATCTCAAAACAATAGCCATTTGTTCTTTTTTTTTATGCATCTTTGGCTTAATCAACCAAAATACAAAAACTTTACATCTCTAACTTCACAAATCTTTTTTCTTTGTTCGCGAGAACATGCAAAATCTCTTTTTGAATAGTCGGTGAGGTATATTTGTACTTTTCGGAGCTTTTTCTAAGACAACATCATCAATGTCAACATTCAATCTCCCCATAAGTCTTATCATCTCAATAAAATTGCCTCGATTATTAGAAGCTGAAGATTCATCATAGCCTTTAAATGCACATGCTTGTAAGCTAAGCCATCAAATACTTTCAATTGTTGTCCTAAGTTGCAACCGATTTTTTTGAACTTCTTCAACAGTTTTTGCATTCAACACTTTATCAATTAGTTTACTTACTTTCATTAAATCTTCAGCAGATTTCACAACATTATTATATGGAGAAGTGAGACTTCCCGCATGCATCAAAAGTGCACATATAACCCCATCATTAACCCTCTTCTAATTTTTAAAGCCTTCGGTGGTGAAAGTGGAATAACAAGGCACTTTGTTTTCAAGGATAAAACATTGAAAACAAAATATTGCATCCTTTAATAGGAAGTACTCTAACCAAGAAAATTGATCAAACCAAGAGTATTGAAATTGACGATACTGTCTCCCTGATTCAGTCCTCAGATACTCTACTAACTTAGGTTGATATGAACCCATTTTGATATAAACTCTTCTAATTTCATCTTGTTGATTAATAAGATGTTGCCATAATGGAATTCATATCCAACGATCTCATTCAAGAGTATTAACATCAATTTAAACTTTCTAAGATTTGAAAGGGGGTTGGTCATTACGATTTGAACATCAATATTGGATAGAGAATGTCATTTACTGGTTGATGTTTGCTCGTTTGGTTTAAAGAATGAAAACATAGTTTTTCCTCTCTTTCTCCCTTGATTTTCCATTATAATTTATGACTTATTCAAGTACAGAAGATTAGGGAAGTTAGGTGTAAGATGAAGAAATACTAATGCCACAATACGATATTCATGAAATACAAACTACCACCATTTATAGTACTTCCATAGATATAAAAATCATGTGTATTTAAAATTACATATAAACATAAATCATATGTGTTCAGGAGAATATGATCGTCCCATGGCCGTGGAAGTTGAGAGTTTTCTAAAATCTAAGATGTGATTTCTCTATGCACCAAAATCTTTAATTTTGTATTGCGTGAATTAAATTCAACCACATTTAATCCAAGGACGAGAGATTATAAAAGCAGTCAATTCAATTCATTGATGTTCACCAAATCATTAATTACATTCTACTGCAATGAAGATGAAACATGGTTCAACATGAAAAGTCAAGGCTTGAAAATTCTTACCTGATGGTTTTGCAATTTTTAAGCTCTATGTATAGATTCCTCTACAAAGCATAAATATATGTTGTTGAGAAGAAGAAAGTTGAAACCCCAAGTTACAAAGGCATGATGTGAATCTGATTGTCTCACAACTAATTAATTATTTGTGTTTAGGTTTTTTGTTCTTTCTAATAAAGGACAAGGGAAAAGGTTTTATAAAGTGGGTTATTGGATTTTTATGATATTTTTTTCCACTTGGACTACAGCCCACTTCAGCCTTTGAAATACCTTTGTCCTTGCCTTTACACATTCATGAATGTAGTTAACAACAAAAAGAAAGGCATGCACCAATTCAATAGAGAAAATCTTGATTCAACTATATCACATAGCTAGTCTCCTAAGTTTCTTGCATCTCCCTCCCAATAAGTCTCTCTTTTTGTTCTTATTTTTTTAACTCAACTCTAATTACGTCTTCTCACTAGAACCCTTGAAACTTTTTGTATTAATTCTCTCTATCAGTGCTTTTATCAACCCTCTCTCTCCCCCCCCTCCCTCCCTCCCTCGGCTGTGTTCTCTCCTTTCTTTTCTTTTTTCTCTTCTTTTCTTATGTTTCCTATGTTTGTACTTACAAGCAAACAAAGTGTAAAATGACAGGGTCAAGACTGTAAATTTGTGACCCTTGGATGAATAGTTTAGAATGAACACCGTTAGATTAAAAAAAACAAAAACTTGCACAAACTCTGATAATAAAAAAATAAAATAAAAAAACACAGAAGACATGAGGGATACAAACCTTTGCAACTGCAATTGGTTAAATTGCATTAATTAGTTGAAATTTAGTCAATTAGGTCCTTGATTGAAGTTAATTAGGTCCCTCAAACTCCCTAAATTTTCATTATAGTCCCTGAACTTGCAATTTCTTCAAATTTGGGTTAAATTGGTGATTAAATCAAAACTATTCATTTGATTAAGTTCTTGATTGAATTAATAGGATCTCCCAACTTATCACATTGACCCCTTATCCTTTAATTCTTACAAATTTGATCAATTTTGGCATTTTTCTTTGATTTCTTTTTAATTAAGCCAATTTAGTATTTTGGTCCTTGACATTTTTAATTTCCTCAATCATGGCCAATTCTTTTCAAGTACAACCCTCAAAAATGCATCTCCACATTAAAATTTTTTATCTTATCCAATTTAAACTCAAGAAATTTTAAAAATCTTAATTTGAACATTTTTTTAATATTATTTTTTTTAATGCTTTTTTTTTGGAAAATATTTTGAAAATGAAGGTCAAAATTGAGTAATGACACTTATTGATCGATTTTTATGAGTATAAGCACTTAAATAGAGAGAAAAAATAGTACATGTACTTCAATTGCATTATCCTTTTTTTGTTTGTTTGTTTAACTATGTAGTTGGATTGATCTTAGCCGAGACAAGCATAAAACAGAGCACTTAAATAGAGAAAAAAAAATAATACTTTAATTGCACTATATATCCTTTTTTGTTTATTTGTTTGTTTGAGCATGTAGTTTGATTAATCTTAGCCGAGTCAAGCATAAATCGTTGGCAACCTTAATTGATTCCAAAGGTTTGACCTTTTGTGTATAATTAGAAAATGTTTATAATTTTGAATGTGTGTGTATATATAATTTTATTACTTGTTTATATTCTTAGTTTATGCAATCATAATTTGATTTTTACTTTTTATATTTTTGAAGTCATGATTTTTTTTATATTTTTCAACTATATAAGATAAATACATTTAATACAAAATCTGTATATATATATATATATCTTTTCAAGAAGACATGTAATAATTATAGAAAAAAATAAAGTTTTTAGTTACCCGAATGCAGGTAAAAAAGTGTGGTAATGTAGGGCCTTCCAGAAGAATATTCATATAAGAAATAGATTTTTGCTAAAAATAAGTAATTATGTTTTATATGAATTTCTCAAATATTATTAAACTTATATTTTAAAATAAACAGGATAATATTATTTAATTATGCGTATTAAGGATAGGCTATAAATGTCAAATAGATGTACGAAAGATAAATTACAGCTATATTTAACTAATTCAAGGTTGTTTATTTTTGCGGTGAAAAACAAATATACAGTGACAAAAAAGTTCATTGTTTGAGAGATCAAATTGATTTTTAAATCTATTTGATATAGTTGTGCTGTCTATGTATGCACAATGTTATGTTGGTGTTTTTGGGTAGGGTTAAAGCATTGTTTAATATGTTGTGATTATTTATAAACGTTTAAAGTAACTAAACAATACTTGAGTAAATATTATTTTCAAGCTTTTGAGATATAAAATGATCAATAAGTCAAACATGCTAAAAATACTTTACGAGATATATTTCATTTATAATAAATAATTTATCATTTCCTAAACTTACATGACATATGTTCGTGATTTATAAGTTTTTTAAAAACTAAAAATAAAGATAAATAGGGTAATGACATATTTAGTATGTTTAATCTTTAAAGAAAATTAAGAAGAAATTTGTCATTTTGATTAAAAAAATAACCTCCAAATAAGTTTTTATATTTTTTAATAAAAGGACGAAATACCCTATTTTGTTTCAAAAGTAAAACATTTTTTTAAGTGATATATATTGCCTTGGTTTCTAAACAAACCATGTATTAACGTAACACTACTTTTTAATATAAAAAATTAATTATACTTTAAGAACATCCATCGATACTGGTAGCGATCCACGCATTCAAAAAATGAATGGAAAAAACTACCAACGGACATGAGTATTGGTTGATCAAATAGCATATCTTCTAAATCAACCTCCCACTTCTTCGATATCCATTTTATTGCTTTAATTTATTGTGAATTTGTCACTTTTCACGGATGTGAGCAAGCCGGTGAAGACCCAAAAATAAAAAATAAAAAATAAAAGATGGAGCAAACTTTGCATTGAACATCCCTTGGCTCTAATAAATAGTAATTCCCACTAGATTAGTGCAAGACATCATATTTCTATAGTCATCCTCCACTCGAATTTAGGTGCTCCATCTTTACCCACTACGTTAATTGATATATTTTTCTCATTGCACCCCCACTTTAGCAGACTAATATATACAATTTAATGGCTTCTTATGGCTGGACTTAAAACGCGCAGGCCCTCTCCCCCACAAGCACGTGTGTTGTGCTCGAGTCACTTTTTGACTTTGGCATGTCTATTTTATGAGAAACATCTATGATATATACACATAATTTGAGGGCTTCCCTTAGATTGTCAGTAAGGAAGCTTGTTCCAGCGATGGCAGGAATGCTCTTTCGGTTACTTGTAAGCTTTTTGTTGATTTCTAACCTTGTTTATTGGAGCAATTCAATCTCAACAAGGAGTATGTCTTCAATACCTTTCTTAACACCTTCATTTCTTTCATTTTTTTTCTCTTAATATGATAATTCTTCTTGATTGTGATGTGTTGTTTTATTTCTCCAGGAACCGGAAGTCAGGTGCATGGTCATGATCAATTTCGTCCGATTCTTGAGGACACCCAAATGGTAACAAAATAATTCTAGATTTCCCTGCAGCTACGATCATGATGCTAGATTTCACAATCCCAATATTCTCAACTCCATTTTGCACATGAATAGTAATCCATCCGCTGACAGGAACTCCAGAGCAAGAAGAAAGACGAGGATGAACATATCGCAAATGGAAGAAAGATTGTAGAACTCAACGATTATCCTGGATCTGGAGCCAACAATCGTCACACTCCAAGACCACCACAATTTGGCAGATGTGTTGATTGTTAGTTTCTCAAATATTTAAGGAGTGCACTTCAGCTATAATTCAGTTATTGTAGGTGTGGATGTATCAGAGAACACTATTTTGCTGATGATTATTGTTGGTTAATTTCACAAATGCATGGACTGTAACAAGTAATAAAGTGATAAGTAGAGTATCGTCCTATGAAGATTTGTAAAAATTACTACTAATTACTAAAGTCTTTTAAATAATTACTAAAGTCTTTTAAATTATGATCTATTTGAGGAATCGAATGATATAGTGTATGAAACAAAAATTAATGATTAAAAAACAAGCAACCAGACTAATTAAATATTATTGAATTCAATTTTATTAGTTTTAGGATTTTTAACTTACCGTAACTATTTCTTTGTGAACTTTCTCAATTGAATTAATTACTCCTAGCGTTGATAAACAGGTTTTTCTAATTTAAACATTAATCTATCTCGAGTATCAATGAATTATTTCGACACTACAAAAGTTCTAAACTTGTCGAAATTTATTGAGTACCGTAAAACCTGTAACAATTCTAAAAGTTCCTAGGATATCTCTATCCTATAGATTCCTTAATGTATTTCAAACAATAGCTAAAACAATTATCACTTCTCAACCTCAAATTGAATTCTAAATCATGTACATGTTGGCCAAACATGCACAAGTATTACACATAGAATGAAATACTCAACAACTTAGTATAATAATTCAATCGAAGAAATTGTTCACATATTCATAATAAGGTTACATAAAAAATCCCATAATAAAAGTCTACTAGATAGTTAAATTAAAGATAAACAAACTTAATATGATGAACATCACTCAAAAGCAAAGAATGGTAGTGGAATAGATAGGTGTACTTCAAATCTTCTATGTTTTTTCCTCTATTTTTGCCTTTGTTTTTCGTCCCTTTCTGTGCCGCCTCTTCCCCTTCCTTTAGTCTATTTTAAAGTCTCTCTATGTATGCCCCTCTCACTTGTAGACCCTTCTTTTTTTTCTTTTATATTGTGGCCTTTTGACCCCACTAGAATGAAAGTTTCCTTTTCTGATTTGAATTCCTTCCTACCTAGACATTGCGGGCCAGATTTGAGGCAGGAAACGTATCAATTCAAAGATCTCTATTTCTGGAGAAATTGTAGAAAATCGAATCTTCTTTCCAACAACATTAATCTTATAATTTTTGGACCTCTGAGACTTGAGATAAGGGCCATAATCCGAGACAGTATTTGGAGTGCAGGAAGTTCGAGTCTGATTCAATCCTTGTTTTTCGACTCGCTTTTTGGGCTTCAAAACAGCAAAACTGAGTTATATACCCTTCATATATGTTGTAGACCTTTGTCTTAGATATTTGAAAATGGTGATGAACATCTGGAATTAAGTTGTATAGCTTCCTTTGCAACTCACAACAAATCAATGTTCGGTTTTACTACTGGATTCTAGCTGCTCAATAACCTAGTATCTGAAAACACATTAATTTTTCACGAGGTCAATAGTTCAAAAAAGGATCCAAAATTCTAATTATGATGTGTAACAAATTCAAAATATTTCAAAATCAAGCATGAATAGTGGAAAATATACATACTAAAAAATCCCTTATCAATTGTTCAGATAGTTTGGAAGTCATTTATTTGGTTTCCTTTGGCTGCTTAAAATAGAGACTTATTGGCAACTTTTTTGTTTATTTCTTTTAAAATTTTCAACAATTCCCTTGATGTTGGTTGTTGTGTAAAAATACATTTGCATAATATTTTTTCATGGTTCTAGTTTTGTATTAAATTGTTTTATAGTGTTAGACACCGTTAATGTATATATTAAATATGATACTTCAATTTATGTTATTCAAAACTCCAGCACTATTAATATTATAACTTGGCATGCTAAATTAGGACACATTGAGCAAAATCGATTACATAGATTAGCAAGAGCTGGTTTTTTAAGATCACTTACTAAAAAGAAATTGCATATTTGTGAGCATTGTCTTGCTAGAAAAGCAACTAGATTACCATTTGGCAAAGCTAAAAGAGCTAGTAGTCCATTACAGCTTATTCATTCAGACATTTATGGCCCAATGAATGAGAGGGAAAGACATGGAGGAAATTATTTCACTATATTTATCGATGATTTCACACGATTTGGTCTTGTTTATTTGATCTCATATAAATCCGAAGCATTGGATTTCTTCATTCAATACACCAATCTGGTGAAGAATAAACTAAGCATTACGATGAAGACTTTAAAAACTGATCGATGATGTCAGTGCCTATCTAATCAATTTGAATTTTTTATGATGAAAAGGGTATAGCTAGATAACTAATTGTTCCTCTTACTCCATAACAAAATGGTGTAGCGAAAAGAAGGAATAGAACCCTATTTGACATTGTTAGGTTAATAATGGAGCAAGCTAACTTACCAATTTTCTTTTGGGGAGATGCATTGTTAATTGTTGCTTATATACTTAATCATGTACCCTCTAAATCTATCTCATCCACCCCATATGAACTATAGAATGGCGTCAAACCTAATCTAGGTTATTTCCATTCATAGGGGTGTGCAGCTTATATTCACAATACTTCTCATAAATATAGGAAACTTGGTCTTAAGGGGAAGAAGTGTATCTTTATACCATATTATGAACATTCCAAACGATTTGTATTTATTGGTGAAAAAGCTGATGGAAGAGTGATGGAGATTGAATTGCGTGATATTGTATTCTTATAAAAGGTTTTTTTAAAGACAGGTGAGGTTGAAAAATATTTTCAATTATATAAAATGAAAAATCTAGATTATGGCGCAATAAGCCATTCAATAGAGGACTTAGATGAAACTTTTAATCCTCTAGAAATAGTGGGAGTGATATTTTATCTATTCCTACTTTTATAGAGCAAGATCATGAGCAATCTCAACCTCGAAGTAGCATTCGTAAACCAATTCCTCGTCGTTGATTTGAGATTGAAGGGGGAAACGTTCATGATTGCTCCACAAGATGATGAAGAGCCTAAAACATTCAGTCATGCTCTATCTGGTACTAAAGTAAGAGAATGAATTAATGCTATGGAAAAAGAAATGTAGTCGATGAAAATTAATCAAGTCTGGGACTTGGTTGATTTACCATTAGGACGAAGATCCATTGGAAATAAATGGGTTTTTAAAATTAAACGTAAGGTGGATGGGTCAATAGAATGTTAAAAGGCTCGACTAGTAGCGAAGGGCTATACTCAAGAAGAGGGAATTGATTATAAAGATACATTCTCACCAGTTCTGAGGATTACTTCAGTTTGCCTCATTTTAGCTATAGTTGCACATATGGACCTAGAGTTATACCAAATGGATATTAGAACTGCGTTTCTCAATGGAAAACAAAATAAATGGATCTATATGGATCAACCTTTAGGATTCGAGACTAAAAGACAAGAGTGCAAAGGTTGCAAGCTTAAAAGATTCATTTATAGTCTTAAGCAAGCTTCTAGACAATGGAATATCAAATTTCATCAAGCTATTCTTAAGGATGGTTTTACAATGATGGAAGAAGACTATTACGTGTATTTAAAATGTTCTAACAATAGTTTTATAATATTGTCCTTACATGTTGATGACATCTTAAAAGCTGGAAATAGCAAAGAGATGATTAATACTACTAAAAAGTGGTTATCATTGAACTTTGAAATGAAAGGCATGGGTGAGTCAACTATGTTTTTGTTATGAAAATCATAAGAGATTGTGCTAAAAGGCTTTTGAATTTAACTCAAGAGACTTCAACAAAAAGATGTTAGAGCGTTATCACATGTAAGATAGCAAACCAGCAAACACCATGTTGATAAAAGTTTGAGCTTGAGCCATGATATATATCCCAAGACTCCAGAAGAAAAGGAGAAAATGTCCTAAGTACTTTAGCCAGTGTTGTCGGTAGTTTGATGTATACAATGATGTGCACACACTCCAATATATGTTATGTCATTGAATTGGTTAGCTGATATCAATTAAACCTTGGTCAAAAACTCTGAATGGCAGTCAAAAGGATCATATGAAGGTTTACAATGATTGAATAATGAATAAATAGCATTACTATATCTTGTTATTCATTATTTGTTTTATAGAATATATTATGAGTATCGTATAGTACAATTTGTTAAAGTATGTTGATAGACTTAGATTGACTCGTTTATATGAGTAATCACCTCTAACAATTGTAAAGTGAGTAGAGATAATACTATTTGAGTTTTAATGCTCAATAAGCGACTTAGGCACAATAGGAGCAATTTTAACTCAAAATGATTATTAACATGTCACCTTGGTTGGGACCAAGATAAGGTTCTTAGATAAAAGAATCGACATGAATGAATTCTCACCATTCATGTGTCTATTACGATTGAAGCCTAGTATGAAATTATTCATCTGCTACTAATGATAAATGAGCAAATGAGAATTTCTGATTTGAAGTCTATGTTTTTAGCAACAAGACTAATACTCATATGGTGTATTTTCTCTAACAAGAAGGGCAACGATATACACTCTTTATCTTAAGAAAAGAAAAGAGTAAGCTCCATTATAGCATGTATTTCATACTATATGTGCTAGCGACTATTACATAAATAAAGAATGGATCCCTACTTCTTTATTATATGAGTCCTGAAGATCATATCTAAGATCTCAAAATCTTACCCTTTGTGACTTTTGACTATATCATGAGGTGATGTATTAATAATCGCTACTTTAAGAGTATATCCTATGGTTATAGAATGATTCGACTTAAAGAAATACTCTTAGGAAGGCGAGTTAATTCAGATCTGATTGATATAAGAGCGAAAGCAAATTTAATTTTAGTTTTACATCTGTCACTTGTATTCACCGGTCGGGATCATATCACTTAAATAAATTTAATATAATCTAAAATACTTGTAATTGTAAGAATGGATTGAGTATGAAATTCTTAAGGGATTGAATTATATTCAGTCATGTGTTACTAAAAATGCTTTGGGTATATTAGTACACTTTAAGGAATAATTAATTATGAGGTTGATGTCTCCTATATGGCCTATTTTAGGTTTATATATTAGTGTTCCTTTCACTGTGTGTTTCAGGTCGCATAGTCTGTTCGTCAACTATGAAATTCTTGTGCAAGTTTGAAGTATAATGTATTAGAGAGTTCAATCCTTCATAGGGGAGTAGGAGATGTTGGTTATTGGGTAGACATGGTCCACCTATAATGGATGGGTCTGGTCCAAGTATTTAGAGTAGTTACTAAAGAAAGTAATTGTTTCCTCTACTTATATAAATAGGGACATAACCCGTATGAAGATGTAAGTTTTCATTATTGAAAGAACATAGTTCTCTTTTTCTCTTCTCCCATCTTGACTCTCTACATTAACTTAACAAGATTTACAAAAACGTTCGTATTGTGGAATATCACTTTGGTTCTAGTAATTAAAGTGGCACCAAAGTAATTGATCCAGGAATAAAAAAAAGAATTCTCACTAGTAAGTTTTCCTTTCCATTCTACACTTGAGTTTCCGTCAAACCATCTAAAACTTTAAAGATTAGTGATGAAACTAGATTTTATCAATATATATTTATATATTTTGTTAAAAAATAACAATAAAACCCAAACAATGTCAATCCAGTGTCTGGGCCTGGCAATATACCAGGCCAAGCCGCAACCTCAGTCTGGCGCCTACCAAATCCAATAGCTTGGCCTAGCGCACTACTAGGCCAACGAGGTGAGCTTGTCATGTGTTATCTCAGTGTTAAGCCCAAGGAATTCCCGAGAATTTTTTTCATCACACCCCAGGTATAGCTGGATGCGCTGCACCTATGGATTCAAACATAATACCTGAATCTAATGCCATCAATTCCATAGATTTTTACATAAAATCTTATAGGAATTATTTCTCAACAAATATACTAAATTAAACAAGTCTGCATTCACCAATACTATTAGATGTATTAAAGTCTCTCATGGCCTACCATATCTCCATCATTTTACTGCATAAAATGAGTGGAATACAGCTTATAATACAACTTAAAATCATAAAGGTGAAATTACACTTCAACCCCTCCTTTATATAGCAGAACAAGACTCATACGCTATAAATACATCATAAATCATTCAAAATAAAAGTTCATAGTATTTATTCTCTACTACATATATATTTGAGAGCATCTCTCTCTAAAATATTATTGTACCTTTTCTCTCTAAAAAGGTACTTACTTAAGCATATGAGAGTCTTACATCCACAAAAAAGGACTTTTTACAGGTACTAGCCACAAGCCTCTTTGGCCTACCAGGCACCAAGTATAAGCTATCAACCTCTTTGGCTAAGAAGAATGGATGAGATTGCTAGAACCAATGATTAACTGATTATCCAACATGAGATCCCTATTCTTAAGCTATTTAGATTTTTTGGGTTTCATCAATGGTGTTGTCTATAGGGATAGTGATGATATATATATAAAAAAAAAGTTTTGATTTCTTTTCTAAAATTTGTTTTTGGCATTTTTATGCCGTTACATGACACATATAACCAATGTCCACCTAGGTTAGGAAGTGGGACAAGTCAACCCGTTGCCACGAACACTCCTACCTAACATGAGCTTCAATAACTCACTACTCAGGTGATGGTTAAAAGCTCATCAAAACTTGTCCTAGGAATGCACGTTTCTCCTAGGAAATGATGGATTTGGTCTTCCCAATGCTATATGCATCACTCTCAAAATGATATACTTGATCTTCCTAGTGCTATATGCACCACTCTTCAAGGAAAGGACAGAGATCTTCCTAGTATAATAGCAACATCATCCAGTCATCACTCTTCAGTGGGAGGGGCTCTCATGCCCTGTAAAAAAAAAAAAAAACATGGTGACCACTTTTCAGTAGAGGACTCTTAAGTGTCATGACAATGCTAAGACTCTTAAGGGATCTATGAGCTCTTAAACATAGCCCATTAAAAGAATATATGATTTGCAATAGAATAGTGAACACAACTTTTCAAAAATATTGTGTTTCTATAATTATAACCTTAGACAACTATAAAGGATTCATAAACTACCAAAAACACACAAAACGTAAGATACATCTTAAAGCTTGTTACATAAGACTGCGATACAATGTGCAAAATTCTTCAACAATGCTTCGTGGATATGCTCATGTATAGTACCATAGCGTACAATTGGCTTTATCCTCTATTTTTATTATCTCGACTCCAAACTTACCTATCACTTCAGCATAAGTATTCCAGCTAAACAAAGCACCATTAGGCTCTTCACCATTACATAACTAGAAGATGAGAGCACCAAGGCATATCTTTAAAGGTTCAACAAAGAAATACTCAATGTCAACAGACTCTTTGAACTTATCATCATATAAGCTCTAATTAGTATAGTATATAAGTATTCCTTATAGAAAGTTGATTAGTACTTAAAAGTGCATTTTTATCAAGGTTTTATATCATCATTTTGCACTTGAAGTATCAATAACTCCTTAACTAGAGCATGTTTTATAATAACAAATCTAATAATATAAGATAGCTTTAATTTATGGTAAATGCTTATTTTAAATGCAGGTATATCTCACAATTCAAAGGATTGATTGATATGATTAATTATTGAAAGTGAAAGGACAAAGAAAAGGTTAAGCATAGAAAAGAGATGTTGATTCAATTATAATTGGAACACTATTTCATCATTGGATCATATCTGAAGTTGTAGATCTTGGATTTCAGTTTGGTTTATATGGATAAAAAGCTAAGACATAGGCCTAAAACATTTATAAGAGTTCAAGACTCAATTCTACCATTTAGAAGTCCAAATCTTAACATCAAAAAAGGTCTAATCTATCTTACAGCCAAAACATTATTCAATGTTTAGCCCATATCTCAAGTTCTAAAAGTCTAAATGATCTCATTCTAGTTTTATTAGAAAGTTGAGACAATTTTTCAAAACTTTTATGAAGATTATATGTTCAAATTCTAATGTTAGTAATGACATTTGCTGCAGACAAGAAGATAAAGATTGTTACCAAGTCAGGAGGTGGCCACCCACTCAATAATTAGTCATCAAATCAATAGTTCTAAATTTTAGCCTTAAAAGGAGGTATTTGCCATGTATTTGGCATCTTGGTTTTCAGATCAAGATCATGTTCTTGCTCTTTTTCTTTATATTTTTGTAATACTTAAGTTTTGCTTTCATTAATCTCTTGTCTATGCTTTTCATCATAACTATGTTCTTATCTTGTTTATTTATGTTTCTCTCTTTCATTATGTTTTGTTAAGTTTATTTTGTTAAGGTGAAAATATTTCACTAATAGTGTTAGAATAGGTATAATATAAACTCAACATGAACTTCAATGCTTATATCCAAGAAAGTTTATTATTAACATGTCTTATATTTTTATCTTATTAATTCTTAATACCTTGCTTGTTAAATAGTTAATCTATAATTTGTGTTTTATAACACTTGCTACAACAAATGTTTGGTACTTTCATAGCCAACTGTATGGTATACCCTACATCTATGCTATGAAAGCAACTTAATTTGTTATTAACATAAATTAGCATCATGAATTCTTAACAATATTTAAAAGTATGATGTTACTAAAATAAAATAATTAATATGATCATGTTAAAAATTTATAATGAACTATTAAGGATAAATCATTCGATTGGAACCTTCTTTGTGTGTGGTTTCTAGTTGATTAATAAAAAGAGTTTATACTATACTTATTTCCAATACTATTAGTGGATCCTTTAACTTTAACAATTACTTTTATCTTTGATTAATACTCACATCAATAACCCATAAAATTCTCATAAATCCTTTGTTTTATTATTATTATTATTATTATTATGGTTCACCTTCATGTGGTTCGACCTGGGTCTTGCCGGGTTATTTATTATTTTGATACTCTTGCACTTGGGATAAGATTGATCGTGTCAAAAAGTTATACACTCTCCCTAATAGAAATCTCTTCAGCGTCAAATAGACCATGAAAAATTATCTGATGGTGTAAAAAGTCAGCATTATCAGACAAGGGCATCCATGTTTCTACTGAGAAAAATATTCCTAATCTTCAACTAAAGCATTTAAAATGAGAACCAAGGGACACATTTATGATTGCCTTACATCCTTCGAGCTCTGTATTACCCCTCTAAGCACCACATGGATTGAGGTGCTAGCTGTTATCAAAAAGAGAATTTGTGCAATATCGTTTTTCCATTAAAAGTGACATAAACACGATAAACCCTAATAAATTCTATATTTTTCACCATGATTATAAACATGACACTAAGGATGTCACACTCTTAAAAGAAGATAGAAAGATTGGTTGCCAAAAGTTACCTCCACCAATTCATAAGAAAATAAAAAGGCCAGAACAAGAAAGGAAAGAAGTTTGCACAATTGATGAGCTACCTAAGATCAAATAATCCTAGAATTATCTCCAATAATTATATCTCTATTTTCTTAACCTTTCAATAAAAGTAGTAATTTCTCTTCATGTCTTTAACATAAATCTTTGTTAAAATCTCTAAACATATCTTCATAAAAAATCTCTATGGTGAGATCTTCATGTCTCCTCATATATCCCTATTAAATCTCCATACGCATCTTCAATATCCTTAAAATAATCAAGGATCCTTCTTCAGGTCTCTACAACTATTTGTCTTCAAAAGGATCATGGATCATTCTCCAAGTCTTTGTGACTAGCGTTAACAAAGTTACAAAGACAATCCTTATGTAGATACATTTATAATACACAAAGAGGTAACATTTTCATAGATGTGTAACCACAACAGGTAACATTTATATTGTAAGTATTTTCTTCACCCACTTCTACTAGTTAGGTTTTTCAAACATATATTTTAAAAGACTCAGGGGAAAGATATAGGTGAATAATTTTTACTAAAAAAACAAAATAGGAGCACATTTGGACCATAGCTTAGACGGACTGCCCCTAGAGTCACCATTTGGGTTTGTAGCCCAAACAATTGCCTTCTGTTTAGGTAACAGCCTAGGTGGACTGATTTCCATTATGTTTAGGCTAGCCCATATGGATTGTCTCTCTTTTTTCTCTTATGTTTTAACATTAATAAATTATTTGGATCTCGAGTTAGTACCACAAAAAAATCTTGGCTCTTAGCACATACCTCTAAATATTTTTTAACTCTTGAGGAGTCAATCACACACCGTTATACACACAATATTTTTTATGATTTATTAATATATTCTCTATAAGTACACTTTTTTTATACATGGTTGTCACCACATTCCTAGCCAATAGTTGCATTGCAACATGAATCACTTTCCATACAACTCAAGCACATTCTTTTTATTTCTAGTCAACATGTCATTGACAATCACAAACTTCTGCAACCAACAGTGAGCATTAATGTTTCCATCAATCATGAAGCTCTTCATATTTTGAAATGAATGTGACTAAGGTCTATAAATACTTTGGATTATAGGTTAAAGGTTATAAAAAAAAAAACAAATCTCACACTCAACCATTTCACTTTTCAAGAATTAATGCTTATATTTTTCTCTTAATTGTCTCATTTACTATTTATCTTGTACATATATTTTAAATATTTGGAGAGTTCCTCAATCCATAATGAATTTATTTTTTCAGGCAAACTTCAAATCATCGGTCAAGCCCAACAAACAAAACCCATATTAAACTTACACATCTTGGCTCAAGATTATAAACCATGAAAAAATCATTTTCTGTGTAAAGTTTTTACACGAATTCATCAATACATGAACCACAATTGGATTTATAACCTTAGTCAGGACATCCGCTTATTAGCGTCAAGAATATCCCATAATGCATTCTAGAATCTATTGAAAAATCTTGTATCTTGATTACTGACAGTATTGTTAGGCATGAAAAAGTAGACCGAAAAGAAAAAAAATGTTGCTCTCATTGCATCTATGTTCTTCTAAGGATTCCTAATTGTTGTTTTGCTAAAACTATCGGCGACCATAAAAATATATTCATTACTCTTTCTAATAACAGCTGACGCACTCAAAAGGTCTATTGAATTTTTTTCCTATGATAGACTAGAAACATGTAACAGAGTGTAAAACCAATTTTTTTTATTGTGTGGCTTACTCACTGCATACTAAGCTCCTCAAGTATAAACCAAATTTTTCATCATCAATATATTTCCTTCTATAAGCTTAATGTCCATGACGCTCTAGACAAATAATTACCATGCTAATCTTCAACAAAGATCCAGAGAACCAATCAACAAACTGGTTGGTTTTTCCTTTCATGTATTTGATGAGAAGGTGAAGCTGCTTAAAGCGACTTATTCACTTAGCATTAATTTGCTCGAGAATATAGTAGCTAAAAGCTAGAAACAATGGAGATAACAAGCTTATAATGTATAGAGTAGTAACATAGAAATTATCTTTGCCTAATTGAAAACATAAATTCAGTGAGCACCTTTAAATGAACGTTGAATCCCATCATTTCTGCATTCTTCACGAGTTTGAATTGATATAGTCATCATTAGTGCATCAAACATTGTATTCAATTCCAACAACATCAAGCTTTCTCAAAAAATATCACTTCCCCTCCCCATCTTACACATCAAAACCTACCAGTGGCCGAAACTAATGCTCAGTTTCGAAGAAATGCCACGGTGGCAACACGTGATCCCACTGATCCACCAAACATGAAGGTAGGATATGTTCGGACATGATTGAGGTATCGAAATGGAGGATCTCTGGATGCTTCATGGCCCTTCATGGACTCTGATTCCAGGGATACATCAATCCTCCTTTGATTGAAATTTTCTACTTCTTGCACCAATTCGTCTTTTGTATTGTTACACGATGTAATCACCTGCAATTATGTATCATGATCAGAAAAAAACAAAGAGAACATTAGTTAGCAGGTTGAAGGTTTAGAAACTAGTACCAACCTTGCGAGAGTAAAAAAAAAAAAAATGACCTAGTCTAAGGAAAATATGATATTTGAAAGCAAAATGCAACCCAAGTCTTTAGCTCAAAAATTAGGCTTCTTGATTGACTTGAAAGGTAGTATTACTGATTGCAAAGGAAGTAAAGATAAATTAGCTCCAACATGCAAGCTTACCAAGATTCCACCTACTGCAACCAACTTTGAAACTGATTCCCAGTACATGATCCTGAAATTAAAAAATAAGATTAGTTTAACATTTACTATTTAACAAGTAGTGACTGAACTGGAATCTTAACAGAGATTTAATTTGTAAATGTAGGGTACTTAGTAAACAAGACCAGAATGTAATCAGGATACCCTGGTCAGGAGGTACTATTGATTTTACCTTTTGATAGCACCGTCAGGATGCAATCCAATGGCATCTAAAGTCCCTTTATCCATGACCAGCTGAAACTGTCTGTTTAATTTTGTCTCAAGAACATCATCGACCTAAAGACCAAAAATTAACAGATATATGTTTGAACAGAAATTAATACATATACATGACCAAGTACAATTAAAAGATTATGTCGCTTAGAAACAAGTTCTACGAGAAATTCAGGAGCAGCTCACTTCCAGCTTGAAAGGTCACCAGTTTTCTCATGTATTGATGCATGACACTTCAAAAAAGAACTAAAAAAAAAAGAAGCAAAAAATAGATTGATGCCATGTTATCAAATATTTAATGTTCATTTAGCAATTAAGACAAAACCATCCAATATTAAACTACAATAAAAGAAAAGAAACAAATGACCAATAAAAAATTGGTAAATTACAACAAGCCCACAAGGTATTGTGGAATTACCAAGCCCACCCAAAAGTTTGAAGATTTTACAACAAGCCCACAAGGTATTGTGGAATTACCAAGCCCACCCAAAAGTTTGAAGATTTTACAAAAACCCCTCTACGATTAAAAACATTACAGAAATTCTCTTTTGTATCCAAAATGCCCTTACGATTTTTTAAAATCACCCCTTTAATAGTAAGGGGATTAGTTTGGGAAAGGGAGTTTCTGTAATATCCTTAAATTTTTTGGGTGGGGTCTCTATAATTTCACGATACCTAGATACCTAGAGCGGAGGCTAGTGCAATTTACCTAAAAATAAAAGGCTATGGATAGATTGCTCACTTCCATGCTATCAATCATTAAGATTTCATTTAAACAATAAGATGAAACTATCCAATATCAACATCCTACCAAAAGACGACAAAAATGATCATTTCATGGAGAAGACAATCACAAGCTTGTATATAAGCCTTGTGCACTTTTAAGTCAAAAGGACAGATACAATAATGAATTGTAATGCATAAACCAAATTTTCACAAGACTACAAACACAATAAGTTATACTTTCATAGTAATATCAAAGTTATAACACACCAGAAGATTGATATTAGAAAACCCATCACGATCAGCAAGCCTACGCGCCAGGTTAATGGCCCCTTCACTGTAATCAACTCCAGTTAAATCAGAAAACCTGGTAAACACAAGAGTCCCTTCATTATTCTAGCAAAATATAATAATTAAGAGCAAATTTTTAGCTCTACTAAAAAATTTCAACAGTTTTGCAACAGCATTAAATCAGGCTCTGCACAATGTGGCCAAATTTTGCTGAATTATCAATTCCATATTTCTGAAAACAACAGTGAAACTAATCTTATTTTATATTGGAAGTGCACCCACTTAGTTTTGTATGTGTCACAACATGCACATAGAGGTAGACCGAACACAGATATTCAAGAACCAAAATGTATTAAATGAGATTTTGATCAAATTAGCTTCTTTCCTCCTCTTTAACATCTCTTTTCCAAAACAAAAATGTGAATATTTACTTTCTTGCATAACAAAGGTCCATGAAAGTTGCTCTCCAGTGTGGCCTTCAGTAATTGAGATAACAAAAGATTAAACTTTCAATCAATGTTAAAAGTCCCAGCAAGAACACAAATGTGTGTGCATGTTTGAGTCAAAATGACAGAAAGCATGTAAACAAAATTATTTTTTTGTCAAGACTGTATATGTACTTGCTCTTCACTGGTGGGTCCTTGTATGAATACCAAGGTCCCTTTGCATTAGCCACCTTAACCATCTCTGGCGAAGGCACCGCTAGCAATAACTTCATCAATATTTTACATAATAAAACAACTTTCCAAATCCTAAATTAATATTTGCAGGACATATGTCTCATGTCTTCACACAAAAAAGGAAAAGGTGATTCAGTTAAGTCAAATTTATTGCTTTTGTAAGGCCACTTTAAATTATTTGGGAGATATAGTATATAATACCAAAACTAGCAAAATCTCAAAGAGTACCCCAGCTTAGCAAGTTCATGAAGGAGTAAACCATTGCCAGTCCCGATGTCAAGTACACTCCAGCTGGACAGATATTTATCACTCTCTTCAACAGTTTCAGACTTGATATCATCAACATGATTAGGAATGCAACCTTGAGAAATTTCAAAGCACAGGCTTTTTGTCCAAGAAGCAATGACATCCATGACATCAGCCCCAAACCTATAGCGAAAGATGAAAAAGAAGCAAACAAATAAGATCCCAATAGCATAAACATATGGATCAATATTAGCAAAAGAGAAAAATAACCATTTACATGTTGCAGACCTCATCTTTAAACGATATATATATATATATATATATATATCTGTGTGCGTGTTTTGAATTAAACTCACCACGTAGATACTAGGACTGATATACCTTCCTATGAATCATCTATTGTAATGAATGGCATCTAAAATGTATTCAAGATTTTACTCAAGCTACATCATGAATAACTCAATCCAATCAGAAACATGTGAGACCCTGCTAACTATGCATGGGAGACCAGCTTTCTTTCAAAAGCTATTAGAAAGAAAGCTGACCTCCACTTACTTTTTTTCCTTGAAAAACAGTATTGTGGAGAATCATGGCCATTGACAATGTCCAAAAAAGACAAACCTTAGCCAGGAGGTAAAATCTCCGTAAGAGAGCAACAGAATCGCTGCATCACTTTGGCATTCTGCTTAGACTAGAAAACTGTGACATCATTCGTTCTCAGCAGTGGCAATCTGCTAGGTATTAGCTCAAGGACAGGTATGGACTTCAGAATGCTTGTGTACAGATATGGGGAAAAGTGTCTTAATACCTTTAATTATAATAAGAGGCCTTTAAGTAGTGTAGCTATCTTTCTGTTATTTAAAGCTGGATTATAACATACACCGTTGTCATGCAAAAAGTACTTGTGTGATGCCCTTTCAGTATAGATTATGGATTGCACCTTGTTGGTGCTCCTAAGGTTTTTTCTCCTTTTTTGCCTATAGAAAAAATCCAATCAAGAAATCAACAAAAAGCATAGTTTTATATTGATTTATCATGCATAGTTTTATGATGATTTATCATTCATACATTTTTTTATGGCATACCCTTGACTTAAAAGACTATTCCTTAAAGTGCATCCAAACGCAGTAGTTCTGATGAGTTAACCCAGAGAATTTTCCATGCAGCTGGACCCCATCAAGTGAGAGCCAAACAAAAAAATCTCTGCTTAACAAAAATCTAAAGATAAATAGCCTTTTTTTCTCTTTAAAAAGGAAAAATACTAATTTTACCTCATCGCATCTTCAAAAAAGATCCAGTTTTGGAGGCACTTTAAATGACCAACACATCCTTACAAGAATCTTAATATGCTTCTCGTTATAAGACCATTATGATAATATAACATTAATTGGTCACATAAAACATTTGAGCATTGCTGAATCAATCATTTTCAGTAACTTGGCATTCCTGTATTCAATTTGAGCATCATTATTGCATATTGCACGAGAACTGACAAATTCTAGGCCACTAGCAGCAGAATTATATAATGTAATTTTGAAAATTAAAACTAGATAAAAAAATTTAGTACAGATGTACAAAACAATGAATTTCCCTCAGAATAAAGAAATTTCTGTGTTGATATTGAGTGAGAAAAGCAAGTTTCATGTATGACATGCATTCCTAATACCCAAAGAGAGTAGATGCCTGAGATTTTCAGACTATGAAAAGCCATCAATAAGAAGTTTATTTTTTGAGGAACTACATTTCCTCTCAAGTCTCAACAAGCTAAAGCTCCACTACAAGGAAACTTTATATTTCCATCGTTAAGCAGCAGACATCAACCTTCATCATCACATAAACTGAATAGCAAGAAGTTTTTCTTATGCATAGAAAATTAAATGAATAAAAGAATATGTACCAAACTTCACCGGCATGACCATGTTCATGGAAGTTTGCCAACTCATCAGCATAGGCAGCATCCCAATAACTATGTAGACCTAACATGGAAGCCACGCCTTCAGCATCCAGTTCTTCCTTGTCTGAACTGTGTTCAAGAGCAATCAATGATTCAGTGTACATGCACATTCGCGCAGACATCTAAACAAGCTCTAAAACGAATGACAATTGGCAAGCATTCTCGTATATAATAAATCCATTAATCCCTCACTAAATAATCTTTCCATCGCAATAAAAATAATAAAAACCGAGAGAAATTAAGTGAAATAAAGTGGTTTCTAAATTAAAACAAAACAGAAAAAATCGAAAGGATTTTACCAAATTTCTGAAATACCAAAACAATAGAAACAATAAAAGAATAAGAAATTCACGCAAAGCAAAACGATTTTTAAATTTTAAACTCTCACATTTCAATTCCAATGACGTTTAAATAATAGAAAAAGGCCCAACTTCCTAATTGATCACTGAATTTTTAATTCAGTTTCAAACAGTAAGAGAAAAGTAAAAAGTGAATAAATTAAAAATGAAAATACTAACCTGTAATCAGAAGCGGCGCGACAGTTAGCGGCAGCGGAGAGAGCCTCGGCGGCATCAGCATGGCGCTGATCGTCATCGAGAGTACTCCCATAATCACTCTTAATTGACCAAGAATCCGCCGCCACAGACCTATCGTCGTCCGACACCAGATCGCCGCCGGTACCAGCAGCTCTGATTTGCGTTAGGTCAGCTGATTCTTCTTGTTGTAACCGAATTCCTGTCATCGAAATTATAGAGAGGGGGAGAGCGATTTACGGCTGAAGACAAAAATTTATAGAAGCGGCCTTGAGGATGTGAACTGTGTAGTCAACTTCCTTTAATTTGGAATTGAAAAAAATTGAGAAATGACTGCTGAGGTTTCTTTAATTTATACCAGAAATCTAGATTTAGCCACCTAGACGTGATGAGTTGCGGGTCTCCACTATTTTTCTCGTCAAATGTTCAGTTGTAACAACATTAAGAAAAATAAAAAATTAATAACTCTGTAACAATCAAATAAACTAGTTTTATTTCAATTATATAGAAAAAAATAAATCAAAAAAAAAGAGGTGACACTAATAAACATAAAAAAGTTATATATTAAAAAACAATTCAGTAACATTAAAGAAAAAAATATTATAGTAGAATAGAAAAACGATATTATTTAACTTTTAGCTAATTGAAAATAAAATAACAAAAAAAAATAATAATTAAAAAACTAGTGAGAAACAACTTTAGCTAGTATAATAAACATGTAATTTAAGTATTAAGAGGCAAATTAGTTCTGGCTAACCCGCCAGACCTTCATTTTAGTTAATTTTTCAAACTCGTGATCTGAGTCATAAAGCCTGAAGCTCTATACATGAAAAAACAAATCATAAAGCTAAATCCCTAATAAATGAATGTTGAAAAACGAAATTGAAAAATAATTACACAAAAAGATTCAAAATAAAAAAAATAACAATTAAAAAAATAAAGGTTAAAATTAAAATAAAATAAATAAATAAGACAACAACAAAATTTTGATTTGAGAGTTAAATTAGAAAAGAATAAAAATATTAACAAAAAGATTTTTTAAAAAAAAAGTCGAGGAACAAAATGAAACAAATAATACACTATAAATTTGAAATTAGAAACATTAAAACTTTTATAAAAGGATTAAGAAAAAAAATTAATAAAAAAAATAAAAACCAAATTGAAAACATCAATACATTACAAATTAAAATTAAAGAGTTAAATTGAAAAGAAATCAGCTTTTACAAGATGATTAAGAACAAAAATTAAAAATTAAAAGAAAAAAAAAATTGATGCCAAAACGAGGATAGACCTATAATTTTAGGAGAGAAGAAGATAATAGAAGAAGGGAAAGAAAAAAAGATCCACCAATAACCAATCATCCAACCTCCGCCTACACACGTCACACTATGAGAAAGAGAATATGGTGGCACATTCGAAGACAAGATAGAAAGGGCAATTTTTACAACCAAGAGGTGCCATACACAGCAATCGAAATGTGCAAGCTCCTTTCATACACGCGCCAACAACTTTTAAAATTTTAAAATTATTTTATTTATGTTAAAAGACTATAATGCCCTCAGCAAAACATTAAATAACAAAAAAAAAACAATATTAAAAAACAAAAAAAAAACTTATTTAAAAGTTTTTTTTATCTTTAAGGGGCATTTAAGAAAGTATATTGTGAATTCATAATTCAAAAGACCATAATGCCTTTAACAAAACAATAAATAACAAAAAAAGAATTGGAAAGATAGAAAAAAAAAAACCCTTGACTAAGGCTGTTGTTTTTTTTCAATTGCATTTAAGTAACTTTACCGTTCATTCAAAAGAAAAAATACCCCTGGATGTCAAGCATATATTCCTTGACTTAAAGGGAATTTTTGTATTTTTACTGTTAAAAAAATAAAAAGACCCTCTTACCCCTGTAAATCAAGCTAATTATTACTTAATTGGGGGCAAAACTCTAATTGCACCATTACAACCCTCAATGCCACTGAGTCTATAATTACAGTAAATGGCATTACGAACATCACTCCACCGTTTTAGTTTATTTTGTTATTAGAAATCATTGGTTAGCACCACTATAGCTAGAATCAAGTTTTTTAAAAAATATAAAAATAAAGTTTAGGCATTGTTACATATTTTCTAGTAAAAACAAAAATTAAATTATGTGAAGTTTACCTAATATGATTTAATCAACTTAACAACTCTAAAAGCAACATATATGACTGTAAAATCATAATAATTTGACTAAAAAAAATTTAAGATAAGATTTTTTTTAATATTAAAATGACAATATATAGGATCGATCTACATTAACCGGTATTAACATATCAAATTCATGATTCGGATTATGATATCATGATAAGCTCATAGTAAGAAAATTATTACAAATTATTAAGCATAATTCTCAATTAACTCAATATTGAATGATGAAATTTAAAAAATAAATTAAAAAAAAAACTAAATAAATCGAGTCAACTGGGGTTAAACTACCAAAACTGCAATCTGAATCATAAAATCGAAATAACTCCATAGAAAAAAAAATCAAAATAAATTATGAAATACAATTTTTAATTAACCCAATATTAAAGGATAAAATAAAAATAAAAAATAAATTAAAAAAGGAACCCAAAAATCAACCTAGGTGTCAAACTTGAAACTCGGATCATAAAACCATGATAAACATATAGAAAGAAAATCAAAACAAATTATGAAGATCAATTTCCAATAAGCTCAATATTAAAAAATAAAATTGAGAAAAAAATATAAATTAAAAAAAACATTATTCTTATAAACAATGTTTTGTGATGAGGTGAATAGTGAATTCACCTCCTCTTTTTAGTTTTTGTTAATGTATATACTCATTCTCAATTAAATTTAATAAAATTACAAACCTATAAATTTTATCAATCATTTCAAGAAATTCACAATCAAGTCTTTTAAAAAATATTCAGCAAATTGTATAGTGCATAAAATATGTGCATTACAAAAAAAAAACAATAAAAATCATTAAGTTTTTGTCAATTTTTTCTTCAAATAGACAATTGTTAATCAATAGTTATACACAATACACTTTAAATATTGGAGAAAAATAATAAACAAAACTGATTGAGAAATGTAGGAAATATTCAAAACTTAATTGATAAATTTATAAGTTTTAGATGGGATTGAAAATGAGTATATAAATTTAAAACTACATTGATTTTATTTATTTATTTATATGATCGATGATAGTTTATAAATGATAGAAAAAGTAAGGATAATTTATTCAATAAGACGACCTATTACTATTAGGTTATACTAGTAAGATTGTCCGTGCACTAAAATTTTTTGATAATATTATTAAACTTCAACTGAAAGGTAAACATGATAACATGCTAATCTAATAGGTCATCCTGATGATTTGCCGATTTGATTCCTAATCTAAGTTGTGTTTTGAATTAAATCGGATGGGAGTTAATCTTGTATGACTCAATTAACCAAGCAGGTCTTATACATAACTTGGTCGATCCTATCAAATCTTTATTTGACTTAAAAAAATTCAAGATAACATTGTTTTAATATTTTTTTTAAATTGAAAAAACAACATTTTGGCTTAGTTAGGGTCCACTTGGATTAAAATGCCCAACTTGTAAACCTTGTTATTGGTCTAATAAGGTTTAATAACTTTATTTAATTATACAATAATAAAAAAAAACTCACAAAAAAGACAACCAAAAAAAAAATTAAAGGAAAAATTACAAAAAAAAAACACTAAAAGTTATCAATAAAACATTATGGTCATGGACATTTTTAAATGAGTATTTTTTTTTTATTGTCACTCTATTCAACTATCTATAATCAATGCAAAGTTGGAAGGTACGATCTTTTTTCTTCACGAATAATATTAGAGCTCCCAACACGAAATTTCTAGGTCAAATAAACCCTTTTTTTTAGCAGCTCCTGCCGTTAAATCTTTAGTTCAGCCATCTCTGCAGGTACCATTCTATAAAGTGACTGAATTATTGAGGCAATTCCGAGAATTATATCTATAAAAACTTCAACTTCTTTATTCAACATATAAAAATAATTTGAATAGTTAATGGCACGTATAAAATAAATTTAGGATAAACAAATAGTTAAAAGAATCTTTTCTTAGAAAGGATGCAATAAGAGTGATTTTTATCTGCTTTTAAGTATAACTAACCCTTTAAATCTCTAGAGTTAATGTATATTTTAGAACTTTTAATCTTCTTAAGGAACTATATGGTGACTCCATTTTCTTTGGTGGTTTCATTTTCAATTCGAGAGCGAAAAACACAAAGAGATAAAATATATGTTCATCAAGTAGAGACTATCCATGTAACAATCACAAGGTAATTTTTAAGTTCATAATGCCAAAAAGATGAGAAATAATGATGTTAAAAGATGTATCAGAGCCCATTTTAACTGTCATAATCCAATTTTTGATCATTTTATTTTTATTTTTATTTTATTTATTGAAAAGGATAAAAAAAATTAATGAAAACAATAATGATGAAAAAACAAGTAAAATGAAATAAATGAAGAATAAATTAAAATTTGGGTTAAGGACAATATGATTGGAAGTTTTGGAGTTTAATTAAACTTTGGAATTAATCTAATTAAGCTTGGAATTAATTAATCCAATTAAGGGTTTAATTGGAGAATCAATAAATTTTTAGACTTAATTGAGCTTAGAATTAATTTAATTAATCCAATCAAGGGTTTAATTGGAGAATTGATTAAGTTTTGAGACTTAATTAAGCTTGAAATTAATTTAATTTATCCAATTAAGGATTTAATTGGAGAATTGATAAGTTTTGAGACTTAATTAAGCTTGGAATTAATTTAATTAATCCAATCATGGGCTTAATTAGAGAATTGATAAGTTTTAGACTTAATTGGACTTCAGATTTAATTAAATTAATGAAATCAGGGACTTAATTGAAGAAATATCAAAGTTTGGAGTTTAATTGGGGTCCAAATTGCAAACATTAAAATCCAAGGATCAATTTGTAAATGACGCTGAGATGCAGGGGTTCAATTACAATTTACCCAAGGACTGGAATGCAAAAATTCAAAATGTCAAGGCTCAAAACACAAAACACCAAATCTTCTTCAACGTCTCAGCTGCCCGCCGCCACCATTACTCCTGCAATAACAGTCGATTGATTACCTGGTAACGGTGGAATTCTGTGGCTATAAATCCAGAGAAAAAAAAACCCAGAGGGGACAAAAAAAAAAGACAGAACCGGGGAGTGAGACGGAGAGAAACCGAACCAGGGAAAATTTTGGTCCATCAACCAGCAGCACCTCGTGCTTTTACCACCATTGTCTCCGTCTTAGACGGAGAAGATCGGACAAAGAACTAGAAAAGGGAACAAACCGGAGGAGAGGAAGTAACACTGGGAACACCACCAAACGAGCAAAAACAGAGGAGGCCACGAACGGGCAGAAAAACCAGAGGATAAAACAGAAAAAAAAAACACAGAAAAGAGAAGGAAAAGTAAAGGAGCATCACAAAGAGGAGGATTGGCTTTGCCATTGCTTTCATCCCTGCAGACAGAGAAAGACCCAGAATCAAAACCAATTCAAAGCAGGTCGGCCTCTTCATCACCTTCTCGGCTTTAAAAGCTGCTGAGAAAATAAAAGGAACACGCAGGCAGGTGAGCGCAGAAGGAAGATAAAGGGAAGCAGCGGGCGAGAATCCATCAGCGCTGCAAGCATCTTCGGTCTCCAGAAGCAGGTACGCTCGTTTCTTCATTTTTGCATTCTTTAAATTTGCAAGAAGATTGCGCGAAGGTAATTTAATTGCCTTCGCACAGCGCCACGCACGCGTGAACAAGTTCACGCGTGCTGTGACCCAGCCGGGTCACTAGCTTGGGCCAGTGACCGGGCTGGGCTGGTCTAGCCCAGCCCATCTGGGCTGAGCTGGGCCCAGCCCCAAAAAAATAAAAAAACAGAAAAATAAAAAAGATAAAAAAAAAATAAAAAAATGTGTATCATAAATAAAAATAATGATATTTATTGGTTTATTCACTACGCTAGAGTCAGGAATAAAAATACCGATTTAAATTTATATTATTTTTATTCGTTGTGTTTTATTTTATTTAGCTAGAAAAATAAAAAAATATATGCATGCATAAAAATAAATTTATTTTCATTTATTTATTCACTGGTGCTAGAGTAGGGAGTAAAGAATATTGATCTAATTTTTTTTTCAGCTACGAATTTTTACCAACGCTAGAGTTAGAATTATTCGAGCTCGAATATTCACTGGCGCCAGAGTCAGGAATATTATACACAAATCATCATAGCATAAATTAATAAATATTTAGCTATTTAAGACAAAACCAACAATGCAGTTTGCCTTAGACAGAATGTTTAAGGAGTGATGATATCTTTTCTTTTACGTAACCAATCCCGAGTCATATAATCTCTGTTGACTAGATAGGGTTTCTAGTGACCATAATACTAGGTGGCGACTCCTCAAACAAGACATTTTCCCCTAAAAGAACCAGATGCCAGTAATATGTTCTTTTTCCATAAATAAATCAAGAATTATTTTGTGAGTCGCCGTGATATCGAGTGCGACACTAACAATACCAATAGTTAAGAAAAACAAGGATGTTTTGTTGTTATTGACTTTTAGCAAAGAATAAGGAGAAACCGTAAATTCTGTCTCTCTCTCTCTCTTTCTATGCATATACTTGGTATGGATGTAATTTTTTTTTTTAAAAAAGTTAAGGTTATTTATGTATTTTAGGCTGGGTAAAGCAATATTCATATCCAATCCAAAACTTTATTTTTAATCTTTGAATTTTACATTATCTCTATTAAATTCCCTACCTATTTGGTTAGTTAGGATTAATATCTATTAAATTCAGGCGAAATTATAATCTCATCTACTAATGCACATGTGTTACTGGAAAACCATTAATCTAAAAAAGATGGTAGATTTACGTATATTTTATGTTTTGATACTTACATATTTAAGACTATTTTTACTATCAACTTAAAAAGCATATTATTCCAAAAATAAATAATTAAAAAACAACAACATGAAAAACACATATTTGACCATTTTAAGTGTTGTGTTTTAAGATAGACAATTGAATAAACTTTTAGGAAGTTAAATTTCTTTGAAATAAATCCATGTGAAGAAATTATCAATTAAATAAGTTGCTGTGTTGTGGATGTTTCTTCCAAAAACAGGTCTTGTTTTATTTAATTTCATTTTTATAGAAAAAAAGAAGAAGAAATAATTCATACTTTAGAGGATATTATAAGAAGTAAAACTAAAATTGAATTACTTTGGAAAAGAAATTTAAACAGTGAACTTATTGATAAAAAGAATTATAATAGAATTTACTTGTCTTTTAATTTTGAAATTTGAACTAATAAGTAATTTTTCCAAATATTCTAGATGTAAAATATTGTAAGCTAAACCATTTTACATAAGTTTTACGATTTGATGTTTGGTAAATGGTAATTTAAAATATATTAATATTTTATACATTAAAAAATATTTTCTAACAAATAAATTAAATTTTAAAAATGATATTTGATAATTTTTTTATACACTATATTACAGAAAATAAACACATTTTTTTTTATAAAATATTTTATACAAGATAAACGCATCGTAAATGCAAGAACGGCAACTTTATTTTATGGTTTAGAATTGAAATTTCTGCCTAGAAAATGGAATTTGGAAAGGAGGATGAGAAGAAATTGAAATGAATGTAGCGGACGTCACCCCTAAGTGGAACGTTGTCGTGTCGGAAAACATATAAGTAAATCAGGAGAAGATGATAACGGTGTCGTTTCGATGTGGACGGTCGTGAGGGTTGGAGGAACGCCCTATATATATGCAAGCATAAAAACAATCGAAGGCAAGGAAAACCCTAATCCCCTGTTACTGGCTGCTTCTTTTTCTCTCTGGGCACGTTGTTCATTCCTCTTCCTAAAATGGCTTCTTCTCCTTTACCTGTTGCAATTACAGGAGAGGAGAATCCATTTTAGGAAGGGAATGAATACTGTGTCGGTTTTATGAGGGAGACAATCTGACAAAATTATAACATGGTTTTGGTCCATTCTTGAAATTTGACATCAACTATTTCAGGTGAAAATATAATCTTTCCCTTTGAATCAATTTTTTGAAGTCATTTCATTTTGTTTTTTATTCTGTTTATTTCATGTCTTTTGATTTTTACTCCTTTTGCTTGCTGGTTGGATTTGCTGTTGTCATCTTCACAGTAATAATTTGCTTGTTATGACTGAGTTTGGCTATTTGAGATTCAAGTTGTCAGGGAGATATGTATGGAATGCATTTAGCTGTAGCCTATAGAAACTGGAAACTAGATTGGGATGATTTGCAAGGCCTGGCAAAACCCAATGTCAATGAATTTACGCTTTTAGATGCAAGGAAATATGACAAAGCTGTTGTGTTCTGTTAGCCTATGATCAATAGCACAATCCAAGATCTTAAGCCTAGTGCAGAGGAGCCCTTGTTCCCCAGTTATGGATGGGCGTGAGAATCCAGTTGAGTCAGCTTATTTATGATAAGACTTTGGTTCAACAAATCAAACTATAACCTCTAAAGAATATGTCGACAAATCTTGAACACCTGCATTTTGCATGTTGTTTTGGTTTGTGCTTCACCAGAAAATGGTTGGTTGCCTTGTGCTGGATCTGGTTCCCACGAACTGAGGCCAACTCCATGTGCCTGGTAGATGGATCTCATGCTTTTATTTTTATGGTTACTCAATCTATTGTTTATCTAATCGTTTGCATTCTGTTTTTTTGTTTTTAAAAAAATAATTGAAACCAGAAACATTAAACTTTTTTTTGTAAAAAACCAACAATTAATTAATTTTTAAGTCAAACAAAATGGTTTTCAATAAAATTTGTTGGTTTTATAGATAAAAGCATGAGATCCCATCGTGTAATTTTTATAAATTGATTTATTTATTTGACATTGAATGATTCATTAACCTATAGTTTCAGATAAAAGCTGAGAAAGTGATGAAGGAGTTTATTTTAGAGCAAGCGGAGAATCTATGTTTTGCGGGGTTGTGGTTACTATATTGTTCTGTGCTGTTTTGTGAGGCAAAATCAATGTTTGGGAACTGGTTACTGTGCTGTTTTTGTTAAATTCTTCCGTATTTTTGAGATATAAATTAACCAATATGATTTATGACTTCTTAAAGTCACATGTTTTTTAGAATAATTCTTAAGTTCAAAAAATGAAAAAAATAATAATAATTGGGTGATAATATTAACACCATTGAATATCTAGGGTTTGTAGATGACTGATGATACTAGGCACAGTATTGAGGCATAATGATTTTACTAAGTTTATGTATTAATTCTTTGATAAATAAATTACTTACAAAGAATTGTTGTGATCCTCAAACTCTTCCCTTACGAGAATATATTCGAAGTCTAGCATCCTGACGAGTCAAAGATTTGATGCTCTGCACACCATGATTACGAAATCTGGCTCGCCTTTGGAGGTGAAGTTAATTCGTGAGTCGAGTGACTCGGCCTAATTAAGTTGAGACTTTTATATATATATATATATATATATATATATATATATATATATTAAAATTAATTTATGAATACCTAGTCTCATATATGTTTTTTATACTTTATATTCATATTAATTGTTTTTTAATTTTTCTATATAGATTAATTATATGTAGCTTATATCTATTTGAAATGTTCTTTTAAAATTTCAATGTGAGATAACTAATGTCTTATATTTTATTATTTTATAGTTTATATTTACATGGATTGTATATTAACTTTTAGATGCGGGATAATTATATTACACTTAATGCTTTATATATTATTTTTATAGCATGTATTTATATGAATTGTTTCTTGATTTTTTTTCATGTAAGATAATGATATATAATTGATATTTACATGAGTTGTTTTTTAATTTTTTAATGTGATAATTATATTAGACTTCTTGTCTTATATTTTTTTATAGTCTATATTCACATGAATTATTTTTAAATTTTTTGATATAAAAAAATTATATTACACTTTATGCTTTATATTTTTTTTTACGATCTATATCTATATGAATTGTTTAAAAAATTTCTCATATATGATATTAAAATCTCAAACATATATATTTTTTTATTTTCTTGGGTTGATCCAAATTAACTCAAGACTTGACTACTTGGCTAGGTCAATCCTCTAATTGGGTTTAATAACTATGTTACACATGTTAAGACTATTGCAATTTAAATCAATAATTAGGAAACTTTCGAGTTGGGTTTAATAACTATGTTACACATGTTAAGACTTTATCGCAATATAAATCAAATTAGGGGTGTTCACGGTTTGGTTCGATTTAGACTAAAAAAACTTACGGAACTGAGTTATATTAATTTTATGAAATATTAACCGAACCGATTCAGTTCGGTTAAATCTGGTTTTTTTGGCAAAAAACTGGGAAACCGAATCCCTTCATAGATCAAACACTAATTTTTCCTTGTTTGGAATTTTATATTTCCTGCTATTACAATCTTGAGCCGACAAGCGAGGAACAATGCAATTTAGCTAACCATTCAGAGGATTTTGTAATAGATCCATCTTTGTTGCAGTAAACAACAAAAGCTATAAATTCATCTTCGGTCATTAATCATTGTTTCCTGTTGATATACCTTGGATCCCTGGACAAACACCAATTATTGGGTCAAAAATTACCTTGTTATCTTCTCTACATGAGCCATCCCCTTCTACTGCAACTGCAATAACTTGCGTAGAAATAAAGAAGGCTTGTGCAAAAGTAAAGGGAAGAGAAGTTAAGGAGATGAAGAGATGAGTTTGTGTTTGGCTCACTTTTGAGATGGAGATAAACGTAGATGAAGAGATGAGGCTCACTTTTGAGATGGAGATAAACGTAGAGGTAGAGCAATTGAGATTTGAAAGGGAAAGGAAGATTGAGATAAATATCCTCAGGGTCAAGCAGCGGCTTTTAGGGTTAGGTTTCAGTATTTAACTATTTATACCCCTCTTAATTTGTATAACTTTGTTTTTTTGGTTGGTCCGGTTCGGTTTGTCGGTTTCAGTTTTAAAATCGATACCGAACTGAACCTATTAAAATTTATGGTTTTGAAAATCGGTTTAATCGATTTTTTTTTATCTCGGTTCGGTTTTTTTGGTTAATTTTTCTTCGGTTTTCTTGTTTTTTTTTAATACCCCTAAATCGAATGAATCTAATATAAATCTTGTTGTCCCGTCTTGGCTAGGCTGCTTCAGAATAATAGGCTCTAGGCCCTGTGGCAATGAGAATAAGGCGCAGTTCGCTGAAAATAAAAAGAAAAGGGCAATGAGCTAGTTTCACACAAGACAGGGTGGATCTTTAGGAAATTTAGAAGTTTTTTAGTGTGATGTCTTCTTATAAGTCTGGTTACCCATTAGCAGGAAGCCCCTCATTGTGCCTCTTAAGATGGGCTAATTAAGGTGGCCTACCTTACCTAATTAGGGCAAAAGGGAGTAGGGGTGTCCCTATCGTCGTTCTATTGTTGCGCATGGGGAGCAGGGTCTCCCTGTCCAGCCACATCATCGGGCAAGGTGACCAAAGAGCATGGTTTGCAGGGCACATTCTCTGGGTTTTTCATTATGAGGGGGCGTCGGGCTTTGGATGTTTGGCAGAGCACGCGGGGAGAGAGAGGTAGGAAGAAGTAAAGAAGAAAAAGACAAATTTATCTTCCTCTGCTGCACGTTCAGGGGAAGAAGGAGAAGGAACAGTGTCATTCAAAACGACACTATTTTGTTCCTTTTTTTTTAAACATGAAATGACGTCGTTTTGGACAAAACACGTTGTTTCATTTAAATAAAAAAACATCGCCAAAACGCGTCAATTTCCAAATCAGTTCTCAATTTATCATTTGTTCTTTTAAGTCCTTAAAATATAATTTTGATTTTAAGAATTAATTCAATTACATCCCTACCAACTTCAATCAACGGCCATATAGTTGGCTGTCTTTTTCACTTTGATCATTGGTCTCTGATTTATGCAATTTGACCCTCAATTGATCAATAAATTTTCAATTTCTTCAATTTAGTATCTGATTTGGTTGATTACAGCCCCTCTATTTACACACATTTTTCAATTTGGTCCTTGGTTTCGGATTTCCTCAATTAGGTCCCTAATTGGTCATCAAACTTCAATATTTATGCAATTAAGCCCCTGATTTGACCAAATCAACTCTCAAAAATTATAATTTGACCCCAGAACTTTAATTTATTTGAATTAAAGCCCAAATTGACTTAAAAATTATTTTTTCTTGCAATTAAACCCTTTATAAATTCAATTAAACTTTCAATAAAATCCATTTGAGTCCATAAACATTCAATGTTGGACTTTTCTTCTCAAATTAAATTTTCTTTTCCAACAAGGCTCTCATCATTGAAGTATATACTGTTGAAATTTCAATCTTTGTATTTTTAACCTCCTTAATCAATTTTTCTGACCATGAGCACTCCAGCCTCCTATTATTTTTCTAATTTCTTCCGGCTATATATTTATATATTTATTATTATTATTATTGTGGAGGGACCCAAAAATAGATTACAACAATACACTAAACTATTGATCCTTATTCACTTCAATAAAATGACATTGTGAAATGTCAAAACCAAACATTAAAATAAATAATAAATTTTATGTTGATAAAATAAAAATCTTTTAAAACTTGTAGGGAAAGGCAATTCTGATTGCCAATTATATATTTAACAAAGTATCCTATAAAAAAGTTAAAGAAGATATCATATGAATTGTGAAAAAAGAAAACGGCATTCCTACAAATACCTCAAAGTGTAGGGGTGTTTTGCAAGTATGACAGTGCTTGATCCAAAAAAAAAAAAGGTCAAGCTATGACCTAAAATTTTGAAATATGTTTTCATCGGATATGTTTCTAATAGTAGAGCACATTGACTTCTTATACACAAGTCAAGTATTAAGGATATGCATCCTAATACTATAATAAAATTAAGAAATGCTATATTCTTTAAAGATGTTTTCCATTGAATAAAGCATAAAAAAATCATTCATATAAGAGAACAATTGAAGCTAAATCAAACAATCATCATCAATCAGGAGAAGGAGACGATGAAATTGAGCCTAGAAGGAGTAAAAGAAAAAAAAACAACTAAAATATTTGGTCATAATTTTCTATTATACTTGTTAGAAAATGAATCTTTGGACATACTTTGAGGTAATCTTCTATCTCGACGCTTTGAATTCAAAGGAGATAGTTAATAATAAAATAGAATTTATTATGACTAATAATACATGGAAACTAGTGGGTCTTCCACCTAAAAGAAAAACATTAGGTCATAAATGGATATTTAAAAGAAATATAAAAGCTGATGAAACTATTGACAAATATAAAGCAAAACTTGTAGTTAAAGGATTCAACAAATAGAAAGTATGGAATATTTTGACCTACAATCACCTGTATCAAGAATAACTTTTATAGGAACATATATTAATACTTATTGTAGGTATTAACAAGCTTGAAATACATTAAATTGATGTAAAAACAATTATCTTAAATGGTGACATTGATAAAGAGATTTATATGGAAAAACTCGAGGGGTTTGTTATTAATAGACAAGAAAAGAAAGTTTGAACGCTTATCAAATTATTATATGGTTTTAAACAACAACCTAAATAATGGGATGAAAATTTTAACAAGGTTATATTGTCAAATGAATTAAAAAAACAACAAAGTTGATAAATATATTTATATGAAAAACACATTTAAAGGTTATGCACTATATGTATCTATATGGATGATATGTTTATTTTGATAATAATGAATACATGATTAAGTCTATTAAAAAAATACTAACTAATAAGTTTAACATAAAAGATTTGGATATTGCAGATATCATACTATGAATACAAATAATTAGAACATCTAATGAATTGGTATTGTCTCAATCATATATTGAGAAAATTCTTGATGAATTTTCTAAATGTGATAATAACATAGTTAAAACATTAATGTACATAAGTATGTATATGTATAAAAATAAATGAAAGGAATAAACTAAATGGAATACTCTCGAATAATTAGGAGCTTGATATATATTATTAATTGCATAAAACCTAACATTGCATACTCGACTAGGAAACTAAATAGATTTATCTGTAATGTGAGTATTTATCATTGAGAAGAAATAAAAAGGGTATTTAAATAATTAAGGTACACCTTGAACTATTGTTTACACTATAGTTGTTACTTGTTGATACTAGAAAGGTATAATGATGTCAATTAAATATATGACATTAAAGATTCAAAATTCACTAGTGGATATTTCTTCATATTCGATGGAGCAAATAAATCATGGAAATCCTCTAAGCAAATATGTATTACAAGATTCACGATAAAATCAAAATTTTTGCTCTTGAAACAGCTAGATAGGAAGACGAGTGACTTTGGAATTTGTGAGAGGATATTCTAAATTGGTCAAAACCAATGTCAATAATTTATATCCATTATGATAGTCAGTTTGTAATTGGTAGGGCACAAAGCAATATGTATAATGGTAAATCTAAACATATATATCATATAAATAATATCCTTAAACAAATTTTTTTCAAATGATATTATTTTCATTAATTACGTAAAGTCAAAAGAAAAAATTACGAATTCATTGACGAAAGGTTTATTGAGAGAGTTTGTGAATAATTCATCAAAGAAAATATGCTTAAAGACTTTTAAAATAAAAGAGTTTAATGACAGTAACCCTATCTAGTTGACTGAAGATCTCAAGATCTATATTCAAAGAAAAACTAAGTTATATAATATTTTCAGTAGCATTTGAAAATTAATAAATTTCTTGTCTTTTCCTATGATAATAATGTTACTAGTTGTAGTGTGCTCAAGGTGGGTTGTGCTATTTAATATTTTTATATATTGGTACACCAAATAGAATATAGTAGAATAGTTTAAATAAAAGACCATCTAAATGAGTGAGAAATACAATCATTTTTTTGAGAATTTTAAAAAATGCTTAATTCTCTAGCACATATAAATCTAAGAGTTGTTTAGAGCTAAAATGAACAAAACAATGAAAACCAAAAAGATATCAAGGTAAAAAACTATATGAATACTAATGTATTGATTTACATAAAAAAACTGAATAGTTCAAGACAACATAATCATAACTTAGCTGAGTAAATTCGATAATATTTTATTAAATAATATTCAAAATCAAAAGCTATTTATCTTAATGTAGTGATCCACCAAATCAATATCTCTTTATGAATTTTCAAGTATTTTATATTGGTAAGATAATTTTCATTCATATGAGGATTGTTGAAAATTTTATTTTAAAACATGGTTAATAAACACATTTAAGGGCAAATTTAAAGTCCGATCCATTTACTTTAGGTGTTAAACTTTTATTAAAATTTAATCTTCAATATAAACTCTTTAACATGGAACATTAATATAATTAAAATAAATTATAAATAAATAAAAAACTCATCTCAAATAACTTTTAATTAATATAGTTTTGTGAAACTAAAAACCTCCAATATAGGAATGAAACAAGATTTTATTGTTGTTTATATAGTGGAAAGATCAAAGTTAAAATTGAACCCAATAATCACCTAATATTTTAGAAGGAAGATGACCTCAAAACAGTGAGTTTTGGACCTAAACCATGAGTGGTTTTGTGCGAGGCTTGGCTCAGACTTTAGTTTAGATTTATTATAAAAAGAAAATTTTATATAACAAAGAATATTTTTTTTTTTGCCAACTTATTTTTGAGTTTGAGTTTGGTTTTATAATTACTTGACGTATAAAAAATTATTTTCTGCTTTCCCATCCCATGAATAAATAGAATGAATAATTTCTTAAACCTAAATAGTTTTTAGATAATTTTTATTCAAGCAAAAATATCAGATTTAAATAAAAAACTTTCAGATTAAACTCTGGTTTGCGAAGAATAATTAAGTTTGATAATAGTGGAAATGAATTCTAGTGATTACTAAATTAATTCTTTATCAATTTAAGTTTCCAAATCCTCTATAAAAAAATGATTGAAAAAGAGTATTTTAGCACAAAATTTTTAGAGTTTACACTCTCCTTTACCTCAATTTTTTTTTAGTTTATTCTCTTCTATTTTATTCTTTGTGTCTTTTTCCTCTAAATCTTATGTTTAGTTTTAGTCTTTGTAAAGAGATTTTTTAGTTATATTTCCTTAAGTTCATAGACTTTGTGTAGAAGTAATCCAAATAAGATAGCATTATTAAAATCTCATGAGACTTATTGTAGATACCACTTGTTTACATCAAATGAAAAACAATAAATTTTTAAAAACAAAGAATTGATCCTTCACAAAACCAAAGTTTTAACTTGATAAAATTCTTTAAGATAAAATTTTATTTTTTTTATTTTAACATTTAATCAACATTAATAACTCTTTCTCAATTTACTAATTCATATATTTTTAAATTTATTTCGTTCAACATAAATATCTTTATGTTTGTCAATTAAAAATTTCACGATACAATGAGATACACCTGCAATACTGTCATAAACTCCCTTTCAATATTGTCACGTTCTTCTACCATATTTACCCACAACATTGCAGTAATAACTTTTTTTACATTATAATTCCCGACATATATATATACATACATACATATCTATAATATATATGGATGTATCTATCTATATATTATAGATATGTATGTATGTATGCATGATGTATGTATACATACATACATGCATACATACATACATATCTATAATATATAGATAGATAGATACATACATATCTATAATATATATCTATATCTATATCTATGTATGTATGTATAGATATGTATGTATGTATGCATGTATGTATGTATACATACATCATACATACATACATACATATCTATAATATATAGATAGATAGATACATACATATCTATAATATATATCTATATCTATATCTATGTATATATTATATATAATAGATATATGTATGTATGTATGTATGTATATTTATTAGATACATACATACATATATACATATCTATATCTATTATGTGTGTGTGTGTGTGTGTGTGTGTGAGTTTTTGAATTTATAATTAAAACTTCTTACATTAAAAGTGCAAGGCACGGGTAAGTTGACTAATGCTCCCTAGTTTATATTCGGACAACAGTGCGAAAATACAAATTTCATCTAGCGTAGGTTCAAGAAAGGAGCCGTTAATTTAAGATGGTCAGTCTCTCGTAGAGGTAGAGATGGGTGAAGAAACTTCATATCTCATACGCTAAGCTTCTCCATTTCCCTTCTGAGTGCATTAGCCCTCACCAAGCTCCCAATGGTATTCACAGCCAGCTTCAAATCCTCCAAAGGGTTCCGAGGCGCTACCCTCTTGTACAAATCACTATCAAAAGTCATCTTTTGCACGTACTCATCTGCGCACATCTCTACAAAAGCTTCTCTAGCTGGGTTCGATCTGTAGAAAACTTTCTGCAACACATCCAACACCTTATATGGAGGCCAATATGTCTTGTCCCATTTCTCCAGATATTTCCTCAAGTCACCTTCATCCACCATCCTCTTTCCATTCTCTGAACCCTCAACAATTGCCTCTGCACACATTCTACCACTCTTTGCAGCAAAATAGATACCCTCACCTGAGCATTTGGTTACATACCCAGCTGCATCACCAACTAGCGCTACTCTACCTAATAATCTGCGAGGTCGGGGGTGTTCTGGTATTGGGTGAGGTCGGTGGTGTTCTGGTATTGGGTGTGCTTCCACTCGTATAATCTTACCACCAAGGATCTTGTCCCTGGCTCTGTTTCTTGTGGCTTCTTGGAATTTTTTGATGTCACCTTTGTGAGTCACCGTTCCAGTTCCAACAGCAACATGGTCGCATTTGGGGAAGACCCACCTGTGGAAGTCTGGTGAGACATCATCACCAACATACATCTCAGCTAAATCCGCATAGTACATCATTTTAACATTGGGAATTTTTATCCTCTCCCGTAAATACTAGGAATACAATAACCCGAGAAGAATTTAAGAACATCAACAGAGGAGGAATTGATCATCCATGAGCTCAATGCAATAATGTTTGAGCAAAATCCAATTGTGGAAGCATAAATGAAGAAATGTATGTCAGAAGCTGCTGTGAACATTTTATCTAAGATGTCTATGTACAGAAACAATTGGAAGAATGTAGTAATAACTCATCCGGGCAACCATAAAATTAGTTATATGGCAAACAAGAACCAAAACTACCAAGGCAATATACTAAAGTATCCATGGCAGCTATGAAATTCTTTTTTTGCGTGTGTATTCGTCAATTACATTTTACCATCAATAACAACTTACTACTGGTACAAAATACTTGACATTTTTAGTTGTATCTTCACAACATAATTGTTTGTCAGAGTATCGTTCCTGTATTAGAGAATACTTAAAGGTAAAAGTTCCCATATCACGAAATCTACAAGTTAATATTGAAATTATGACAATCCTCAACAAAATTCGATGTTGTAGCTTATAATTGTTAGTTTGAAGGACCTCTGGTGCAAATTGAGACTAGAAAGTATAGTTTCTGTCATCAAACAAGACAAGAACAAGAACGATTGATCGCACCTCGCGTAACAATAAGAATGCAAAGGTTGCGAAATCAAGCATTTTCCACAATTCAACGCAATTCATTACCGAACTGAAAAGAACTGATCTCATTAAAGTAGTGTCAGAAAATGTTGCCAAAATAAAATAGAGTAGAGTAGTATCAAGCTACTAATGAGAAATAGTAGTAATAAGAATACCTGGAAAGCAATAGCGTAGTCGTAATCACCAGCATCAATAGACTTGGCGACACGCGAATTTGCGCCATCAGCACCAATCACCGCGTCAACCTCCAAAGTCTTCTTTTCTCCGGTTGCGCCTTTCTTCCCATCATACTCAGTATAGTGCAAGACATGGGGAGTATTTATATTTTCACTACCTTTGTTAGGAATGTCCATCTTCAAGAACAAACCATTTATTACTTTAGCCCCATTCTTTGACGCTCTTTCTCTCCAGTAAGCATCAAGCACCTCACGTCTAACCATGCCGATGTACTCGTGAGGTTTCAAAGTTTGCCCAATGTCCACGGCGAAATTAGATGGAGAGATCATCTTCATCTTGGTCACTCTCCGATCTATAATGTCCAATGGGATGTCGAACTCACTCACCCACCATGCACAAGGGGATGGCACCACCGCATGACTTGCAGTTGTCCAGCTTCCGTTCGATGAGGTATGTCTCAATGCCTCCTTTGGCTAACGTTTCCGAGGCGGAACCGACGGCAGGGCCTCCGCCGATGACGGCTACTCTGAGGTTGCGGTGGAGCTTGAGACTAGACTTGCTGGCTGTGATTCGGAAGCGGCGGTATGTTAAAGGGGAGTTGGGGGTTGTGTGGGAATGGAGTAACTTTGGATGCTCGAGGTAGGAGTGCCGGAGTGCGGTGAAGGATTTGAAGACAACAGACGAAGTCATTTTGTTACGGTGTGGACTTGAGAGGGTTTGAGCCTTCAAATTTCGCTTCTTCTGTTTTCCGGTTAAAGCTGATACTTGTGTTCTTTTAATTCAGCTGTAGTCGTTGGAGTCTTTCGGGGACACGATTCTGGATTCGAGGAGTTGTTTGGCGTTGGATTAATTAAATGGATGGCGCAGATTGAATGTGGATAATCTTGATAGAGTTCGGGCGTGCGTTTTCCAATAGACTATAGAAAGTTCATTGTATGCCACTAATCAATTCTATATTTGTAAAATAGATTGGAAACACAAAATTGTGTAGGAAATTTAGCATGTTTTTCTTACTTTTCAAGTTAATTAGATTTTTTTCCAAATGTTTATTGATTTTATTTTTGTTCATATGATTTGTCTAGGAAATTGATGCACATTAGCACTAATACTAAAATTATGCAAAAAACCAAGATGTTTCTTTGGGATTATTTCGACATGAAAAAATTGGGAGCTGAAGTGATCAAAAAGCATGATAATTGCATTACTTTATTATAATCGAATTATCTACAGCATATGATTCTAAGATGCATGATACCATTGTGGACAAAACTTTCGATGCTCGAGCAAGGAGCAAATCATATAACAATTACATTCAGGTAATTATTTTCACAATTACAGGAACCGGCTTGCTTGAGATATATGAATCGGGTAAAACAAAATTATTACAAAAAAAAAAAAAGTGTTTGGGTGTCGCTAACTCGTTTTCTAACATCATGAAAACTTTTAGTTATGAATTGTAAAACTAGTGCATGTGTTTAATAAAATAAATAAATAGAAAATTATATATATTTTAATGAATATTAATAAGAGTTATTAATACTAATTAAAAATTAAATAAAAAAATTAAGAAAATATATACAAATTAAAATATCCATTGCGTGTCACGAGAAGTTCTTCAAATTTTTTTTTAATTATTTAAAAATAAAGTTAATTTTTGTAAGAAAAGAAATAATTATTAATACTAATTAAAAATTAAATAAAAAAATTAAGAAAATATATACAAAATTAAAATATCCATTGCGTGTCACGAGAAGTTCTTCAAATTTTTTTTTTAATTATTTAAAAATAAAGTTAATTTTTGTAAGAAAAGAAATAATTAAAATTTTATTTTAATGAAATAATTTTTCAATTTAATTCATGTTCTTCCTATTAATATATTTTTTCAATAAAAAAATGTAGTTTTTTAAGGCATGATGTTTATTAAAAAAATAATTAGAATAAATAAAAAAATTGAAATAAAGAAAAAAATATTTTATTAATTAAAACTTCTTTGTTTTATTAATGAGATCTATTTTTTATAAATGTTTTCAATAAAATAATTATTTTTTTTAACAATCACTTATCCAAAAAATAAATAAAAGTTTCAATTAAAAAAATATATTTTGATAATTTTGATGTAAATGTATTAAGAAATTAAAAATAATATATCACCTAGCACGTGAAATTTTTTAGAACCTGTTTTTCAACTAATCATACGATGATGGAAAAAAAATACTCCCCTAAAAAATAACAAATAAATTATGGAGGAAAAATGTACTTTTTTTTTTTGTCAAAACTCATTTTTCGGATTCATGCATTTCTTCATTGTTTGGATAAGAAAAATAATTTTTATAAGCATCATATTTAATTATAATAAAACATCAAAAGCGACAAAAAAATATTCACAGAAACTATAATGATTTAAGTTTTTTTTTTCCATAGAATATCCATGGCCATAAACTTGAAAAAAGAAGAAGTTGCATAGCTTGTTCACATATAATAATTAAAAAATATTGCTAATATTATAAACAACAATACCAAATTAAATGTTATATAATGAAATCACATCTCAAAAATATAAATCTAATTACTTAATTAGAATGAAACTTGATTAAAATCTAAGAAAACAATGAAAAACAATCATGAAAAGCCCTCTAAAAAGAGCACTTATTAGTAATAAAAATAATATAGTTGTATTTAAAAATAAATTAAAATTTTTAATGGAATAAAATTATAAATATAATTTTATATTTCAAACAAATCAAAGTTGAAATCCAAAAAAGAAAAAAGATTAAATATTTAGGCTTGAGTGAGCCAGCTATTGGTCTAAAACAGAGAAGATCTACGTAACTGATCATCATCTTTGTTTTTTTTTTTAATTGGGTGGATGAATGATGTGTAGTGCACCCAATTTTTTTTTTTTAAAAAAAAAATACAATGCACACAACACATCATTTGCTGGTTCAATTTTGACCACCTTTAATGGTTAGAAAATCAAAACCTGACTTTTAGAATCTAAAATATTTATTTTAAACTTGTTTTTTTTTTTTTATCTCAAAACACCTAAAAAACCTTTAGATACCTCATTAACCCATTTCTAACCTCAAATCAATCTTTAATCATGCAAAAAACAAAAAAGAAACAACCCGAATAAAAATATTTTTGAGGCTCAATCTACTTTTTCAGCAAAATAAAGGGTTTAAAACACCTTAATAAAACTCATCTTGTAAAATAAGAAGTGGAGAGGTACAAAACAAGATTGGTAGCAAAAAGCTATTGTTAAAAGCGAAGGATTGACTATGATAAAATTTTTGCTCTAGTTGCTAGATTGGAGACTATTTGATTTATAATTGCCATAACTACCCAGCATAGATGGAAGATCTACCAAATACACGTCAAGTTAGCCTTTTTAAATGGATTTCTTAAAGAAAAGATCTACATTGAGCAACCTATGAGTTATGAAGTGAAAGAACAAAAAGACAATGTATTAAAGTTGAACAAAGTCTTGTATTGATTGAAGCAAACCCCAAGAGTTTGGTATAGTCATATTAATAGTTATTTCTTGAAGAATGTATTTGTAAAGTGTCTCTATGAATATGTTATCTACATAAAGATTAAAAAAAGTAGTGATATTCATATTATATGCCTGTATGTTGATGACTCGATCTTTACAGGTAATAACCCAAAGATATTTAGAGATTTTAAGCAAGTAATGATCAAGAAGTTTGAGATGAAAAATATTGTTCCTATGACCTCCTATCCAGGGCTTGTGATCACATTTATGAAGATCCCAATTATTTTACATCTCAAAACTTTAAAGCGAATTCTTGGATATATCAAAAATACCATAAATTTGGGCTTATTCTATTATTACTCTAACAACTTTGATCTTATAGGTTATAGTAATAGTGATTAGATAGGAGATATAAATAATAGAAAGAGCACTACAGATTTTGTCTTCTACATAGAAGACACAACATTATTCATAGAAAAAGATTTATAGTCACATTATCAAATTATAAAGCTAAATATGTAAATGCTACACCATGTGTTTGTCATTCCATATGGCTAAAAAGATTATTGAAAGGGTTGCAAATTCCTTAGGAGAAGTCTACAAAATTTTATATGGACAACTCATCATCCATTGCAGTAGTAAATAATCTAGTATTTTATGACAGAAGTAAGTACAATAACACAAGATTTATTACTTACGAGATTGCATTACAAACAAAAAAGTTAAAGTCAAGTGTGTAAAGATCCAAGATCAAATTACATATATTTTCACAAAGCCACTCAAACATAATGTTTTTGTCAAAACGAGAAATATACTGAGAGTTATAAGAAATCAAGTTTAAGGGGGATGTTGAAAATAAACTAAATTTCTGATTTTTTTAAAAAACAGAGGAACTAGTCGACCAGTCCTTGAATTAAAAGAACCGGTCTATTAATTAAAAACCAGTCAACCGATTAAATTAGTAAAATTACTTTTCTTATTTAAAATAAGTTTTTCGTTACTTATTTGATTGTCTGGATTTTAGATCTATAAATAAATTTATAATTAGAAGTATAAACATAAGTATAGAGAAAAAATATGCACAGCAGAAAAAACACTTGATTTATAAACATAAGTATAAATAGACATGCTTCCTCTCTAATTTTCTTCAAAATTCTTTAGCTTTACTATTTTGCATTGCTGTCCATGAGCTTCTATTACACTAATTTTCTTCCATCACAAATGCCTATATTAATGAACTCGCTTCTGTAATTCCCATGGATAATGGAATTGTTAGAACTGCATTAGATACTGGATGTGGGGTAAGTTAAATTATACCAGTGGTCCTCATTTTCCTCTATTGTTCTCTCTTAATGTTATCAGTGACTGTTTTTCTTAATGATCTTATGTTTGCTTAGTCTGCAGCGTGGAGTGTTTGGTATTTACTCTTTTTTTTGTTTTTCATTTCGTTAATTGCTTTTTCCGGTTCTTAGGTTGCAAGTTGGGGTGGATCCCTTTTCAAAAAGAATGTTATAGCCATGCCATTTGCACCAAGGGACTCTCATGAATCACAAGTTCAACTTGTAATTCCTTATCCTGAGACAGATGAAGTCACTAGGTGCAGCATGGCAGCCATTTTCGGAGTGGCTCCATTCCCGGAGTGTCTGTGGAGGCACTCCTGGAGGACAACCGGAGGATAAACAAAACCATAGACTCAGGGAGGTATCGCAGCATTATGGAGATGAATGCTGGCATGGGAGGCTTTGCTGCAGCTCTAGAATATGCTAAATTGTGGGTTATGAATGGCGTGCCTGCAATAACCGATAAAGACACTATGGGTGTTAAACATGAACGTGGATTGATTGGAATATATCATGATTGGTAAGTTTTGAAAAATGTGCTTTCTTGTTTCTCTGCCCACATGATTTTTGCTGGATCAGATTAATTTATACCATCGTTTCAGCAATTATTGATCTTGTCAGCTCTTTCCTCGTCATGTTTACAGTATCGTTTCTCTGCCCGCATGATTGGTAAGTTTTGAAAAATGTGCTTTCTTGTTTTTTGTTTTTTTGGAAATGCTTTGTAAGAAGACTTAAATAATTAGTTTAATGATGATTTTGTGGTTGGAGGGGTTATGATCCAGTAGTGGAAGACACCAACGTCAAGAAAGAAGAAGGGGGCTGGAATTTTCAGCAAAAGTTGGATCGAATACTTGTAGTTTTACAATTAGTTATTGTCACAACCGAGTTCAATTAATTTTTTTATTAAAAAAATATCTAGATATTTGCTAATGTTTTTTTTAGTAGAAAAAAAAGTATGTGTGGTTTGATTTGATATGATCTGATTATCTTGGTAGATACAAGAATAATATAAATGACCGGTAAAAATATAATTTAACTTAAAATAAATATTTTAAATGATTTTTTTATATATAAATATTGAGTCAACATATTGGATCGATTCGGGTCAACTCGGGTTAACTTGTTAATTCACATGTTGAATCATGAGATCATAATAACCTTATAGAAACTAAATTAAAATAAATTATGAAGCTCCGTTTTTAATAATTTCAATGTTGAAGATGCAATTGGAAAAAAATATTAAAAAATAGCAAAAAAAATGACCTTATTCAACTTGATTTAACTTATCAAACCCGTGACCCAGGTTGTGAGACCTGAATAACCTAATAGAAAAAAAATTGAAAAAAATTATGAAAATTAATTCTCAATCAATCCAATATTAAAAGATAAAATTAATAAAAAATTGACTAGAAAATAACTCTAGTAAACCTGAGTTAACCCTCCAAACACATGTTTGGAGGTCATGAGATGAGTATACTTTTATAAAAAATAAATTAAAATAAATCACGAAACTTAATTTTCAATCAACTCAATATTAAAAAATAAAATTAAGAGAAAAAAATCAATCATAAAAAGAAGAAAAAAGACTCAAGTTAACTCATCAAACTCGCAGGCCAAGTTATGAGATTAAAATAACCTCATAAAAAATAAATTGAAAAAATATATAAATTTTAATTTTTTATAAATTTAATATTGAATGATAAAAAATATATATATAAAAAAAATATATTCAAATATTCTCTTTTTATTTAGGGTTTTTTTTCCCCTGTTAGTGTTATAAAAATAAGGATTGGCAACTGTTATCAAGAACAGTAAGGATATGTGTTTCACATGAGAAGAGTGCTGTTAATAGTGATAAATAAACGTATTGATTTGGTCCTTTCATGCCCCCATCAACATAAAAGAGCTTATCCAAAGAATGGTCAAAATCTTAACTCTTCTGCCACTTGTCAACATGTTGTCCATACATAGTCTTAGCCCTAGAACGATTATTATACCACGGCATAAAATAAAAGTTTTTTTTATTTTTTTATTTCGCAGTAAATTTTTTACATATTAATTAAAATTAAGTTTTTTTCAAACGATATTGAAAACACACTTTTACTTTTTACATAGTATGACGCATTTTGAAGAACTTGATAAATTCTTTTTAAATTCCATCCAAAGATTTAAATTAAAAAAACATACATATAAAACAATTCTCCTTAACAGCAAAGCTTGTACATATTGCGGGTAGACGTAGGATTGGTATCAAGCACATATGTTGCAGCCCCCACGTGCCCTGCTAATATAGAGATTGCTTCTAAATAATGTATTAGCTAGTTTAATGATAAAAGTTTAGGTTTAAATTTTTTTTTTTTTATGATTTTAGATTTGAGTTTTGTAATTATTAATATAATAATAACTAAAAATTTATATGATTGTTAATTTTAAAATCTATAAAATTAGTCCAGATATATAAAAATTATAAAAATTAATTCTAAAAGTGTAATTTTATTTAACAAGGATTTGTTTTTTTAAAATTATAATATTATAAATTTTTAAAATTTTATATGGTTTCTCAAGTTAGAAGTAAACTAGAACATCCGCAATTACTTGAAAAAAAAAAAGAGAGAGAGAGATTGGTTGTTCTCAAGAATCCGGCCATGAGATCTTTAACCTTCTCTCAGTCAAACTCTGCTCTACTATACTTGCCCCCACTTTCAGATCCATTTCTTCCTTCTTTTTAATGCCATGGCTTTAGAATCTTCAAAAACTGATCCATATCATTCAAAAATCGCTTTGTAAAGTGTGCCTCGTGTTCTCACCATCTATTTGCTCTCTTCTTTCTTTCCCGCAGGATTTATTCCCAGCTTCTTAGCCCAGTCAATCTCCCCCATCTCTGGTGCTATGGACAGCAAGAGCCCTGATCTTCACGAGGCCTCGTTTTCTTCTTATCTCACCCAACAAGAAGACAATTTTGTACTTAAGCTGACAGATCAGTCGGTGCAGTTTACCCATCCTGCCAGAATCACTTCAAGCCATGAGATTTCCCTCCCTGCCAGGTCAGAGAGGACTAAAGCTGAAGAGGGGGAAATCAGCGTCTTTGGCGCGGAGAGATACTTCAATATGAAACTGGATGATGATGGTCCAAGAATCGTTGACAATATTAATGCAGGAAAGCACGTGCATGAGAAAGAATACCCGGTTGATCGACGGATGAGACCGAGAAGCAGATTAGGAACTCCAAGTGTGAGTTCTGAAGCAAGTTGGAACAGTCAAAAAGCTTTGCTACCAAATCCCCTGAGAAATTCATCTCCAACCAGGCACCAGAAAGTCAATGAAAGATGGTTCTTCTCAGGCTTTTCCTGCATTAATGGCTCTTGCTCAGACAAGAAATCTGTTTATACGGATAAAAATATTGGTCACAGAGGGACTCATGGAAAAGAGCTCAGGAGGGAATCTGCTCGCAATCCTATCGGACCGGAAGGGACTAGAAAGCAGTCTCAATCAAGACTAATCCAGGTGAAAGATGAGTTTCACAGCCCGAGCTTTAAAAGAACGAGTGTTGGTTCAAAAAGAAGAGAGTACTTTGTGTTGCCATGTGTTACTTCTGGGGTGCAAAATTTGAATCTTAAAGGAGGGGATCAACAGAAGATCATAGAAGACGACCCACGAATATCCCTAGAGGTGTTCGGCTCCCATTTGCTTAAGAAGGAAGATATAGCACTGAATCTGGAGAGAAAGCTGTCTGTGCTAACTTGGGATGCCATCCCAAAATCCCCAAACCTCCCACCCACCTCAACCAGCAGCTGCCAGATGTATGAAGATATTGAAAGCGATGGCAGTTCGGATCTGTTCGAGATTGAGAACCTATCTGGAAGCTCACATCTACAGCCTATATTCACCAAGCAAACATCTGATGGCATGTCTAGCTGCATGATGACACCAACCAGCCGGTACTATGAACCAAGTGAGGGCAGCATTGAATGGAGTGTAGTCACCGCCAGCGCTGCTGATTTCTCAGCTGTTTCAGTGGACTACGATGAAAAGATGGTGGCTGTCGGAAATAGCATAATTAATCCCGGTTTAGCATCCACTGTGCCCAGAAGAAGCCGCCCAAATGGCCTGTTGGGATGCAATAGTCAGAAAGCAGTAGATGTTGCTGAAGCTGCACACAAGAGAAACGACAGGGCGAAGCCTCACTCGCAGCAGCTTCGAAGGACAGACTCACCCATCCCAGTACTGCGGAATTTACAGGCTCATGAGAATATGGTGAAAGATCCTGATTTCCCTTGAATGATTCCTGATGCATTTTTAGCTTAAGAAAGTAAGCTCTGTTTGTTGAACTCTAGATCGATCGTGAGCGTCTCCGCTTCTTTCATGTATGAAAGCATGAACAAACAAACAGTATTAATATCAGGGAAATAATTAAGATTTGCATCTGATAATTATGTTTAAAATTTGCGTGAACATATATACATGCAACATTAACATATATTATGTAAACAAAATCCTCTAATTACCTGCTATATAATTAGCTTGTTTTATATTACATGTAAAGTTCCTAAATTCTGAGGCTGATTAGATTAGATATTGTAGATTTTTTCTAGCCATCGACATCGTAAATGTCATTCAAAGGGAGAACAACCCAGGAAACATGAAAAGTGAACTCTGATTTCTTTTGGTGTGTGGACCTTGAAGACACACAAAGGAACCACACACCCGACCATCCATGTCTAGCCTCTTTCCTTTCTCCACTAATAAGAGCTTATTCTTGTTCTCTTGATTTATAACTTGGTGCGTCATTCATGTTTTGGACATTCTTGAAATCGTTCAGCAGATTTACTTTTGGCTAGCCACCCTTGCCTCACATATAAGCCTACAAATCTAAAGCTCAGGTAGTAGGCATGTATGTATCTATTTAGATATCTAAAGCTTCTGGCCCTACAAATGGAGACGCGCTTCCCTGCCTCCCCCCACCCTGATAGAGGAGAGATCCATATATATATATATATATATATATATATAGACACTCACACTTCAGAGAGCAATAATTATAATACATACATTATTATTATTATTCAAAAACTACCTCCTTCTTCTTTTTCTTCTTCTTATTATTATTATATCAAATCCAATGCTTTTGGATAAGTTTTAAGTATTTTATCATTTTTTTTTCTTGTAAATATTAATAGTTTTCTTCATTTTAATATTGCCATGTCAGGACAATAATTTTTTTTTATTTGTTGATAATTTAATTATTTTTTTATTATGATTCTTGAAATTTGTTTAACTGTTGAGCTCAATTTATTATTATATTCTTATAGTGATTATGATGATGCCACGTACGTATGAGATAATATGACATTCTTTTTATATAATTTTCCTATTATGAATTTAGCAATCATATTTTTGTATAATTTATATTTATGATTAGTTTTTATACAATTTATAAGAATTATAAATACCATATAATACATGGCTAACCGGTTACCTTTTTTTTTTTTATTATTATTAAAGTTCACACTAGTACATATATTATATTCCACCAAATCAGCATATTGAATATGATCACTGTTTAATTTACTCATTATAACTCAAAACAATATGCACTCTTTCTGATTAACAAACGATGGCGTTAGATTAGGGATTTATTAATATTAGAGTTAATTGATCCATTTATCATATATTTTAAAGTATTATTATCTCATATATTGAGGTAGTCTTTACTTTTATATATTCGAAAATCTTCTCTCATTCATCTTTTTTGCCGCTTTTTAGACAAGAATACCCTACAACAACCAAAACAAAAATTGTATGGGAGAATTAATACATGTTAGGACACTCTTGTCTCCCAATGAAAACGTTTTATATATACATTTAAGGCCACTTGAGGCTTTTCCTTGTTTTTTCTGAAATCCTGGTGAACCAGCTCAAGAGGTTTTGGTCATAGTCAGATGTTTTAGATATTTGGTGTGTGCTGAACATCCGGTTCAACGCCGATCAATTAGCTCATCGGTCATTGCATGCATGGCGATCTTCAAATTTCTGCCACATCTCGTAATGGAAAAGGGCATTATAAGGCCAATTTCTTGTTGGATTTCAGCAGAGAAATGCCTGAACCAATTACGAGAGGTAGGAAATTTCAATGGTGGGGTGTGACCATCAAGGAATGTTATCCAGAAGTCATGGTGGTTGGGTAGCTGCATATTCAATTCTATATCCGTTTCGCTAACAAAGTGGAACCCATCCTCTCTTCTCTCCCTTTCACTAAATAGAAACTAGGTTGGGTATCTGGTAAACACAGCATAAACCAATCTTGACAAAATCCCATCAAATAGTAAAAGTAGCATCAATGGCTTCTAACATTAACAGAAAAATCCCTGTAGATGTCAACTTGGTACATTCAAATCAAACGAGAAATTTCAGAGAGATAGGTCCTAAGCTCTCCTAATTACATACATCAAGGAATTCCTTAACACATATTGAGCTTGGAAATTAAAGAACCGATGACAAGGTATTAAAGTCCAAGTCTAAATGTGAACGATGTGATGGGTAGGGATGAGAAGAAGTGAAGGTTGATGTGCCTTTAATGCATAGTAGGGGAGAGGTTGCCTTTCACATCCATCCTTGCAAGAGATTTGATGCCCACAAAGACTTGTTGCTTATGAAAAATTCTCTGGGCTTGATGTAATAAATCAAACCACACGTCTAGCAATGGAATGTCGTGAAGGGACCAATTAGGGTTGGACTGACAGCAAATGAAAACAGCTCACTGAATGAGCAAGAGGACCACTTGGAATATATATATATATGGCAGCCATCAGTAGCTCAGGGATGTCTCAGAAGGAAACCTACTTCATGGCATATGAGCCTTTGAGCAATTAAGACATGCATCGTCGAAAATGACAGGGTTGAATGAACAACAATATAAAATATAACCGCAACATTAACTTGCAGTAAAAATAAAACTATATATAGAAGAGAGGAAGCCAGAAATAAGAGAAAAGTATTGAGAAATACACCATGAGATGATGGGAAAGAAGAGCCGAGCAAGAAAAACGAAAAGAGAGAGAGTAATAACGAAAAAGACTTGAAAGAAAGAGATAATTGTAAAGGGATGGTGGTGGCTTTGATTGGGAGATAGAAGGGAAAAGAGAATGGAGAGAAAATTAATAAGAGAGAGGCGGTGCTTGCTGCTGGAGAGAATGAAATAAAGGGTGCATGTGCGTGGGAATGGCAGAATGAAGGAAAAATAATTATCCAGAAAGAAATAGAAATAATGAGGAAAGTTTGAAGGAAGATAGGAAAACTATATTTTTGGACAAATTTAGAGGGATTTTTAATTACCAATATGAATTATTATCATTTTATAAAAATATTCTTTTATTTATTCCTGAATTTTTTTAATTATTTATGAAAAAATACTAATAATCTTCTTTAAAAAAAAACCTTCAGCATTTCCATCGTGATTAATTAAATAAAAAAACATAATTTCCATCTTTAATTCATTCCATAACAACCACCTATGAAAACAATTCCTGGCTATTTTCATCTTTAATTAATGGCGGAGCTCTTCCCTTGCCAATTAACGTTGGTTAAAAGCAATTTTCTACTTGTGCAAGTGATATGAAAAGAATTATTGTTTCCTATTGATTAGTGTTTCGTTCTAGTGTGAAATACTATTTATTGTAAATAAATTTATTATAAATTATATTATTTTATATTATAGTACAGATACTATAAGTGTTTTTACTATAAACTGCATTGTTTAGTAAAGGTACGTGAGAGACCGCAACCAACACGCCCTAAACGCCAGACTATAGCATTGCGCTTGGGCAGCGTACCTGGAAGTTAGGCATTCACAGTGCACACATGGCGCTTTAACTTCTTATGTGTTGGCAAACAAAGCACACATGTGGTGTTTGGGATGCTATTTTCATGTCGGGCACACCCATGTGCACATGTGGTGCTTGGGATGCCCATATAGGGGCTAGGCACACCTTTCTGTACACGTGGCGCTAGGGCTGCGCTGGGAGTGAGCCATGCACGTACCCTACTTGGGGACACCTAATGCATAGGTCAAGGTGTTGAACCCGAGGTTTCTGGGTCTTAGGATTCTAAATATTATTGTTTGTTTTAGAAATATTATTATTTTTATTATAATTAATATTATTAATAAATTTGAAAGAAAATATTTTTATTAATATTGAAAAAATATTATTATTTATATTATAAATTTTTATGATATTTTTTATAAAAATAAAAAGTGAGCCCACGATGCACTATTATTAAAAATAGTCAACAATTCTGAGTATTAATATAAAAATTATTATGATTTAGTTATAAATATTATTATTTTTCTTAGAATACAAAATATTCATCTAAAACATATTATTTTTTTATTATTATTCAAAGTATTCATATCAAAATATTATTATTTTTCATAGAATTCAACATATTCATATCAAAGATATAATTATTTTTATAAGAATTCAAATTTTTAATACAAAAAAAATATTATTATTTGCGTTCTAAATATTCTTGGAATTAAAAATAATATTAGTTGTGTTATGAATATTATTATTTTTACTATAATAAAAGTATTAATATTAAAAATATTATCTTTTGTGTTATCAAAATATTATTATTTTTATAATAATTAATATTATTAATAAAATAACTACTAAATTAGAAAAAATATATATTCTTAATATTGAAAAACACCCATAGGTTTGATTTGAAAGTTAAAACTAAAAATAAATATTACTATTACTATTATTATCATCATCATCATTAATAAATTTTTAAAAACTGTTATTATTATATATAGAAAAAAAAACCACATGGGGACACATGGCGTTTGGGCTACTGCCTGGGGCTCGGCACACCCCCTGCACCCGCGTGGCGCTTGAGCCACTTCCTTCATCGCACGCGTGGCATTTCCTACAATGCATACATGGCGCTTGGTCTCATGTCTCAGTGCTGGGCATACCCCTAGCACCCGTGGCGCTTGGGCTGCTTGCCTGGGGGCTGGGTACATCCTAGTGCATATGTGGTGCTTAGACTACGCTGAGCGTGTCTATGCTTGCACCCATTTAAGGACACCTGGAGCTTGGGTCATGCAGTTGTATCCAAGGAGAATGAGTCTAATGTCAGGACCCAAGATCAATTGGTCGTGTGTAACGACACAATTCTATTGGGTCATCCATCAAGACCCAACTTTCCTGTGTTCTAGGATTCTAAATATTATTATTATTATTATAAATATTATTATTTTTATTATAATTAATATTATTAATAAAATAATTAATAAATTTCAAAGAAAATATTACTATTAATGTTGAAAACATAATATTATTCATATTATAATTTTTTATGATGTTTTTTATAAAAATAAAAAATGAGCCCACAACGTAGTATTATTAAAAATATTCAATAATTCTAGGCATTAATATAAAAATATTATAATTTACGTTGTAAATATTATTATTTTTCTTACAATACAAAGTATTCATCTAAAACATATTATTATTATTTTTTTTGAATTCAACATATTCATATCAAAGATATTATTATTATTATTATTATTTGTATAAGAATTAAAATTTTTTAATATAAATAAATATTATTATTTGCATTCTAAATATTCTTGAAATTAAAAATAGTATTATTTGTGTTCTGCATATTATTATTTTCACTATAATGAAATGTATTAATATTAAAAATATTTTCTTTTGTGTTATAAATATTAGTATTGTTATAATAATTAATATTATTAATAAAATAATTACTAAATTAGAAAAAAAAATTCTTGATATTAAAAAACACTAATAGATTTGATTTGAAAGGTAAAACTAAAAATTATTATTATTATTATTATTATTATTATTATTACTACTACTATCATCATCATCATCATTAATAAATTTTAAAAAACTATTATTATTATCAAAGATAAACCACGTGGGGACACGTGGCACTTGGGTTGCTGTCTAGGACTAGGCACACCCCCTTCAACCATATGGTGCTTAGGCTCTTACCTGAAGCACACAAGTGGCGCTTGAGTCATGCCTCAGTGCAAGCCCACCATTGCGCACACATGATGCTTGGGTTACACCAAGACTCAACTATCCTTGGGGCCTCTATACTGCAGAATCCAAAACAGCCTTGGGTCATTAGATGTGCAAGACTCAAAATACACTCTAAATAGCTTGCGTCCTACTAGTGTTAAGACCCAACTTTTTTATGAAAATAAAAGGTAAGCTCGCAGCGTAGTACTGGCCAGATAACTAGTACATATATTAAAAGGAGATGATTTGTTATTGTACAAATGACACAATTAATTTCTTCTAATGTAATGTTCATAAATTTTGAATTTTTATTTTGATACTCTTAATTTAGAAAACAAGTTTTTCTTATATTTGTTTCTCTTTATACTTATACTTTTATGATTTTACATTGGTATATTTATCACTATTGTTTTTCTTATCCTTTTTTTCATAATATTTTTTTTAATTTATATTTTTTTCAAAAGAATATTATTATATAGCTTAACTCCTTCGAAAGCTAATACACGGTTCTACAACTCTACTGAAGGATAGAAAGCTAAATCTGCCTTTAATACCCTTGAAATTATATGTTATACTACTCAACATAATCTATCCAGTACGAGACAGTTCGACCCTTCCTCCATCTTTACTCTATATCTAAAGTTCTATAATTTCAAATTACACAAAGTTAGTTTTGTTTGAAAGATAACATCTATGCATATAACTATTATGAGAACCTAGTTTTAAAGTTTATCATTTGGGTACCCTAACCTCAGCTGAAAGGTGAATGACTGAACTATTCAGTCCCAACACATGGATTGGACAACTAATATCTCACATTTTCTACTATTAATAATTTGGCCGAACATGCCTAGGGAAAGACACCAAAGATTTTCTTTAATTTAAATCATGATTAGCATGCTTTTAATGGCTAAGCACAAATCAAGCCACCATACTTTCCATTTATTTCAATCTTGCTAACTTAATTTAAACAAAAGTTTTAGTAATGTTAGCATTTCTCCTAATTGAATCAGAACTAATAAAATCTAAACGGTAAAGTTAACCATCATTATGTCATGCAACATATACCAACAAATTAGAGCATTCTAACGAATAGATCTTCCACGATCAAAACAAAACCAAACTGATTTGGAAATTAATAATATACTGTTCACTAATGAATAACTTCTCATCGAAGTCTCTCACACAGATCTTCACCATTACGAATAAAAAGCTCATCAATATGATCAACATATCTAAAATTTTGCATGATGCAACAGTGGACGTAAGAGGAAACTGTCAGCTACCATGACTAACCTACAAGCAGGTTTTCCATGAACTGTTATGAGAGCTATATCTCTTATATAAAACCAGAGCCTTCAAATTCCAACGATCCGATGTTAAAGGGTGGTGCGAAGCATAGTATATCCCACAACTAGCCCGATCTAATCGTGAAATTCAAATATATGGCCGTTTCTACTCTTATGGTATTCTCTCTCTCTCTCTTTCTCTCTCTCTCTTTCATTCAGCCATCCAAGGTATTTTCCATATAATTTTGCTATTTATATATCAAATCTATTCATATTTCCTAAAACACCCTTATGTCAAGTTTGGATACCTTTTTCGTTCAACGAAATGCCTTTTCGCAGTTCCTTTTTAAAATACCATGTGGAAAATCTCTCTCTAAAATTTCTTTTCTAATAATTCAATACCATTCCATTTTATTTTATTTTAACTAAGCTATCTCATTTCCGTTCCAAATTATCAATAATTTTATTAACATCATAAAATTTGATCGGGGGTTTACAATTTACCACCACTTCTATTTTATTTCTCACTATTCAATTCATCATAGTAAAGTCTTATGTTGGGGTTTTATAGAGTTTCTACCTAGTCATCCATATATTTAAATTATAAATTTACAGGGTTTCACAGTAAAATGTTTTTGCTAAAAGAGTCTAAAATGGTGTTATATGATTTGGTAGGTGCATATTAGAAAATGAATGATTAATGTTTCAGTTATATCATTTTAAAAAAAATTAAATATGTCATAATATTTGTTGCATGTGTGTGGCGTGACGATGATCATCCTCTCGGATTAGGATTATCAGGAATAATATGGGTGGAAAGGACAATAAATTCTTGTTCTTTATCAATAAAAGAAAGGGAATGAGAGTCATCGACTAGTATTTTGGTTATTAGAAACCCTAATTAGTCTTAAAGTTTGAGTAAGGAAACTGATTACGTAAAGAGAAGATATTAGCACCCTTAGTACGTCTTACCTAAAGTAACCTATATTATTTATTTGTCTGATTTAAACTAAAATAATGTTGTGTTTTCTAACCATTGGTCTATCTAGGGTTTAAGAAAAAGTCATCATCATTAAGAAGGTTCTTATATTGTTAGGTTAAACCCTAACCATTCTAATGCAAAAACATAAAAAATAAAATGAACTGTCTTTTTGATTTAATATAAAAAAACAAATCTTACATATAAGTTTATAATTCCATATATTAAAAGAAATAAATTTTTTTTGGTGTTTTTAAAATGTAAACCAAGTTCTAACAGATAATCATAAACTAGCTATAATATCATTTCACTGATTCTTGTATTTTTTCAAAGCATGATAAAAATGCATTTTTTTATATAAAAAATAAAACATGCATGAAAATTTTATAATCTTTCCATATGCAAGAAAATAAAAGAAATATATTTTTTAATTTTTTAATTTTTTTTAGGCTTTGTTTGGCAAAAAAAACTCGTTTCTCCTTGTAATAAAACTACCAAAATAAGCCTAAGAGTTGTTTGGCAAATACACCCTTAAACCGAGAAAACCTTTAACAAAAACATGAAAACCCAAACAGGGTCTTAAACCCTTAACCTAATTTTACCCTGACTTGGTTGACCTGAAATTTTTGCTTCGACCATAAACTGAACAAAAAATCATGGTTTGACCCGAAAACAAACCAAACCAAAGTCAAAGTAAAAAAACAGATTAAACAAAAAAAGCACAAAAGCTAAAAAATTCTTGAACAAAGTAGATCAAACACAAAAAAAATGAAAAACATCAAGAACACTTAAACTCAAACATAGTAACGTGAAACCCAAATTAGACTAGATATGGTCAAAACAAAGGCACATACATGTTGGAAATCATGCAATGATCAATAATCTAGCATCCATTCACTTCATTTATCACTTAAACATATGATTTTGTCAAAACGGGTTTTGGTTTAAAATTGAAACCCTAAAATTAAAATTCATTAAAAACATGTTATTGATGTAAATAAGCCCTAAATTATTTACTAATCAAGCATAAAAAAAGGTTATGTGAAAAACAAATGGACCAAAACTTATTTGAATCAAAAGTCTAAGGCAATGTTCTTTCCAAGAATAAGAAAGACATGCCCAGACCCTACCCAACAACATGGAACTTAAATTAGATCAGATCTGGTCGAACAAAAGGCATATACATGTTGAAAATCATGTAATAATCAATAATCTAGCACCCATTCACTTCAATTATCAAAGAATAAACATGATTGTGTCAAAATGAGTTTTGATTCAAAACTAAAACTCTAAAATTAAAATCCATTAAAAACTTGTTATTGATACAAATAAACCCTAGATTATTTACTAATAAAGTATAAAAAAGGGTTATGTGCAAATAAATGGACCAAAACTGGTATAAATAAAGGGTCTAAGATAATATTTTTCCCAAAAATGTGAAGAATATGCCCAAAAACCTAGATATTGCCTAGAATTGCCAAGCCAAAAAAAAAGAAGGCATTTTTTGCTTCTAAAACATGATTTCTTTATCCTAACATGTCACATTACCATACACAAATATGTTTAAATCTAAAAAACTAATAAATAACATCAAAATCATATATGAGATAACAAATCCAAAACTACCAACTTAAAACAAACTACATGTTTATGTAATATGAATTCAAAATTGTTTTTTCTAAACTCTAGTACAACCACAAAAAAACCCCTATTTAAACATGCATTGTTTAAGTTAAGCAAAAACTAAAACTAAAACAACATATACATATACATATATATATATATATATATATATATATATATATAACAACTTAAACAATAACATTATTGTATAAAAAACATTAGAAAACTTAAAAAAATACTTTAGTAAATAAAAAAATAGAATTAAAGAGGTGAATACAACATTATTTTTTGAGCATTCCAAACCTCTATTCTATGCTTGTAAATATAAATATAAAACAAAACACCTCAAGTAGGCCACAAGAATCTGCTGGCTGTCTCTGCACCCCTACCACCTTTATTATTGAGCAATCATTAAGGCCTTAGCTGGTGATCCGGGCTGTTTTCCTCTCAACGATGAAGCTTATCCCCCATCGTCTTTCTGGCCGACCTTAACCCTTGTTATTTTGAGGTCATATCTAGTATTTAGAGTTTGCCTTGATTTGTACTGCTCTTACAGCCCACACCGAAACAGTGCTTTACCCCTAGATGTCCAGTCAACTACTGCGCCTCAACGCATTTCAGGGAGAACCAGCTAGCTCTGGGTTCGAGTGACATTTCACCCCTAACCACAACTTATTCGAATAACTACTCTCTTTTTAGTTTTTCTATGAGAAGTTTTGCCTTTTACCAATCTACTATCATTTCAAAGCTTAATAAATCTTTTTTGTTAGGCTCCTCGACCTTTACCCTTAGGTTTCTTGTGAATATTTTCCTTTTTTTTTCACTTCTTTTCTCTCTCTTATTTTTTTTCTATTTCTTAAGGAGGTATTTATAAGGGTTTGCTATGGTTTGAAAGGTCTTGAATTCATTTCTAATATCTTAATCTTGAGATAAGTGTTGTAAATCCTTGATAAGAACCCATTTAAAAGCCTTTGTGTATGAATACATGAAAAGAAGGTTTGTTAATGCATAATTGTGTTTCAATCATGGTTGATTAAGTTGTTCAATTTCAAGGCCTCATTAGAGCAATTTTGACGCCATCGTCACCTAAGACCATCTGAAGTTGATAGAGGAGATTCACACCTTTCATTTGCATTAAACCTTACACAAATTAGAGATTCGTAGCTCCACAATCATTTGTTTAAGTTGCCAACTCGATCAGCAAAAACTGTCAAAACATAGGCCAATTTATCAAACGACATGTCACTTGTATTTTCTTCATTAAGTCTGAACGATGGATCATTTAAGGTTTTTAATTTGGGATTGGAAAAGTTCAATTGAGTCCCTGCTATTTTAATTGCTTTTAATTTCACCCATAATTGTCTCCAAACTTTTAATTTCATGTAATTTCACCTCTATCAAACTCAATTGCTAGCCCCTAAGTTGACTTTCTTTTTCATTTTGGTCCTTGGTTCTATAATTTATGAATTTTGACCCTCAATTGACCAACAAACTTTTAATTTCTTCAATTTAACCTTTGAGTTAGTCAATTTCAGCCCCTACATTCACATATTTTTTCCAGTTTGGTCATTAGTTTGGATCTCTTCAAAAAAAAGTCCATGATTAACTATCAAACTTTAATATTTATGCAATTAAGCCCCTTATATAATCAAATTAACTTTTAAAAATTACAATTAAAACCCTAGACTTTAATTTATTGACTTCAAAAATTAATTTCTGTTGTAATTAAAACCTCAATAAACTCAATTAAACCTTAAAGAAAATCTAATTGATTCCTTAAACATCTAATTTTAAATTTCCCTCATCAAATTGAATTTTCTTTGGCAATTAATAAGGCCGTTATTAGTCAAAAATACATTGTCAAAAATTTTAATTTTGTTCTCAACTAGTTTTTGGTAATTTTCTAGGCGTTTGGGTATATTCTTACCAAAATATTTTTTTATTTTCTTCCAAACATTTTTTCAAATCTTTTTTGTTTATACGGGGCTTTAAAAATGAGCAACAATAATATTTTTTGAGTTTTATAAATATAAAAATTGAGAAAATAAAATAAAAATAAGAGGTTCTAAATAGTGCTATCATATTTGGTTGAAAGTAGAAGGAAACCTTAATCTAATATCTTTTAATGTTGTTTGCATATACTCGTCTTTGCTTTAAAAGATGGTTTTTAACGTCAAATCATTGTGTAACTTTCTTTCTTCTACATTTTCCTAGCCAAAATTATTATTCTAATATCACAGTAGCTTGTATAAAATTATTCCTTAGAATAGATTGGAGTTTCTTTTAACACTGTGAAATGAAAATTGTTAAGGAATTCATACAAACTGGATGGAATTTTGTAACTACCACTACCGATTAATAAGAGGGGTAATAATCGATTGGTTGAGAGAAAGCTTACTTGTTTGTTCTTATATTTTAAAAAGTTTTTTAAAAAATTTGATTTTTCTTAAAATTAATATTTTTTTATATTTTTAAATTATTTTAATGTGCTGATATTAAAAATAATTTTTAAAAAATAAACAAATATTATTTTAATATATTTTTGAATAAAATATATTTTAAAAATTAACTATAATTATATTTTCAAATCTGTCATAGAATAATAATAATTGTATTTTTTAAGGAATCTAAAGTCTTTAGACTCAAATTGATAACAGGGTGATTCTCTGTTGTGCTGTCATCCATCCATTGGTTACTTACTAAACCTCTACCGCATACTCAACAGCGGATACAAACTCGCAAAACCCTAACCCTTTTGTACTCACCACTCACGGGAAAAAAGAAAAAGTAAAGGAAAGACAAGGAGCGTAAAGGCACTAGGGTTTTAGACAATCATCAGCAGCAAAAGCAAACGGTAGGGGAGAGGGAGGGAGAAAGAGAGGTTTAGGGCTTTGGGTGATACAGAAAATGGTGGCAGACAACAAGGGTAAGAAGTTGAAGGTAGCGGAGAAAGGCGAGGAGGACAATAACCAAATCGATGAAGAACTCGTTATCTCTATCGAGAAGCTCCAGGAGATCCAAGACGATCTCGAAAAGGTAGTGTAAAAAAATGCCGATGTAAATGTTGCATGTTTGTGGTTATGCGCTTTCAGTGTCCCGTATATTGGTATGAAATCTGAGAAATTCTTTTGGTTTGGTAGAATCCAATTACTCAGTATTCCTTACTCACCGAAATTAGACTCTCTTTAATTATTTGCCTATTCATTCTGTGTTTATGCTACTTCGATGCCTTGATGTGCTGATTTGTTATAATTAAATGACTTAACTTTTTTAATCCCTGTTATTGGTAGAGTCGCATAGAAATTCAGATGGGGCAATAGTATCTCTGGTTATGTGATGAAAACTTCCAGAAAATCAACAAAAACAAGAATGATAATTTTCCTCCAACTCTATAGTATTCAATCAGGAAGGGGGATTGTATGAAGCATGTTGGATATGTTGACGTTATTGCTACTTTAGACCTTGGAACTTAAACCGTGCTTTGGTTATTTTTATAGATAAACGAAGAGGCAAGCGATAAGGTCTTGGAAGTAGAGCAAAAGTATAATGAGATACGCAAGCCAGTTTATGATAAGCGGAATGAGATCATTAAATCGATTCCGGACTTCTGGTTGACTGCGGTTAGTGATCTGTTCTTATCAAAATATACAATTTGTTAACTGCTAGTGTACTGTGCCCCTGCCTTCCCAAAAATAAAAAAGTGTTCATCATTCCATCTAATTGTTTGTGGTTCTCTGCAGTTTCTAAGCCATCCTGCTCTTGGTACTCTTTTGAGTGAAGAGGATCAAAAGGTTTGGTTTTTGTTCCTGTATGATGTGAAGATTAACTTGTGTACTTGCATTTGTTCTTTTTCCTTAACTGCCTGTATGAGTAGTAAATTTGATGCCCTTATCCTTGTGTCTGGGTAGGTATTCAAATATTTAAGTTCGCTGGAAGTGGAGGATTCAAAAGATGTCAAATCTGGTTATTCAATAACATTTGTAAGTTTATTGTCGTCCCGTGCTTGCATACTTTTTGATGAATAACTGATTCCACTGTCTTTCCTCTGCTTGAGTGGTACTCACTGATATCTGGGTTTTGCTCAATTGATTGAATAGTTCTTGATTCCAATGTTTTTTTTCCTTCACAGAACTTTGAATCCAACCCTTACTTTGAGGAGACAAAGCTTACAAAATCGTTTTCCTTCCATGATGAAGGGACGACAGAGATAACATCTACACCAATCAACTGGAAAGAGGGCATGGTAAATTCTGTCATTTCATGGCAGGTAGTGTCTAAAACGTGTACTCTCTTTTGTTTATTATTTAATTGCATTTCCAAAATGTGAAGGGTCTACCAAATGGAGTCAGTCATGAAAAGAAAGGGAACAAGAGGCTTTGGGCTGATGAAAGGTTTATTTTCTCAACCTGTTTACTCTTTTTCCTGTTTTCTTACTCTAAAGCCAGTTATCATGTTATAACGGTCCTTTTCTTATCTTTAAAAATATCATCTGTTCTAGTACCAAATAATGGGAAGCATAATAAAATCTCTGTGCGGAAGCAATAACTTCATTTTTTCTCTCTCCTTTGAAACATGATTTATTGTTTGATTGTCACTTGTCATTCTGTTCATTGTCTTCCTTAACGAACCAATGATATCTTTCCTTTTGACGAGTCTATGATTGGTCAAATTTGATCTTTTTTTTAGTAACAATATGCTGTTTTAAGTTTCAAGTGGAATACAAGTCATGGTTGCAAGATGTTTTCTATTTTATTGTTCAAGTTTATTTTCATCTTTTATGGATATTGCCTGTTCTTTTTCCAAATCTGTTCCTTGTAATCTGAATTTACCATTCTCTTGTGTTGTGCTGTGTGCCTCACCTTCAAATTCACCTGCTTGAATGCAGCTTCTTTAGCTGGTTTGGTAACACTCAGCCAAAAGGCATGATTGATGACATGCAAGACGAGGTTAGTTGAATCTGTAGTTGACAAAGTAGTAGAGCTTTGTTCATTGGTGGAAGCATTGTGGACTTTTATCTTCTTTACCAAATAGTTTATTGAAGCTGATACAATCCCTTGCGAAAAAAAATGCAGGTAGCAGAGATCATTAAGGAGGATTTATGGCCCAATCCACTATCATATTTTAACACTGTAATTGATTTATTTTTTGTGCTCTTTTCTTCCCTTTCTTTCTTGAAAATGAATCTTGAAATCAAGGGTAACGTCCCTAATTCTCCAATGTAGGATCCTGATGATGAGGACTTTGATGGGGATGAAGGAGATGAAGAGGTAAATGATCCTATTTTATCATGTTTTGTGAATCTTATGACGTGCTTGTACTTTTTCCTTCTATTTCAGTTGATGGCGTGATGTTTTATTGCTTCATTATTTCATTTTTGGTACTTGGAAAGTTTAGTTGATGGTTTTCTAGATTACTTGTTGGATATGAAGATATTGAAACCAAAATAGATGGAAGATGCTTGTTCTTCAGAAGTATGAAGTTAATAGAGGCCTTCTTGCAAAACTTGATAGGAAATTATAAAAAATTATAAGATGTTTATGGATTTGATATGTTAGTCAATTTTCAATTGCATGGGAATGAGACCTTTGACAAGATTGAAATAGCTGAAGAAATCTGAACTGCTGGAATTTGGTGTTCCATAGTGCTTTAATGCAGGCCGATCGACTTTAGGCTTCAACAAATTCCAATTTTGTAAAAAAATATCTAGTTGAAGCTTTTTATGATCCTGTTGAAAAGAAGGTTGCTGGTGAGATCTTATTTTCATTCTTGAGGCTTTTTTATGCCTATGCTTGTTAGGGATACAGTATTTGTCTTAGAAATTACATTATTGTTTTATCTTTCTTAGCTAGAAACCGTCCTTTAAGATGTTTCAAGTTTAGGCGCAGTTCTATTGACTGATTAAACGATATTATCTCCTACTTTTAACAATAAAATGAAAGTTTTGTGCCATTATATTAGGCCGGCCATACTGAATGAGAATATGTGGGAACTGGTAATGTCTTCCAAAGTTCAACTGTTATCATATTTCCTGGGTTTTGCCTAATTGCAGGACAAGGATAGCGATGACTCTGAAGAGGATGATGATGAGCAAGAGGAAGATGATGATGACGATGAAGAAGAAGACGACGACGCAAACAAATGATTCCCTTTACTTCAGCTTTTTACTTGTATCAGCTTTCCCGTTTTGGGCAACACCTTGTGTAAAGTAGTCTGTAAGGATTGCTGGTATCATGTGCTGGGGAGGGTAACCCCACACTATAACATTTTTATGGGTAGATTCCTCTACTATGTAGGCCACCGGCTGTTACCATGGTCGGTTAATGGTTTGCTGACTTTGTTCTTGTTTCAGGGCCGTATCTCTTTTTTTTTTTCCTTTGTGTTTGGGGTTATTCTATGTTTTCCTTCCCAGAAATGCAGGTTTCTAGATGATGATGTTATGTAGGCCTTTTATAATGATTTTCTCTGCTGTGAACTTCGCCAGGTCAAACGTAGAATATCTGTGGTGTAAAGCTAATTGAAAATCCCCGATATGCGTTATAATGCTCTGTTTGAACTTCATCATTGCCATCATCAGAACTTCGTACAAAACCTTGTCTGTTTTCTGTCATAATCTCGTGACACCAAGTGTAATGTTCGCAATCATTATACGAGTTAAAACTTGCTTGTGCCAGCAATATGGCGTCCTCATGCCTAAAAGAATCTCTTTTGAATTTCAAGACATAAGCTTACTATCTCCCTTTGGTGAGGTGCATCTTCTCTTTTCCATCCTTTTTATGGGGAGTGAGCAACTAATCCATGGCGCCTAACGACTTGAAATCATAAGTGGTCTCTGATTTGGGGCCTGGGTTACCTCTGGTGCGTGATGATTTGGTCGCCTGCAAGCTGATTTGTGGTGGTAGTCGACATGAATAGTGCGTCTTGTGATTTTGGAATTTCTTTTAGACGTTCTTTTGTTTGAAGGTTGTAGTTTTCTCGCGACTTGGTTGGTGGATTTAGCGGGTGTTTTGCGATAATGCAAGTTGTTTGCCATATAAGGAGAGAAAAAATCCCGTATCTTCCAGCCAAAAAGCACCATTCAACTTCAAACATCCACCCTCCCACACCAGAGCAACAAAAACCAAAACCAAACCTCCCCTTTACCCAACACTAGTGAAAAAAAATAAATTAAAAAACAATATCAAGGATTTTTTAAAAAAATACCAGAGTTAGGTTGTCTTTATTTTAACAGGCCCTAAACAAGTTCAAAAAATTCAAAACAAATAAGGGATTATTTTGAAATTATTTGTAGGTCACTTGCGTATTTTTTTCAATAATTTTTTTAATATTGGGTTGTATACTTACACTGTAAAATATGAATCCGTTATTAATAATACCTGATTTTTCTTCAAAATTTCAAAAAATCCAAAAAAAAATAAAAATACAAAATTATATTTTGTTTTCATGTATACGGCTAAATTCTAAAGGTTTTTCTTGCATATTCTCTAAAAACAAAGGTGCATTTGTATCATGTTTTAAAAATATCAAAATGGATATTGTAACCAGTTTATGATTATCTATTTGGATTTAGCCAAAATCTCAAAAATACTATAAAAGTTAATTTGTTTAATAACATAATGCATACTTCAAATATTAAATTAAATGAATTAATAACGATAAACATTAGGAATTAGCTGTAGACTTTATTATTTAAGGATATAAAATTACATTATAAAGTATATCCTCAAACATTAAAGATACGAAGTAGGAAATAAGTGTAATGCTAAAATTTGAGCCCAAAAATTGTTAGGATTTAATCCGATAAAATATAGACTTTAGTACAAAGAGAGATCTATCTGGAACTTTAGATAAGACCAACGAATAAAAACAATACTTAGAATAACAATCAATCAACAATGCAGTTTACCACAAGTAGGGTGCATTGGAGGTGATGTGTCTTTCCCTTGCACAACTAGTCCCCTTACCCTTACCTAGACTCTCGCAGAACATAGATTTTCTTATGACCATGATAATAGGTGTCAACTCCTTTAAAAATAAGAATTTTATGATTAAACCCAAAACCCTCTCAATCCAAGACATAGATCTGTCATTCGACGTCATACACACCACATAATTATTTTTACCTTTCCCTTTTAATGACCCGAGGCCTTGTTTGAATTTATCAAGATTTATTTCCAATGTTTTCTTGTACTAATTTATGGCTATACTTTTAACCTCTCCAAGTTAATTTCCTGAATCATTTTTATCATCCATAATTATTCATTCAATATATCCTAATATTTTATTTAATTTATCCTTGTTAAATCTTTTCTATTAAAGTTTTATTATGTTTCCCAGTCATCTTATTTATAATTTATCAGGACTTTACAAGGGAGAAATATCCTAAATTGTTCTTAGACTCAGGTATGGATTTAAAATTTCAGGGATTTAAATGAGAGAAGAATGTAAAACCCCAGTTTTGAAACAAAAAATTAAATTTAAATTTATTAATTGAGTAAAATTGACTCAATGATAAACTTGATTAATTTAAAAAGGGTATATATAATAGTGATAAATAGTTACAGATGGTGTTTTAAAGACTAAAATTTCTAGATACGATTTATTTTGAGAAGGTTGATGAGATGAGATAACCATTTAAAGGAAAACACCCAAAATAAAAAAGGAGGGTATTATCATAAATTGCAGGATCTTGACTAGTATAAATGCACACTTGATTTCTTAAGGTGGTCATTTAGAGAATAAAAGAGGGAGAAGTTTTATTAAATCTTTTTTGAAATTTCTTCAGAAAAATCTCATCTAAACACATGAAATAAAGGTTAAAAAAAAGGTTGGAAGGAGATCTAAGTTAGGAAATTGAAGAAATTATAGGGTAAATGTTGCTTAAGAATGACTGTTTTGAAGAGGAAAAGAAAGGAAGAAAGAGGTAAAGGGGAAATTTTTTTTCTTTTTGCCATTTTCTACCAAATTTTTTGTGTTTAAGAGGTGAGGAAACCTAATCCAAGCTTAATTTAAAGTTTTAACAGGGATTTTAATGAATCGTGCATTGTTTTGTATTATGAAAAAACTGGGTTAGAGAATTTAATGGTTTAAATAGGTAGTTTAATGCTAGAAACATGTTTATTATAGTGAGTAAACAATGGGTCAAGTGTCAATAAGAGACAAAGTGAATAAAAATCTTGCCTCCCTTTTTATGCATAGGTTTGGCCAAATAGGCATAAAATGAGAAGATAATTAATGTAAATGGTATATGAAATCATCAAGAAATGTGTTTTTTAGCCTAATCGTGTGTAGTGGATATTAAATTACAAGGAAAGAATGGAAGTTAGATATAATGATGATGAAGTTAACTTGTGTTGACAGGGGATACTATAGCGAATAGACCATAGTCTATAGTAGGAGCTGGGACATCAAGTGTGGTAGGTAAGTGTCTAACACTTATCCTATTTCAATTAATACATGAGTGTAATTGTTAATTTAATTCCTTATAGCTTTTTAAAGTGGTATTAAAAAATAAATAATTTGGTGGATAAACAAAAAAGAGAAATAAGAATTGAGAATTTGATCGGTCGTTCTCGATATGAGAGACCAATGATATCAATGATGATCATTGGTATCAACATTTACTTGAATTTAATTAGTTATTTTTAGTATGAGAGACTAATGATATCAATGATGATCATTGGTATCAGCATTTACTTGAATTTAATTAGTTATTTTTAGTATGAGAGACTAATGATATCAATGATGATCATTGGTATTAGTATTTACCTGAATTGATTGGTCATTTCTAATATAGGAGACTAATTATATCAATGATGATAATTGGTATCAACATTTACTAGAGATTTGATTAGCTGATTCTAGAATATGGGTAAGGCTAATGATGTTAATACAAATACATTGACATCAATATATATTGAAACTTAATTAGTTTTCCAATGGATTGCAAGCTAATGACACCAGGTGAATTGGTATCAACATTGTTTAGTGGGCCTGGGTCATGGGTGACTAATGATATTATGATATTTGATGTAGATAATAGGTTAAGGATTATCACATAATAATAGGAGATTTATTTATATTCTTTAATGTTTTAACTATTCATTAGATATGCTATCATACTCACATTAGGAGTAGACTTACTCTATCTTTTTTGTTGATATAGATTAGGTATACTACTTGTATTTTGGATTGTAATATTATTTTGTTTTAAACATGTAAACATGAATGCTTAACTTTCATTGTTGTTTTAGTATATATTATTTTCTATTTGTTGCTAACTTGAAATCAATGAAAATAAAAAATGAGAGATGAAATAATAATAAGTGAATGAATGAGTCATGACTCATTTGAGTTGAGTATTGGTTTAAAATGATTGGATCGGTTTTGTATTGATTGATACAAGTTTGTTTATATAATTAGTCTAAAAAATACTAATATATGATATACTGTCCAAATTGGTTTATTGTTTTGGATTACCAAATGATCTAATCAACTGATTGATAAGAGAAATTGTAAAATTGACTACTGTTTAATTTGATCAATCAAACTGGTCAAACATTTGTTTGACTGTTAAAGACACTAGTGAAATTTAATAGTAGCTAATGGATTAATTAGTCATGCCAATATCAACCAGTCAACCGTTCTAACTGATACTGAACTATTACTATTTCAAAAAATAAAATAAAAAAACAAATATTGGGATCTTTACAAATGTATTAGGTAATGACCTCTGCTTTTGTTTAATTAATATTTTTTAATCTCAAACTTAATTGAGTGTCATTTACCATTTCTTTTCTCTTATTTTATTTTATTTTATTTTTAATTTTAGGCTTCAACTGCAACTTAAGTATATTTATGAAAGTCCATCCAATTTAGTGAGTTACCTCGAATCTTGGATGAGTTTCAAATTATAAAAACTCAGGCTTGCAACTATTCTAGTCAAACCCGAGTGACCTGCCAAGTTGACCTAAAACTTGGGTGACCTAGTGTAACTTGGATGATACCTAACTCCTTTTTTTTTTTACATTTTTTTATTTCTTTTTAATAAACCCTAAACTATAAAATTAATTTATAAATACTTAATCACTCATATATTTTTAATAGCCTACATCTACATAAATTATTTCTTAATTTTTTGATATGAGATAATTATACTATACTTCACATTTCTTTTTTAATATCCTATATTCACATTTTTTTTATAAACTTATTTTTATTCTTATCACTATTATCATTATCATTATCATTATTATTACTATTATAAACACCACCATTATTATTATAACAAACTATTATTACCATTATTATTCTTATTAATATTATTATTATCAGTATCATTATCATTGTTGTTGTTATTATTTTTATTATTATTCATTATCATCATTGTTATAATTACTACTATAACTATTATTATAATAATTATTATTATCATTGAATTAACTATCACAATTATTATTATTATTATTACTATCATCATCATAATTATTGATATCATAATCATTATAACCATCATAATAAACTCCTACTAATATCACCACCACCATTATTACCACCGCTACCACTAACTATAATTATAATTATTACCATTGCTTTAACTATCACAATCATTATTGCTATATTATTATTATTAGTAGTAGTAGTCCTACTATTATTGCTATCTTTACCGCTAATATCATCATCATTATTATTTTAATTATTATTAATATTATTATCACCTCAATTATTGATATCATAACCACTAAATTATCATAATAAACTACTGCTACTACTACTACTATCATTGCTACAATTATTATTTTAATAAATTATTAGTAGTATTATCATTATCATAACCCTACTAATATTATCATTTCTTATTAATATTAGCACTAACATTACAATTACCTTTAACTTCACTACTACTGCTACTACTACTAGAACTATTACTATCATAAAAAACTATTACCATCACTATAATTATTATCACTATTATTACCATTATTATTGGTTTCATCATTACTATTACTGTTATTATTACTATTACTATTACTATTATAATTATAATTATTATTACCACTACAACTACTACCCTTATTATTATTGTTATTGTAGTTACCACTATTGGTAATAATAAAAAAAAAACTTTCCAACTTGAAGTGATTTTTCCAAATAAAATAGGGATTGAATCTAAAAAGAAAAGAAGTGCAAGGGCTGTTGAGAGAGAAATGAAGGGGAAAAAAAATCAAACCAACACCATAATAAAACATTTTTTTCCACCATTGCAGTCATCCACACGTGCTGCCTAAAAGCGATAAAGTAGCTGACGTGTGCTATGCTCATACCAACAACTTTTTTTTTATGTGTTGAAAGACAACATCACCCCATGACCAAACAACTATTGCTAAAAAAACCATCATGAAATGATGAATTGGCCCCTGCAAAGATGCTTTGAGAATTTTCCTTTCAAGGATGATAGAGTCATTGCATTGTTCTAAAAAAAAGTGAAAAACCACCGATGCCCTTAGCCATAATTAAGCTAAAAATTACTTTTGAGGGTAATAAAGTAAATTCATTGTACAACAAGTTTATGAAAGAAAAAAGATGCCTCTCAACAATTGAAGAATGACAAAATGAACCTTTTGAAAATACTAATCTACCCTTATGGGCTAATTATAATGGTTTTTTTCTCAGAGGCAAGAATATAGTTCCGTTATTGTAATCCATAGTAAATCACACCTAATGTACAATGTTTCTCCCACGCGAATTAGCTTTTTTTTTTTTAATTAATGCAATAAAAAAACTTGAAAGATAGATTTGTAAAAAATTTATGTTTGGTATAAAAAAATTTACAACAAGAGTAATCTTTTAAGTAAATGTAGAGAATAAACATGACTAATTTTGAATATGTAAAATAGGTATTTGTAAACAACAATTACTTTTCTACTAAATTTTTTTTTAGAAATCATTAAGAAGCTGAACTATTTATATTAATAATATTTTTTTAATTTAGCGCTCTATTTTTTTCATGCATTCCTTTCTTCTTCTTTTTTTGTTTTAATTTTATTCTTTTCCTTTCATCCTCAAACTTTTTGAACCAAATGGCTTGGTTATCTTTGGACTAGCCAAATTGACTATGTTACACTATAGCAACTTTCATATGATTTAATTTTAAACTCGTGTTAGGCAAGAAGTTAGATTAAGAGGTTTTTTATGTTAATTTCATTATTTTTTTCTTCAATTTCATCTTTATATTTTTTTAATGGTCAGGTGATATGCTTTTTGATTAGTCAAGTCGATTGGATCACGTTTAAACAACTCTCACATAATTTAATTTTAAACTTAGACCTAAACAGAGAGTTAAATCAAGAGATTTCAAGATTGACCCGCTAGACCAAGTTTAATAAAAAAAATCAAAGAATTTTCTATGGTTTGGATATATTTTTTTTACATTTAAAAAATCTTTTGATCTGACCATAATATAACACATGTTTGTAACTAGTAAGGGGCTGTTTGGAATTGCGTTCCAAATGACATTTCTAAAAAAATGATTTTTTTTTAAAAAATTTGGATTGTTTTGATATGATGATATAAAAAATAATTAAAAAAAATATTATTTTGATGTATTTTTAAACAAAAAGTACTTTGAAAAATAATTATTACCACACTCTCAAAAACCCTTAATTAGTCTAAATAAAATAACCAAGAAAAAACATGCCTAAAACATCCCTAATGTTTTTTTTTTTTTTCCTTCTGTGAATGTTTCCTTTTTCATTGCTTAGTCTCTTTGACTAATTGAAGTTTCCAATTTAATCCCTAAACAACACAAAACTTAGCATTTTGACCCAATCATTCACATTTAACTAGATGATGTATATTTTGGATGTAAATAATGCTCACTACGCTTCCATGCTTGATCAAAAGGAAAGTATAAAAGTGTATGACTTGATGTCACTTCCACCTTGCTTTTAAAAATTCATAATTGAGCACAAATATTGATGACCAAATTTGGTCTCCTTTGAAGTAATTGGCACAAGCTAAAAGGCCGAACTATCCTACCTTCACAACTTTTTTTTTTTCTCTTAGCAAAATACGTGAGTTTTAATTAAATTTCGGTTTTAATGAACCTTAATGTGTGTGTGTATATATATATTTCAATTTTTTTTAATGTTTTTATCTAATCAATTGTAGTCTATACAATTTACTTTTTATTTTCAATAAGTTTTTATCATTTTAATTTATAATTTTACTTAACTTTATCAAATAATATCAAAATACTATTTCAAAGTGGAGCATTTAAAATCAAAAGCTAAAAAAATTTAAATGCAAACACTTGAATAATACTAATAATAAAAAAATATAAACACTTAATTATAAATAAAATATTATGTTCATGTATATTTGATGTATATGCATGTTATGATGTGTCAATTTTACAGCCATATTATTGTATATATGACGAAATCTAGCACGGATACATAATTATATATAAAAAAAACTAAAAAAATTCTTTAACTCAATTAATAAATATAAAAAAAATAGAGACACTTAAATAAAAAAAACTCACGCATCAAATATATACTTAAATTAGTTCATAAACTTAAGCTTACATGAGTAATTGAGTTTTTTTTTATTAAATAAAATTAGCTTACCTAATCTTAGTTCAAGTTATGTTTGTTTAAGAGTATTTTTAAAATTATATTTGAATTAGTTCACTAACCTTAACAAATGAGCTTAACAAATGAGGTTTTTTTTAGACTATTGCATATAGATGTTGAAGCGGCTAAATAATGACTCGTATATATTATTTGTTTTTGTATTTTAAAAGTATATTTAAAAATATTTAATTTTTTTATCATAAATTAAAATTTTAAATAATTTTATATTATTTTAATAAAAAATATTTAAAAATTAACTTTATTAAAATGGCCAATTATTGGACTCATCCAGTGATTCCAAAATGTTTGCTGCACCGAATCCACTGCCATTTAGGAAAAACAGTCGGAACGAGGACATTAGGACAATGCATTCGTCAATGCTTGAGCTGTGCTCCAAAATCATTCAATAAAAATCTACACCGTACGTTACAGAAACCGCAGGTATTATGAGATGTAGTTATTTTTTAAAAATGTTTTTTTATTTAAAAATATATTAAAATAATTTTTTTATTTTTAAAAAATTATTTTTAATATTAATATATCAAAATAATTTAAAAGTCTAAAAATATATTAATTTAAAATATAAAATATAAAAAATATTTAAATTCTTTTAAAAATATTATTGAAAAAAAAAACAAAAATATTTTAAGCTTTTGAGTTTTGGCAGCTTCCGCTTTTCCTTTTGAAAATTTTTTCCCCACCTGTCTTCTCTGCTTTCTCACTTCACACACACAAACACTGTCGCCAAGAAAAGCTAGAGAGCTGCTTCTTGTAAGAGAATTGAAGACGAACAGAGACAGAGAAAGCGAACAACATTGTTTTGTTAGTGCGTGCGAGACAGAGATGGGATCTGGGACTGGAAGCTTTTTAAAGGTTCTTCTTGAGAACTTTGACGTTCTTGCTGGGTATGCTTTCCTTCTTCATGCTGTATCTATTTGTTTCAAGGTTTGTTGAAACTAAGAACATCAAAAGCTTCATTTTTTCTTGCCTTCATTGTGTGATGGGAGTATTATTTTGCTACCGAGATAGTGGAAACCCTCAAAGTAGGGTGTTTGTATTTATCTTTATTTTTTTTCTTTTGGTACGAAAAAGTTATTCAAAGATAAAACAAACTCATTGGCTTATTAATTTTCTATATATATAGTGTGCTTTTTTATTTTTATTTTTTAAAAATCTAACTTCTAATCTGAATAATTTCCAGGCCTGTGATTAGTCTTGTTTATCCTCTGTAAGCCCCCCCTCTTTTCCCTCTTTCCTTTTTTTTTGTTTCCTTTTCCTGCCATAGTTCTTTTTGTGAGTAAAATGTTATGATAGTTACTTAATTTGGGTTGTGTTTGGACAGATATGCCTCAATTAGGGCAATCGAGACAAAATCCCATGTTGATGATAAGCAATGGCTTACTTACTGGATTCTTTATTCCATGATCACTCTCTTTGAGCTCACCTTTGCCAAAGTCATTGAGTGGTAAGTTTTCTTCACTTCAAATTACCCTCTTAAAATATTTTAATTCGTTTTGTTTTGTCTGTTCTGTTTCTATCATTAGTAGTAATTTCGGAATGGGAATTAGGGATTGCATTGCTGATGGTGGTTGTTGAATAGTATTGTTTCGGAACTCCTTTTTTGCTAGTTCTGGTGTTATCCAAAGCTGACCAACTCACAAAGAACCAGCTGCTGAGATAATTGAGTCATCTTGCCATTCGTTCTATCCTAAATTTATCACATGTTACATCGTGACAGTTTAGTTTTGTGCAGATTTGGTGTACTTCTTAATGGGAATAAAATATAAACAAAAAATCAATTAGCTTGGAGGATTTATTTTATTTAGTTTCTGGGGTAATTTCTCAATATGGTGAAATGCCTTGCTAAGTTGTTACTGTTATTTTAACGATGCACTTTTGCAAAAATATTTAGCTGGTGGCAGAATTTGCTAAACCCTTGAATGTAATCGCAGGATACCAATCTGGCCATTTGCGAAGCTCATTTTGACCTGCTGGTTGGTCGTTCCATACTTCAGTGGTGCTGCATACGTTTACGAGAACTTTGTGAGACCTTTCTATGCCAACCCACAGGAAACCATTAATATATTGTATGTGCCAAGAAAGAAGGATATCTTCAGCAAACCAGATGATGTTCTATCTGCCGCAGAGAAATACATTGAAGAGAATGGGACTTATGCTTTTGAGAAGCTCATTACCAAGGTAGGTGATGAGCCATAAACAGTTGTCTTAAACTGATTTTGAGAGAGCTATAATGATTCTAGGAGTCTGCTGATAAAATGCCACACTATGTTTGTTTGAGTGGAAAGGATTGATGGATAAGTAGAGAGGGATCTACATCATTCCCACGTTGCCTGAACCATCTCTAGTTTTGTTCTACTAATTAGGAAAAGAGTAATGCTAAACATTAAAATGCTAGGAAAAGACTGAGGGTACCACCATTGAATCCTGCATTAAGATCATGATCCAATGGCACATAATTTTCTAGAAATTATTTCTTGCCATTGTTTTCTTCAGCATTTTTGTGAACAAAAATAGCGCAAGTGATAAACTAGGGAGTTTCCTTAATTGATCGTGATTGCAGTTGATTAAATGGTTTACCAATAATATGTAGCATTAAATATCTCGGAACACATTGCAACTATAATAAGATAATGGCTCAATGCATATGTTCTGGTTCTGCAGGATAAGTCCAGGAGGAGTAGCGGCTATACATTCTTTGATGGTGACAGGGATGACCGATACTGAGAGCTTCCAGCTTGTCCTGATACCGTGTTCATTGTTGGGGAAGACTTGCTAGAGTTCCTTTCAGTTACATGCTGATGCTGCTACTTAGTAGAGTTCTTTGTTTTCACTGAATCTGGCGATTTTTCTGTCTGTCTAATGTGATCTGTGGTTCTTTCTAAGGATACATGATGTTGTAAGGTTATAGTATTTAAATATCATGGCTGCTTGCTTTGTTTTCATGCGTTTAATTATGTGCTTGATTTTCTCACGGAAGATGAAATATACGCCAAGTACTACCAGATCCTTGTAATCGATCACTTTTTGTAGGAACCATTTCTTCTCGTTCACAACGTGTACTGCTTTTCCTCTCTTAATTTTATCTTCAGTGCAACAAGATTGTTACCTTACCCGCCGTTCAACCAGCCAATAACTTTATGCTGCAAATGGTTTCCTCCTGCAATGAGACTAGTAGTTTGGAAGTTGGCAATACAGCCAATTTTTGGGTAGCTATTAGTTTTCAGGCATCTCGGATTATCATGTGAGCTGTGTCGTTCATCTTCAGCATCTCATGGCCCTATTCCATAGTCATCTCGTTTCGATACTAGTTTCTTTTCCACAATTGAGAGAGGCACAGCTGCAGGGATTTGCAATCTTCCGGGTATGCCAGAAATCTGAAGTACCGAGAGCGGGTTCTGAAGCAATTGCAAAATGAGAATTACTCACTGGGGATAGCCAAGGCGGGCCTCAGGAATTCGAGGGAAGTTGCTCATCTGTCCTACTCTCAAAATCGTTGGAGAAGATTGTTGGATCATAAGTTTTCAATCCTGTAAAGCTATCGGGACTAGTGATGAGAATGAATGGTCTCAAGATGTTTTTATTGATCAAAATTGTTATAAAACGTTGACATGCTTCTTAGGTTTTACTGGTGCCGTTCCCTTTTTACGAGGGATGGAAATCACATGGCTGATCAACTTTCCACGCAAGAAGTTAGAAGACATCGGCTTCGTACCCTGGTTCTAATTTCTATGCTACGCTCAATCGATGCTCCAGTACGGATGTGCTCTACTGTCTAATCTCCGTTTTTATGTTCTGATTTATGTTTTCGCTCGTGTTCCGGACTTTTTGTCAGGGCAACATTATGGTTCAATCTGTACACTCAATCTTCTTCCCCAAACTATTGCTTGGTTTCCATGAATTCTCCTGATATATATTAAGGCCTTTCATACAGTTCACTGTATATTTCCTTCCATTCCTTTCGTGATATGGCTGACTGCATGCCACAACCTTCAGATTTTCTGTGTTTAGATGGACATTCGGTTATTATCCAGGGCAGAAAGGCAACATGTAGAGCTTTTTGTCTGTTCATCTATTATCTCGACCACTGAAGAAAACAGCAGCTGATATGAAGGGACCTGACAATTACATTGGAAAGCTAGTTCTATGAGAAGGTAGTATTCTCAACCAATTAAGTGAGATCTTTCGAGCTAGAGTCTGAACAAGCTGCACTTACAATTCTTATAAAGTTTCAGAGGAGATCTCTCGACAAAATCCAAATGTGACAGAGTGCAGCCACATTGACAGCTCCAAGCTATGGTTGTAGCTGTCAGAACCCCTCTCTTTGGTGGCTGAATTTGCTTATTATTCCATGAGATCTCTAGTTTATAGAGTTACAATTACACCCATGTTACCAAAGATGGGAGTTAAGATATCGATCGATCGATCCTGTTTCAAGTATGTGTGCATGTGTGTGTGCAACTCATATTCCAGCATTTACAAGAATAACTTCAAAAATCAAGGAGGTAAAGGGTGAATCCTTACTTCACTTTGAAATCATATTCGTATACATTGCATCAAATTTTACATTCATAAACTTCATATCAAATTTGTATTTTTATATTTCACATCAATTTCATAAATTTTTTAAAATAACTTCCATTTATGCAATGCAATCAACTTAATTTTTCAAAATAGGCCCTCCTCATGCGACCGATTTTGATTTTTCAATTCATATTCCAAAACATCCATATATCAAACTTTTATTCTAAACTTCACCTTGAATTTATGTACAATAATTAAACAAAAACATTTCTTTAACAAAATAAGAAAAAATGGTGAACACATACTTGGTGTTCCTGCTATGTCTGCTTCTCTCATAGCTAATCCCTCTTCAGATGCCCCTCTTACCATTTAAGAAGCTATCCATGTATAGGAGCGGAATGAAGGAGTGGCAAGTAGGGACCCAAGTCCCTATAATATATTTTTTTATTTATTATTTGATAATTAAATATGAGGAGCTATAATATTATTTAATGAGATGGTTCTGTGTACAGTAAATATATTTGCTATCCTTTGCTTTACTTTTGAATTCCTTTACTTTGCCTTGATTTTATGGTACCTATATGCTTATGTGGAAAGGAAAAAAAAAGTATAAAGTTATCAATGTGTTTTTGCTACCTTTTCTCTCCCTAGAATCCTAATATAAATGCCTGCAGCGCACTCAATTGATATAAATTATAAATAAATTTTTTCTGCAGAAAGATTGAAGCAAAGTACCAATTAATTCATTTTTCATTAAATAAAACAAGATAATTAGATATTGATAACTTAAATTTAAAATATATTTTTATTTTATTTGGAGATGTTCATTAAGAATTTGATGAGTTTTTTTGTTATAATTTTGTTATTTTTGCTCTTTGTTTTTAAGATCTGCTGGTTTTAACAATTGTTTTTTGAATTTTTAATGGTGGTTTTTTTTGTCTAATTAATTAGATATATTTTATTATTTTGTTTTGATTGTACTTAGATTTTTTTTATGTTTTGTTTTTAGCAGGGCCACCAAAATTATCAATTTTTTCTCATGATATTTGTTTTGATTCTATGTTGAACTATGAACAAAATAAGAAGAATTGATTTTTTTTTTAAAGAAAAATATTTATCCACTAGTTGACAGGTTGATTTGGTTTATTTGACTTTTTCAACAACAACTATTGAATGAGCTTTCTTAGCAATGAAGATTATTAAAACAAGACTTCACAATTGGATAGAGGATGATTTTCTTGCAAATTATTTGATTGTCTATATAATTAAAAAAAATTGCTGAAATATTCATAATTTATATAATAATCGATTATTTCTATTTTATGAAAGAACGACAGACACAATTAAAATAAATATGTAAGACTCATTCTTTATTATTTTTTACTTTATTTCATAGTTTATCAAACATAAAATAATGCTTCGCTTAACTAATGTTTCTTATATACTTTGTATGTTTATATTTGATAGGTATAAAAACCAACAATATTAAAGTGATGGATACATCATGAAGATAAAATTAACTTTATTACTTTGACTCAATTTAGTATTACTCAAAATATTTTACCTTATATAAAGGTCATTATATGTTTGTAATAAATTATTTAAATAAAACTAAATCATGCTGGTTTTTTTTACAACTCATGTATAATAAATTAAAACAAATATTATATCTTGTTATATTATTTTTGACCACCCCTAACAAATAATCCTAGCTCCACTACCATGTAAGTAAATTATTCCAAGTCATTTATTTCAACTATCCATACAGATCATCATGCAATTTTAATGTCCATGTATTTCATCATCCAATTCCCATTATTAACCTATTTTAAAGTCCATGCATTTCATCATCCAATTCCATAACCCAAATATTCACTTCATTCTAACATTTATCATGTCATTTTTGACTTCCCATACTTTTATTTCTTTCTAACACAAGCATTCATTTCATTCTGACACCCATTCTGTCATTTTTAGCTTCCCATACACATTTTATTTTAACCCAAGCATTCATTTCATTCAAGAATTTGTCATGTCTTTTAAACTACTAACATGACATCCTTTATGTTATTTTTTGCCACTTATTTACTCATTCAATTCAAGTTTTTATTATGTCTTTTGGTTACTAACCTACCCTTACCATTAAGCATTTGCCAACACTTTGATCACCAACTTATTCATCTCATTCAAGCATTTTATCAAACACCTTCTACGCAATGTTATCATCCCCTCTTCTACATAATGATTTCACTTAACCAAACTTCCTATACAAATCAACACCAATTTACACATCACAAGCTACTTTAATAACAACATAATCAAACACAAAGATGCAAATCACCATCACATCACACAAAAATCAACTCAAAAACATCATTACATCAAATCATGCTCAAATTTGAAACTTACTACACTTGCACATTCATGGCCGGCAACACATGGTTGGCCTCAAATTCTTTCATTTATCTACTAATTACATTATTTCAAAAACACAATTCTTAATTTTACATAACTTAGGGAAAAATCAATTACGCAACAAACACATGAAGTTAAGGAGAGTAAACATTGCAACACTTCCAAATAACTCTAATTTAAAAGAATTTTGGTGTGGGAATCAAAGAATCCAAGAACCCACCTTTCCTTCTATCCAAATTATAATTTTCCAAACCATAGCCAGAGCACTACAACCTCTCACTCTCCTCCCCTTTTCCACAAGCTTTGATTGTGTTTTTTATATCGATCCTCACTCTCATTCACCCTTAGAAACCAATTTGGAGGATAAAAGGAAGAAAAAGAAAGCTCTCCTCTCACCCTCTCTTTTGCTCCGAGGCCGCTGTCCTTAATTGGCTTTATAGCTGATATTTAAATGTTTTCCATTAAACCATCAATCATAAGTATTTTCTTCGTGTTACATATTTATTCACGCACTCAGGGTCTATACTACTACAAACGGGGTTGACAATAAATTTTACCAATTTGCTCCTAATTCATGTCACACATGCTTATTTTCATAAGTCTTCGGCGATAATTATTTTTCGTATAAAGGTTTATTATTATTATTTCTGGTCGGGATTTTCCACTAATTAACTATGATCTTACATTATTAAATCTTGGGGTACACTTGTAGCTGGAAGGAGAATCCTAAAAGCAACGGTTTCCAATTGAAATCCCATTACATCATGTATGTTGGCAATGTGGAAAGAAACTTTTTTGTGGTGCGCTGAATGGTTTCACATCCCAATTACACAACTGTTCATGATAAATGTTCTCTCTTTGTAAGCTATGGTGGCCAAGGTAATTGACAGTGATGGATGGAAACAGCTCTCCAAGAACTTTTACTTTTAGGAAAATGACAGGTGCAAATCGGTTCAATTTATTGCTGGATTAAAATAACTAGCAAATTTGATGATCTGCTCTTATCGTGTTCTATTTCCTTTTCTTCGTGTGGGATATTGGCTCTGAACAAAGAAAGATTGGAAATCAGACAACTAGTTCAGGACAGTGCCTACGAACACGGTGGAGAAGACAGCGGCATTAGTAGTTGCCTTTTAACTTTGATAGATTAGTCACCGCGTAAATTCACAGAAACCCAGGAACATGGAATAAACTTACAAACACGGTGCATAAGAAGGGAGCAACGGCAGCTTCCCTTTAACTTTGATAGATTAGTCGCCAATTAAATTCACAAAAACCCAGGAACACATAATAAACAGAAAACGCTACTCTTATTTACCATTGCTGGTAAAAAACTAAAGCTTCATGACAACGCCCCGAAAGTCATGTGCTGGCCAGAACTCAACTCAAACTTCAGTTTCAACTTCAGTTTCACCAGTACAGATAGCTTCAGATAGGTATTCCTGAGCTTCTTCAAGTGCAGATTCCTTGGTATCAGCAGCATACAGTATCTTTTTTATAGCAACTACCACCTGCATGGAATTTAAACAATAGCATGACTAGAAGCATAACCCCACTCCATGTTTATGATACCAACCATGTCTTTATCTATATATTCGGCAACCAGAAACTCTTACCGGTAGATCCTCCAATTCAGGAGTCTGACATAGTATTTCTATATCACGCAACTTTGCAAAGTAAAAGTCTCTTTCTTTCTCCAAAAGGTCCACTGAGAGCTTCATATCTGCAAGCTATATGCACACCAGAAACTTCAATACTCATTGCATGATATCTTTCATATTCCAAGGTCTCAATAGCAAAAGGCTATTATGAGGAGAGGTAACCTCAACGTAGCATATTACCTCATTATCAATTGAATCTAAATTCTTTTGATTCTATCATTTTTTCCCCAAACATAATGTACAGCAGTCAATGTTATCCCTGCATCCATCCGCTGTTGATGACAGTTTAGATATTTCATCCAATTTGCACATGCTAGTTAAGTGTTTCCATCCATAGAGCCAAAATAAACTCTCATGTTCCCTGAAGTATAATTTTACCACCAAAATATAGTAAATTTCTCTTTTAGACAAGATAGTGAAATGGAGGGGAAAATAGAAAAAAATAGTATTATTTAACGTTAAGATTGTCTTTTAGGGAAAATTAGAGCTTATTTTAAAAACCTTGGAATAAAACACTTCAGAGCACGTGCAAATTAGATGGAATCCTTTAACTATTATTAAAGGTGGATAAATAGAAGAGTGATATATTTTCTAATGTTGGGGCAAAATTGATAAAATCAAAAGGTTTAGAACTCAACTCATAATGAGGTAATCTGGTTGGAATTAAATTGAGGTTTCCTCATATGAGAACTATGACTACAAAGTAGAGCTAGTGCGGTTATTGAAAAATTTCAATCTCTACCATCTGTGTAAAACACTTGCTAATCTCCCTGCCAAATTGACCATCTAAACTCTAAAGTGCATGAGAACAATCTGCATTTATCAAAGACACTAAATGCAAGGGGATTTTGACTTGCTGCTGTTTCAAAAACAATAAAAATAAATAAATAAATAAATCCAATACCTCCTTGGACAAAGCTTGAATCTCCTCCGAAGAATTTGCCTCACCTACCACAGCACTTCCCCTCCCTTGCTTTTGCCCTGTAGCAACATGCATTAAACAACAAAGGATTAAAGCATTATGAAGGCAAAATAAAAAAGAGAGGCAAGGATATGGAAGATATCACGTGGTGCATATTTACCAGACATTTTGTTCAGGTCAACTGTGTAACCAGAGGCAGAGTTATGCATGTTGCTTGTTTGCTGCGATTTTGTGGTCTTCTGAGAACCCCTAGAGTTACGGTCCCTCCCACCCTTACTTCTCCTTTCCAATGGGTTATAGTTCCTTTTAGAAACAAAAATGTTCAACAAAAAGTAAGTAAGCGACTAGAGCAAATGAAAAAAACAATTTCAAGAGAGTTAAAATAAATGGAAGGGTGAAGAATGTAAAAGTGATATACTCATTCATGATGCCACCATTCACAGAGTCACAGTATCGTTTCAGCCACTGTAAGAATTCCAAGTTGTCCAATGGCCTTCCTTTAACAAGCCTGTTAACTTCAAGATGCTGCCATGCAGATCGAAAGAGAAGGGATGTCAAGGAAAATATAGTGTCTTGGTTCTATTATTAAGAAAAAAGAAAAACTGTTCCCAGTCTCCTCACTCATGTTAGAACCTTGAAGAACATCAACACTGTTAACTAAAAACACACACCTTCAACTCACATGTTAACAACACAATCAACAATCTCAATCATATCTCTATATATATCGCTATTACAACTGAGAGGCCACTATCGTGATTGAGAATGAGCTGGGCGAGAGGGAGAGATGGAAGGCCTATACTTCTTAACCTTTGATTCCCATTAGCCCCTTTTCATTTCACCCTTGAAGCGCTTTGTCGTTTCTCTGATGTTAGAAGCCATAGATAGCCTTCTTGCAATCTTTGATCATTTTCTGCTTGCATCTGCCTATTAGATAGATAAGGGGGGAAGGGCTGTTGAGAGTTCAAATTGGAGGGTTGGAATAATGTCACCATTTGCTGAAACATGAACAATGTTTAGCTTCTCTCTCCCTCTCTGTTTTTTTTTTTTTTTTCCTGACTTTGTTGACTTAAACCAAGCTCACCATCGTCAATTTTCTGGGCCTGGAATTGATCAGACTGAAACAAACCTGGATCAGAAATTCCAAGAATCTCCCATCCAACTCTGCCTTTGGACAGGCTTACTATAATGCCAACTCATATAGTTGATCCAACCAAGGAAGTAATGGTCCAAATGGTAACATGCAAGAGTGGGAAAATGTATAAACACAAGAAGCAGAATGCTGCAAATTATATATCGAAACCGTATCAAATGATGGAAATTACATTCTTGTATTTTAGTCAGCAGAAGCTTCCTGCTGAGAATCAAACTGGGAGCCCAAGGTCTATATGGACATGGTGAATCAGTAAAATTAATAGAAATGTATCTGAACATCAAAAAGCTCTACACGTAAGGCACGGCGAAAAATTTATCTTACACATGAAAGTTGAAATTAGTACCTTCTCAATTTTTAACTTGTTAAATATATCTTGCAGAATCTTGTAATTTTGGATCATATCATATTCTGTCTTTGCATCAAAATTCACCTACAACAAATGAAACTGAAATGTAGAGGAAGGCATTCTATAATTGCAATACTTAACCAAACGACAAGGAAAATATTAAAAATAAAAATGTCCGAGGCAGAATTCTGTTACCTTGTGCATCGGTACAACTCCTGGATAAGTCATGTCCATCATCTGACACTGCACAGCACCGGAAGCAGCCTAGACACACACGAATAACATTAGAAAATAAGGGATTAAAAAGGCATGATGTGAAATACATCTCATTCGAAGAGCACTCTTATGTCCTAAATCCATATCTAAAGATTTTAAACTCAACCTAAAAACACAAGAAATCCAAAGCACATGTAAAAATTAACAATCCTGTAGACAAAGCTGATTTCAGAACAAGTCGAACCCAGAATTAGATAATTTAAATCAGAGCATCCCATTTTGTTTAATTCTCCATAACAGAAAACGAACTTAAGAAAAATACTGGAAAACGCTTATAAACAAGAACCCATTTCACGAACATGTTCAAAATTCCTAAAACAAGAACAATAATCACAAAAAGCCAGCATTCCCTCAAACTGAGACAAGCAAATATATTTCCAAAAGAAAAGAAAAGAAGACCTCTTCAATACGAGAGAGGTTGAGCTGAAGCCTATTGTTGATCCATGTTAATATCTCATTCCTCCCGACAAAATACGCACTGTCCATCATCCCTATATTCGACGCCATTGCTCTCTTTATTTTTTTTCTTAACAGAGGAGAAATGGGCTTTGCTTTAAATGAGAGAATATGAGGAAAGCTTTGGTTTTGGATTTTGATAGGAGACTAGAGCGTTAAATTAGCCAATTAGGGAGTTAACGTTTTATTCTTATTCTTATTATTATTATTCAAAAACTGTGCTTTCAATTTTTTAGTGAGCAGAAACTGAAACTCAAGAAAATGAACGGTGAAAGAGAATGAGAGAGAAACCGAAGCTTCTGTGGTGGATAGGGACGGACTAGAGAAATGGGAATGAATTCCAAAATTTTGTCCCCTTGTTTTATGCATATAGATGTCATAGAGTAATCTATGTCATTTACTGTGCTATGCTATGCTATGGATTGAATTAGAATTCTTTTTAATATAAAAATAAATTAAAATGATTTTTTAATATTAAAATAATAATATATTAAATTCATCCGGATTAATTTTATTTAACCTACCATTATTGACTTCAGTAACAATTCTGAGGACTAAAATATATAAAAACATGTCTTATGTATAGTAAAAAAAAAAAAGGCTGATTTTTTTTTTTTAATTTCAGTTTAAAATATGATCCCAAAATTTCAATTATTTTAAAGGATAATTGCAAAAAAAAAAAAAACACCTCTTTTACTTTGAAATAATTCTCTAGTATTGTTTACCATTTCAACACATTAAAAAAACCATTATAACTAGCATTAATTAAACAAATTTGTAAAAAGACAAATTCAGAGCAACAATTCTTCACTGCAAATCATGCAAAAACACACCTAAAATTACCAACACACACCAATCCAACACAAACTACCAAAAACAGCCATAAGATTACCAACACATCTTTGCTATACCTTCTTCTTCTTCTTCTTCTTCCTCCTCCCACGTGGGATGTGTTCTGGATAATCTTGAAATGTCTACTACACAAGGAAGGTTCTTCTTCCTAATGTATCTGGTTTGTTCTCACTGGGTATTGAATTGTCCCTTTGAATCCTTCCAAGAGAGTTTGTGGCACTAAAATGCAAAACCAAAAGGACAAAACACAAGGAGATAGGAATTGCACCAGTACTGCTATGGCTTCCCTAGAGATTAATGAAGTTCAGAATTGCAAGGATAACGAAGACAACCAGGGAAGAAGCAAGAAATAGACCTTCTTCCTTCTGGAGCTCCTTCTATGGCTCTCCGCAAACGTACTGCAACATAGCCCACCGCAATAACCAGGAAAAGATACAGTAAAATCATCCCTATCAGCAGCATCGATCCCCCGTGAAGCTGGCGACATGAAACCAAGGGCTAAAAAACCAGTAGTAACTACCGGCATCCCTATGATTTGAACACCATCTCCAACCATAACACAGAGAAGCTTTGAGCAATCTGGTTCTCTAAACACATCACCAACGACAAGTTTCCACTTACACAGCTCCTCAATCGTCTGTGCTTGAGCTTCTTTGTACAATTCCTCTTACCTTGTTCAGTTAATTATGGTTTTTATAGCTTTGGGAACAGTGGGTTTTCATGATTTGGTTAACGACGTCCAAAATATCTTCGTTTTTTTTTTCAAAAAAAAAAAACAATCAAATGCATATTTATAATATTTTAATAATTACCTACTAATTTAACATAAAATAAACTCACATATATGTCGTTCAACTGAAATATACTCACTTAAAAAACTTACCTCTATTATTATCCATAGTTCAATATTTTCTCTTTCATCTCTACTAAGAAATAAAAAAAGTAAACATTTAAATCAAAATAGGTTTTTCTTCAAAATATCATATTGGACATTATATTTATTTGTCTTGTTTGCTTTGGTCCCCCACCATAAAAAAATTTCAATCCTTAACAAATTTCAACAAATTGGTCTTTAATTGGTTCATATAAGGACATAATCGAAAAAAAATGCTTTAGAAATTATCCCAGGTGTTTTAGTATATGTTATAATTATTACTTAATTTTTTTAATTTTATAAAATGAATTAAATATTTTTTTTTCAAGATTAATTAATTAATTAATTTGTTTTTAGTGTTTATCATAGTTAATTTAATATTATTAATTTATTTCAAAAAATGTCCTTCTTTTCTCATCAATTTTTTCCCTTTTTCTACTTTTTAACAAAGGAAATTGAAAAGAACATGAATTGGACAAAAAAGGACTAGTTATTAATTTTTAAAACTTAAGAGACCATTTAATTTATTTTACAAAACTAGAGAGACTAATTTATAATTTATTTGGGTGGTATATGATCTTTCCTAATTCTTTTATCCACGATAAAGGTTATTCTTATATCATCTTAGACATCAACAAACATTGAGGTTTTCCCCATGCATGGTAATCCTAAAGGTGACAACAAACAATATTAATTAAATAATATGTCTAATATACTATGGTCAATATTTATATAACTAATCAATATTAAACTACTGATTATGAATATATAAAACACATCAAGAAAAAATTATAAGTGTTTATAAAAGGAAACAAGTCTAATATTTTGTCATTACATCTACGATAGTTATAGATAGTGATTATAATGATGAAAATAAAATTAAAGTGATATTATTTTCAATAAAATCTACCTCATACTAGATATAATTATTAGGGTTAGGGTTAAACTTATGAGGAGGTATCCTATAATAAGCAGGACATGAGTTCCATAATTCTCAAAACCAAAGAGTTCAAACACATAATTAGGATTTCAAAGCAAGAAAACCCTAGCAAAACGTTTTCTAATGAGCAAGATAACAACAATTAGAGAATGAATATATATATATATATATATATATATATATATATATATATATATATTGAGCAATATACCAATACAACATGTTTAGAGACTTTTTTATAATTGATGGTACCAAAATTTGATGAGACCTTACTAGTAATTAATTTCCATTGTAATGTAAGATAAAAAGTTCAAGGATTCTAATTTTGTACGAGTAATTAAACTACATGAAGATTTATTTTATCATGAATATGAGCTAAACCATCTATATATTTTTATATTTTAAGACTTATATATATTTGTTATTTCAGATAAAATATAAATTTTCCTTTAAATAATATCCATATATTAATTTAATTTTTACCTGGATTAATATTTACTTTTCTTTTCATAAGCGGAGAACAATATTGCGTCTTTTTTTTAAAAAAAAAAAAAAATATGCAGACAAGAACAGGTCGTTTGTAGCCTAAAAGGATTTAATTGTCTCCACTGTAATTCGGGCCACCCGCTTGCATCAGTCATTGTTAGATGTGGTGTATTACAATTTACATCTCTACTTAAAAAAGAAAAAAGAAAAAAAAAAGATAATACATTGCTTAATTGAGGCAGACGCTTGAATTTGAATGCTTCAATATTTCCTAAAAAAAAAACAATTAATATTAATAATAATGTTTTATACACTACAAGGTAGATGTGCGCTGGCAAGCAAGGGCATTGAATACTCGGGACCTTCGTCCGATTATTGTCTGCTGGCATGGGACATGTAATTAAAACATACCTTTAAACACAAAATTTAATGTCAATTTCTGGATACTCAAGAAATTATCTCTACTAATTTTATAAATTTTAAAATTAATAATTATAAAATTTTTTAGTAATATAATATTTACAAGGTTTGAACCGATAATTTTTATAAAATAAATTAAAAACATGGTGAATTAGACTACATTCTTGAAATTACCTGAAAAGTCAATCTTACCTTGTTTCCTAGTAAAATGATTTATAAGTTTACGAGTCATATTATCCATCAACATGTAACTAATTAAATGAAAAAAGAAGCAGGTAAAAGGTAGGAGAGAGCCTGGATAAGATCATGGCAAGAAAGCCTTCTTCAATGTCCTCTTTGTTTGACAATAAATTCTTGCTTTGTGTCTTGAGCTTGCATGTAAATTCCGACATGTTTGGAAATGAAAAGATTTCTGGGAGAGTTCTGAGGTATTTAATATAATAACACAAAACTGCAGTTGTTCATCGGGGGACTGAAATTGATTAAAAAACAATTGAACATTCAGTATTAAGCTTTTCAATTTTTTATTTCAGCCATCTGGAATGATCTCGGAGCCAACATCTAAGGAAAATAGAAGAACATTTAAACCAATGTAAGAGATTTATTTTTAATTAAGATCGTTCAAAGAAAAAAAAAATCTTAATTGATGGGTAAACAAATCCAAAAATACTCTTTTTTTTTATTGAATTAAAAATAAAATAAAATATTGAATGACAAATAAAAAAATGCAAACGTATCAATTTTTTCCAAGCCCAACCACTAAATAATTTGGGTTAATTTTCTCAATCATCTTATAAAAAGTAAATTTAGAACAACATATTTACCCGCATGCATTTCTAGTATTTATTTTTTAATTGATAGAATTAGTGATAAAATATAGAATTATTGATGAACATTACTCCGAAGGATATATTTTTCCAATAAATTAGTCGGTAAAATTTTTAATGTTATTTTTCTAATAAAATAAATAAATTTATGACACTAACAAAATATAAAAATATAAAGAAAAACAACAATCATTTTGATGTTTTATATTATTAAAATATCTTATGTATAATTCTTTTATGTATTATTCATCATTTTAATTTTATTTTTTATTTTAAAAAATGATAAACTTAGAAAGAAGAACAATAGAAATTTTTTTATTTATCCCAATAAATCCAGAATCGAGAGTCATACCAATTATTTGACATCATGCACAACACTACAAAGTGATAACTCAAATAAAGATTTTCTAGTTGAATTAAGCTTTGTTGATTGTTTGTTTGTCGTGTCCTATTTTATTTGTGCGTTATTTTATTTGTACCTTATTTTTATTTGTTGGTGATTTAATTTTTGGCATGCATTTTTTTTCCACATATTATTCATGCATAAGTACATCGAATATGAATTCATGTCTCATTACATTTTAATTCTAAGAGTATAAACTCAATTCTAAGTTAGGTAAGGGATTATTGGTTTGCTTCATAACTTTTAGTTGGGGTTCAAATTCATGAAACACCTAACTATAATCTGAATGTTAACTTGGTAATGACAATCATTTTGTGCTCTTCATTCTTCAAAAACAAACCCTAATACTGCTTTTATAAGAGGTAATCACTAAGCAGATTACAAACTATTTTTTAGACTAGATAATAAACCTACCTTTTATGTAATGATTGAAATATACCTTTTGGATGTTTGACTCCACTAAAACCTACCCTTCTGATGTTTGACTCTCTATTTATTTAGTTTACATTAAGAAAAGTTTGATTAATAAGCATGAACTCTCATATATAAATTTATTTTTTAAAAAATTTCATTAGGTTAGTCGACCTTCTTCTTCTTATAATGTATATATTTGATTGTTTAACACCATAAATAGTTCTTTTCTTTGATATATATATATATAGTATTACACATACCTTGAATATAATTAAAAAAGCTATAAATACATTCTTACGGACAAAACATCAATAATTCAATATTAATGATTTGGTAAAACAAATTAAAGATTAATTGACTCATTGGTCCCTTAGGAATAATGATATGTAATTCATATCACTCTTCCTTTTGATATTTCTAGAATTATATCAAGCTTTCACGTAAGTTTTTTGTTGTTGAAGATGAAGACAACGTGACTAAGATTTGTTTGAGAAAAAATGGACATGTGTGCGGAAATTCAAGGAGTTAATGAATTTTATGTTTCTTGAGGCTTGAAAGTTAAGAAAATATTCTTGATTACAATCATAAATTATGTGAATTTGAATTTGAAATTTTTGAAGATTTAATTGTACTTTTATTTTCTCTTTTATGACTTCAATAAAATAAAATAAAAGACATTGTTAACGCTCAAAATAAATATATTTTTATATGATAGACATATGTTATTGATTGATTTAAATAAAATTATCCTAGTATGGTTGGCATAGGTGTTATGTTCAAAAGTTATAGTTTTACATCAAACATTAGATGCAATCATTATTCATATTATCAATAAAAATAAGGCTATGCTTTTAAATAACAATTCAAGTTGATAATATTTTAATATTGAGATGTTGACAGGTCACCTTGTAACCCAAGTCATGGGTTTTACAGGTTTAAAAACTTTTTTATTTTTTTTTAAATATTATAATTAATTGTATGATAAAAAATAAATGCTCACAAAATCAAGCATCAACCTAATATTGAGATATTTGTTTGAGGTCGTAATACCCTTATAGAAAGCATAAAAAATAAATAATGAAGCATATTTTCTAATAAATCCAAAATCAAATGTTGAAATTAAAAAATAATCAATTAAAAAAACTAAAGGACAAAAAAAAAACCAAAGGCACATCAAGTTCGGTGAATATACCTGTCAAACCCATGAACTGAATTACTTAGGTCAACCCAATAAACTTGCAAACTAAGTCATAGAGTCCACTTAGATTAATAACTTGATTTAAAAAAAAAAACAATTGCTTATTTAATTATATAATAACAAAAATAGATAATCGTAAGATCGAGCACAAACATAATATTAAAATGTTTATTTTAAATTGCGATAACCTTATAGAAAATAAAACAATAATAATTATAAAGTCTAATTCCCAATAAACCTAATGTTGAATGATAAAATAGAAAAAATAACTAAAAAAATTAACCGACTACACATGTGAATAGGGTCAAACAAAGCTAACCTACAAACCAATAAACTAGGGCAATTCATGCTAACCCATCAAATTCATAAACTAGTTAATGGACTCCATAATGTTTAATAACATGGTTTTTTCTAAAACTATTTTTTTTAACTATATCTTAAGAAAACAGACGATCATAAAATTGAGTCCAATTAAAAAAAAGTTATATTGCCAAAGCCACAAACCAACTCATGAACTCCATAAATTTAGTAACCTTTTTTTTTTCGAAACCATATTTCATTTAACTATATATAAAAAATAAATAATCATAAAATCAAGCAAAAATATAATACCAGGACAATTGTTGGACACCATAATAACCCTAAAAAAGCAAAACAAAATAAATTATAAAGTACAATTTTCAATCAACTCGATAACTCAAAATATGAAATAAAAAAGCAATTAAAATGTTTTAGGACTGAATCAAAGACATTTTAAAAATCAAGAGTCTAAACTGAAAAAAAAAAAAAAAGTTCATGGCAATCGTTACATACATGCCATTGTATGAGGAAGTATGTAGACTTTAAGCAATGTGTGAATAGTCATCCTAGCTCCGATTGGTGTCTTGTTTGATGTTGTTAGAACCATCGCAATATCCTCTACCTTATAAAAATATGATGCTTGTTGCATTATAAGTTTGATATGATTTTGACAACCCATTTTCTTTCTCTTTTTTTTTTATCCATTTTCTCTCTTTACCTCAATTTTAATGATAGCTTATGTCATTATTTTCTCTAGACTTCAATGTTTTTCTATACTTTAATTTTAGTTTATTTATTCTCAATATTTAGAAAAATGAAGAATTTATATAATATTTTATAAATCGATCACCAACATGATGTTAAGACGGTTACATGATAAAATGGTGAGACATAAAAGCATATAAAAAAAATTATCAACACAACATAAAAGTTCAAAATTGAATTAAAAAAATTGATGACTAAAGAAATAGAAAAGATCTGTGTTCGTTAACGCGGCAACTGTTGTGTTTTGAAGAAATCATGATTTTATGTTGTTTGGTTAAAGTGGAAAGCAGTGTTTTTAGTTGATGGGACCCACCGAAAATCGCACAAAAACACAGGCCGGGGAGAAGCAAGTTATACCTGTTTTGCTGGCATTATTCACTTATGTTAAGTGAACAGAGCATAGTGAATTAATTCACTCTGCATATTTGTTTGTTTACAGTGATTTTCATTTGCATTGTTCATGTGAACAGTATAGTGAATTTATTCACTTGCACGCATTGTTCATGTAAGCAGTAAAAAATCTATTTTTTTAAAATATGTTTTATTTAAAAAAATTAGTGTTTAACATTATTCAATGATACTGTATAAATTAGAAGGAGATCATATGATGACGTAACCTTTGCAAAATTTGATCGTAATTTCAATTTTGTTCCTAATAATATTTTACCTGATTTTATTGTACGCTAAAAAAACCATTGGAACTGTAGTCCTTGTCAGATGAATTTCATACGTAATGAAATTATAGATAGTTTAATGAAATAATACATTTTTTTTATATGAAGTATTATTTATTTCATGATATAATAGCAATAGTTAAATTTACAATATTTAAATTAAAAATCATTAATATTAATATATATCACCAAACATATTCAATTATTTTTTACTCAACTTCAATTTCAACCACAGTTTTAATCAAACATACATAAATACCAATTTAACCTTAACTAAAAGTATTTTTTATAAAATAACTTTTTTCAATCCACAACCACAACAACTACTACTATACCAAACACACTCAAAATATCAAATTTAAAAGCACCTTTTGTTAAGAAAAAAAAAATAATGCTTTTTTGTATTGGCCTCTTTCTTTCAAATTTCATAGAAATAACAAAATTGAATTCTTTTTATGAAATCAAGTACCAATCCAATGCAGGAGAATTTATCTAAATCTCGATAACTATATAAGAATTAAAATTAAAATAAATTATCAAATCAAAATCTCAACAAACACGCAATCCAATGATTAAATAAGAAAACAATAATAAAATAAAGATCAAAATAAAAATAAAAAACACACACTATGAATTACTATTGTAATTTATAATATAATAGGTTTGGTGAATAATGCTTTTCCCTCACCTTTTAGTTTTTTTTTTTTAATAAGAGATTTATTATACAATCTAGTATATGTATTTTTTTATAATTATTTTTAATTTTATTAAATCATCAAATTTGAGTTTTCTTATCATAACTTGATTTTGAAAGTTGGTTTACATTGTTTCCTTGTGTGATTACAACTTTTACGTCTTGGATTATTTAATTTACAAAGTTTCGATATTGTTTTCTTTACTATTTTCCTTAGCATAGTTAACATTTATTCTTATTTCTTGCTAACCTTTTCTCATCTTAAACGAAACTTTATTTGTTAGAGTTTTTGTTGGATATTGGGTATGAAATTCCTATTAGAAAAAATATTTATGTTTTTCTATTTAGTGTATGATTTTTTATTTGATGAAAGTTCTTGTTTAGTGTGAATTCTTTGTACATCAAGTAATGTATATAAATAAGATTAAAATCTTATTTGTTTTTGTGTTTTAAAAGTATTTTTTTAAAAGATTAATTTTTTTTATTTTAAATTAATTTTTTTTAATTTTTTTATATTATTTTTGATATGATGATGTTAAAAATAATTTTTTAAAAATAAAAAAATATTATTTTAATATATTTTTAAATAAAAAATATTTTAAAAAACAATTATAAATATGATACGAAATATAATCCGAACCTCTCCTTGTATGAAAAGTTTTGCTTGGGACGAGGGTGAAAGATCCATTTTATGCCTTTGTCTTCTTGATGGCTTCCAAACTTCTATAGACTAAAATAATGCTCCTTTCTTATTCTCCTTCTCTCTATCATAGAAGAAATTCGACTCCTTCCAGTTGCATCAATTAATTCAAGCACCGATATTAAAAGTGTTAATTCAATTTATTTTTATGGGTATTCCAGATTTAATATTTTATTTTAAATATAGAAATTATAATAAATTATTAATTAAATTTAAATTAAATATAGACTACGAAATTAAATATAGAATGAAACCGTAATAATTTACTCTGTAATTTCTGTTGGATGAATGGAATAGAATCATTCGTCGGAGAAGCAAAGCAAGCATCACTAACGTAACTGGAGGAGGAGGGGGAGGGATGTCCCTAAACTACCCTCACTCAACCATCAAATTTACTCACAACTTCTTCTTCCCTTCCCAATCCAATGGACGCGTCAATCCAAATAACTCTGCCACCAGTATCGTCTCTCTCCTCTTCAACTCTTTCTTTTCTCAACAGTGAACAAGATCTCAGCCGAGCACGAAGCTATATCGACGAGCTTCAATCTCAGTGTTTCGATTTAGACCGAACCCTAATCGACCTCAATTCCAGACTCCATTCCACTCTCCTCTCTTACGCGTCCTTCTCCGATGGAATTCATCTCCTTTTCGATGATGCCACTTCCAAGTTGACCGATCTACTTTCCTTCACTTGCCCCCCACCGCTTTCTTCTTCTCTATCACCATCAGGTTCACTTTCAGTTTCAATCCTTTGTTGTTGTCTATTTTCTGCTTTGTAATTTTCTGTATCTATGGTATTTTTTGTTGAGAATTGTTAAATGTTTAGATGGACAAGGAAGGAAGGAGGAGATATTGGGCGAGGAACTACCAGCGCTTGCCAAGGAGGTGGCTCGAGTCGAAACGGTTCGGGTCTACGCGGGTCAGTTTTGTTTTTATTTCTGAAATAAATGAGTAAATGTTGCTGTTTAGTGTTCCAAGATTTTGCTGCTTGATTGGTTCATACTTGTGGTTCACACCCGATTGAAGTATTTTGTCTATGTTTCTCAAAATGGAGGGTTTATGTTCTGCTGTTTCCTGATGATTCCCTGAATAGGCTTTATGTGTTTTTCTTGCACAATTGGAGGATGAGTTGTTTTCTGTGGCAACTCTACACTGCACTGCACGCTCTCTTGTTTACCTAATATGAGAATGGATTTTGTTGGATACTCACAGTTTCCTACATGGTTTTGTGAATTTAAAGGTGAATTGGTCCTATTATCCTCAAATGACCAATCCTCTTCACCTTTTCTTATGTTGATGACAACATCAAAATCAGTTAGTACTTCTTGCTTCCTTGTTATTTTTTTTGTTTCCTTGTTTCTCTTTTAATCTTATGGCATGGTGGAGGCTCTTTTCAGTGTTGAATGTAGGATGTAATGAAGTTCATGTGCATGAGTTAACAATCATATGAATTTACCAGGCCATCTTCCTTTACATGTATTGTGTTTCCTACCATTTGCTCATCTCCCCTTTATTGTAGCTATACTTAATTGTTTGTAAGTGTCATAATCACAAAGAAATTAGCTAAATTATGGAAAGATAAATTAAATTTTTATGATGCGTTAATTGAGTCTATTTAACAGTTTGTAATCACTTGTTATGAAGTGAATAATATTATGTCTTGACGGTAACACTTTGTTTTTTAAGTTGTAATTGTGCAATAATATTATTAAAAGCATAATTACAGTATAATTAATTAAGCTACCGAGTGGTAAGATAAATCATAATGATACAATAAACAAAAATATTTATTAGTTGGTAACTTACTTTGTTTATAATGCCTTCAAAACCATAGAAATTGCCAATATTAAGATTTTGAACCAGACATGTCCTAAACCAAAAATATACTGGTGCTTGCTATGGTTACTTGAAGGTGTAAAATTATAGTGCCTTTAAGTTTATGAAATAATAATTAAAGTCCCTATACAATAAGTGTATTTATTTATTAGTTTGTATTTACTTAATTGTTTTTTTTTTTTCGGCGACTAAAATAATTTTTTTCTTCTCTAAGGTAATAAAGAACTTTTCTATTGAAATGATACTTAATTTTTTGTAACTATCACAATGACAGAGCTATTAGCTAAATAATTTTATGATGCATTTGGAGAATCTACTTAACAGTTTGTAATCGCTTATTACAAAATGAACAATATTTATTTTCTTTTGAAAGGTAACAATATAATTTTTGAGTGATAATTGTGTTACAATATTAGCACCTAGCATTATTACGGGGTTACCAGTCAAGTTATTGATTGATAATATAACTTATTATTGTAATATGTAATTTGAAAGCACAGTAATTGTAATGCCTTCAAATAAATATAGAAATGACCCTAATATAATATACTGGAACCCTTTTCAAGTCAAATACATTTTGGATTGCCGAATGCCATCTCACCTACTTTTTCCTATTCACAAGGAGTTTTTTTTTTTGAACACTTGCAAATGAAGGAAAGCAGTTGTCTCTGAACTTTGAAAAATTAAAAAATCTGTCCCTTAACTACGAATTTCAGAGTTCTTTTTGCCACCTTTCCTTTCATCTTTTGTAGAAATAGTTATAAAAATCCCCCTTCTATTGCTTAAATTTATTTGTGACTATTAACATTTACAAAAAACTTTTTTTTTTAATTTATTAGTAATTATTAAGATTTATGAGAAATAAAAATAAAAAATTAAAGAAAAAGCATGTGGCTAAAATTTGTCAGTTTTCTCAACAACTTTCTTGCACCTTTCAGAGACGGCATTGAAACTTGATACATTGGTTGGTGATATTGAGGATGTGGTATCTTCTACAATGAACAGAAAACTAAGGAAGCATTCTTCCACACAGAGTGTAGAAGTGAGCAGTCTTTAATTAAATATAATGTAAATAATGCTGCAAATATCTTTTTATTGCATCATTTTTAATTTTTTTTTTTTTTTACATTTGCAGGAAATGCGCCTGCTTGCTATTGAAAGACTCGGACATTCAGAAGATGTTTTAATTTCTGTTACAGAGACACACCCTCAGTGGACAAGTCTTGTATCAGCAGTTGACCACAGAATAGATAGAGCTCTTGCCACATTAAGACCCCAGGCAATTGCAGATCACCGATCACTTCTTGGATCCCTAGGATGGCCACCTCCACTTTCCACTTTGACGTCCTCAAACCTTGATGCTGGAAAATCAGCTGAAGTCTCCAATCCTCTTTTCACAATGCAAGGGCTTCTTAAACAACAGTACTGTGAAAACTTTCTTGCTTTGTGTCACTTGCAGGAGCTGCAGTGGCGGAGAAAATCACGGCAACTTGAGGGTCACAACAGGAAAGTGGCCCTGCAGCAACCACTTTGGGCAATCGAAGAACTTGTGAATCCTATTTCAATTGCATGCCAAAGACATTTCTCAAAGTGGATTGATAAACCAGAATTCGTTTTTGCTCTTGTCTATAAGATTACCAGGGATTATGTCGACACTATGGATGAATTATTGCAACCACTGGTTGATGAAGCAAGGTTAGTGGGTTACAGTTGCAGAGAAGAATGGATTTCAGCAATGGTAACCTCTTTAATAGCATACTTGGCAAAAGAGATATTCCCCAAGTATGTTGCTGAACTGGTTGGGGAGAGCGTTAGTGGTGTTCAATCAAAGGCTAGATTTTCTTGGCTTCATCTTGTTGATCTTATGATTGCTTTTGATAAACAGATTCAGTCTCTGGTAACGCATTCTGGAATTTCGCTTTCCCTTCAGGACGATGGCAACCTGCAGAAGATTTCTTCTCTATCAGTCTTCTGTGATCGACCTGACTGGCTTGATATATGGGCAGAAATTGAACTTAATGACACACTTGAGAAGCTAAAACCTGAGGTTGATGATGAGAGAAACTGGACAGCAAAAATTGAAGGTGCTCTTTTATCTGGTTTTGAAAGTTACAAATCTCCTGCAGTTTCAAGTGCCTTTGTTCGGCGACTTTTGGTGGTAGTTGATCGATGCCGATCACTGCCTAACACCTTTTTGAGGTCAAGGTTTCTGAAAATGGCTGGTGGGTCTATCACGCAACGATATTTGGATTGTTTGCTACTCAGGTGCCAAGAAGCTGAAGGACTGACTGCATTAACAGATGACAATGGATTAATCAAAGTTGCAAACTCTGTTAATGCTGCTCACTACTTTGAATCTGTTTTGAAGGAATGGTGTGAGGACACTTTTTTTCTTGAATTGGGATTTGATCACAGCGAGCAACTGGGAATAGGGATTAATGATAATAGTGGTTTGGAGGGGCGAATTGATGGACCTGTTGGTTGTGTTTTTGACGAGGAGATAAAAAAGCTGGAAAACTTTAGAAAAGAGTGGGTTGAAAGGATATCAGTCGCTGTTTTGAGGGGATTTGATGCTAGGTGCCGAGAATATATGAAAAACAGGAGGCAGTGGCAAGAAAAGGGTGAAGAAAGTTGGACAATCTCCAAAAATTTAGTCGGGGCTCTAGATTATTTGCAAGGAAAGATGGCAGTAGCAGAAGAAAATTTGAACCGGATAGATTTTGTTGGTGCCTGGAGAAGTTTGGCAGCGGGGGTTGACCACTTGCTTTTTAATGGCCTTCTTATGAGCATGGTGAAGTTTCATGACGATGGTGTTGAAAGGTTTAATGGTGATATGGAGATTTTGTTCGGAGTATTTAGAGCTTGGTGCTTGAGGCCTGAAGCCTTCTTTCCTAAAACCAGTGATGGCTTGAAGTTGTTAACAATGAGCGAGGAGCAGCTCCGAGATACTATCTCAGGAGGAGGGAAAAGGATGAAGGAGAAGGGCATTATCCATTTGAATGTAGCAGAGGCAGAGAAGATACAAAAGAAAAGAGTATTTATGAGTTGAAGGATGGAAAATCGAAATCCATGTTAATTTTATCCACCAGGGGTGTAGCACGTTCCGATTAAAACAGGAAGAAGGTTGGTTCGAGTTTATTAATGGGATTGGCATTTTTTATTATATATTCATTTTTTTTTTATTAAAACTACATGTGATTTTCATAGTTTAGGGTAAATTTTAGTTTGCTTATCTAAGGTTTATGTATTATCTTAATTTTACTCGAAATAATATATGCATTTGTTTCAATTAACCTTCCTAAATCTCAAATCTGTTTCAACATCAATTTCCATCATGTATGGTAACAAAAGTCTAGTAAATCAACCACATGTGAGAGTCACACGTGTGGTTGTTTAATTTCAAAATTGTTTGAACAAATTTAAAAGAAGAAAGCAGGACTCTCAAGTATAATTCTGAAATCCGCTTGTTTGATAAACTTAAAATTTTGATAAAACTTGAGATGACCAAACAAGACCTAGTAAAAAATCTGATTGTAATTTTTTGACTTTTATTTTATTTTATTACTAAAATGATGTTATTTTGATTTTAAAAAAATATAATTGACCTGGACGATGTTATTTTTTACTACAACGATATTTTCCTTTTAATTTTAGTTTCTTCTATTTTTTTCATTAATGATTAAAAATCCTAATTTATTGTTAATAAAGGTTTTTTTAAAAAAATAAAAAGGGCCAAAGATATCTTGTTTTCAATATATTCTCTCTTTTTTGTGTTGAACTCTATTGTTTACGTTAGGATATTTGGGTTAATTAAAACAAAACAAAGATATCTTTTGGTGGAATTCAAGCAACCCATAATTAAACCTTAGGAGGACATTGAATTTTATCCTAAATTAAAAGCAACCATATTTGAGAGTCACACGTGTGAAGGCACACATATGCCCCTCACGTGTAAAGGCTTCCGTTAATAGAGATTGACATATGCAACAAATTTAAAACTTATAAGGGATTAATTGAAACAAACAAAGGTTTTAAATGAAATTGAAACAACACATAAATTTATGTTAGGAGGAAAAAAAAATTAAAATTCTGCCTTTTAAAAATGATAATATATATAGTCATTGACTAATCACATTATAAGTCATAATAAGCATTACAAAATAACTAGTGTGTCATTTTAATTATTTTTTATAAGAACTGAAATGTATTTTTGAGAAATGCAATAACCAAAAAATATTCTACAAAAACCTTATTTGTAAAACAATTATAGCATAAGGACTGAAATCACTTTTCCCAAATTTAGAGGACAATATGAATCATTTCACCATGTGAAATTGCATGTTAAGTTAATTATAAACTAGTCCCTCTAGGTTAGCGAAGCGAATCATTTAGTCCCTCTATTATGATAAATTATTTAGTACTCGATTGAAGTTGACTATAATAACCTAATTTTAATTTTTTTTAAATGAGATTGAGACTTCCTTTTAATTCCCAAATTGGAGGGTGTTTAGAGTTGAGTTGACCTAAGTAACTCAGTTCATGGGTTTGACAGGTATACTCACCGAACCTGATGTGTTTTTGGTTTTTTTTTTTTTTTTTGTCATTTAGTTTTTTTAATTGATTATTTTTTGATTTCATCATTTGATTTTGAGTTTATTAAAAAATATGCTTCATTATTTATTTTTTATGCTTTCTATAAGGGTATTACGGCCTCAAATAAATATTCTAATATTAGGTTGATGCTCGATTTTGTGAGTATTTATTTTTTATCATACAATTAATTAGAATATTTAAAAAAAATAAAAAAGTTTTAAATCTGTAAAACCCATGACTTGGGTTACGAGGTGACCTGTCAACATCTCAATATTAAAATATTATCAACTTGAATTGTTATTTAAAACATAGTCTTATTTTTATTGATAGTATGAATAATGATTGCATCTAATGTTTGATCTAAAACTATAACTTTGGAACGTAACACTTATGACAACCACACTAGGATAATTTTATTTAAATCAATCAATAACATATGTCTATCATATAAAAATTTATTTATTTTGAGCGTTAACAATGTCTTTTATTTTATTTTATTTTATTGAAGTCATAAAAGAGAAAATAAAGGTACAATTAAATCTTCAAAAACATCTTCAAAAATTTCAAATTCAAATTCACATAATTTATGATTGTAATCAAGAATATTTCCTTAACTTTCAAGCCTCAAGAAACATAAAATTCATTAACTCCTTGAATTTCCGCACACATGTCCATTTTTTCTCAAACAAATCTTAGTCATGTTGTCTACATCTTCAACAACAAAAAACTTACGTGAAAGCTTGATATAATTCTAGAAATATCAAAAGGAAGAGTGATATGAATTACATATCATTATTCCTAAGGAACCAATGAGTCAATTAATCTTTAATTTGTTTTACCAAATCATTAATATTGAATTATTGATGTTTTGTCCGTAAGAATGTATTTATAGCTTTTTTAATTATATTCAAGGTATGTGTAATATATATATCAAAGAAAAGAACTATTTGGTGTTAAACAATCAAAGATATACATTATAAGAAGAAGAAGGTCGACTAAGCTATTGAAATTTTTTTAAAAATAAATTTATATATGCAATTTAAATTTGGGTATTTGGCTTCTTTTACCGAATTATCCATACTGAATTTATCTTAAAACTCAAATAAATGGACCATTTAAGTACATTAATACCTATTGAAATTTGAAAAATAAATAAATTTATATATGCAATTTAAATTATGAGTATTTGGCTTCTTTTACCGAATTGTCAATTTAACTTAAAACTCAAATAAATGGGCCATTTAAGTACATTAATGTGAAATTCTTTCTTATCTCACTTCCTTTTTTGGTTATATATATATATATATATATATATATATATATATATTAAAACATTCCTTTTACTAGTAACATTTTATACTCCCTTCTATTTTACTTATTTTCTAAAAATGATTTAATTGGTTAATTGATAACTTTTTCAATACCTTTAAATCTTTTTTTTATTAGATTTTTTTTGATAATGTGCATAGTGTCAATCTATTATTCATCTTGTAATTTGAATTGTATATGCTGTTATGCATTTATCCTTTTATTCTATTAACTACTTCCTTTTAATTGAATACAATTTAATTGTTACTAGTGTGTGTATGTATATACTTGTTAGCTATGAATTGCTTTACCACCAATATTTTTTTTTTATCTTATTTTTGGATTTATAATTCTCTAGTATCATAGTTGAAATTTGAATATACACATCAATGACAAATTTAAGTTTTAAAAAATATTTTGCACAAAAAAATTAAAAGAAAGCAAAAGCATGTGGACTTAGGTTTGGATCCTAGCCTAACGACACTATATTTGGAATCAAGCTTGAACATTTCTATGCTAGGTTACAACCTAATAAGCATAGGATGGACAACTCATCATCCATATTCTAAGACTTCAATTTTATATATCTCCCGAACTCATAGTTAAATTGTATACTTTTCATTTCTATTAATTTTATGATGAGATCTTTCATTAGAAGATACCTAACTAAAATTTTCTCTTTATTCTCTATTCTCTTTATACATCTTCTTTGAGTTTCTTTTTGTATTTCTTTTCTTTACTTTTTTACATTTTCAAATCCAATTATGAAAATTAATTTATGTACAATTAATGGTTCTAAAATGAAAAAGGGGCAGAGATGAAAATTATGAAAATTAACTCTTTTTATTAGATATTAAAATTCATAATTTGTTTTGATTTACTTTTATGGGGTTATTCAAGTTTCATGACTCAGATCGCGAGTTAACTTGAGTTATTCTTTTGTGTTTTTTTTGTTAATTGATTTTTTTTTCAATTCTATCATTTAATATTGGGTTGATTAGGAATCAGACTTTATAATTTATTTTGATTTACTTTCATTGGAGTTATCCTAGTCTTATGATTTAGGTCGAGGATTTGACTGGTTAACTCGGATATTATTTTTAGATGATTTGTTTTCAATTTTTTTTTAGCATTAGGTTAATTGGAAATTGAGTTTCATAACTTGTTTCAATTTTTCTTTATATGAGAGGTTAATCTAGGTTAACCCAAAAAGATCCAATATGCTGTCATCTTATTATTTTTTAAAAATAATGTTGTCTTGAATCTTTTTATGTTAAACTATTTTTTTATCGATCATCCGGATTGTTTAAATTTTTAACCCCCGAGCATTTAATTTTTTTTTTGCTAGAAAACCAATAGCAACACCTATATATTTCTTTTTATGTTAAAAAATTTATTCCAATCCACAACGTAGTACAGGTCAACGATATTGTCAGATATGAAAACTTGTTTCTTGTCAATAAAATAAAAATTGACAACAAGTTCTCAAAACTTTTATGTAAAAAAGTAATTTTTAAAAATGGTTTTACACTATCAACCTATGATTTAGGAGTTATGTCGAGTTTCAGTTCAAAAAATGGAAGTGGATCATGCCTAAGCTAGACTAAGGATGTGCAAGGCCTAATCAACCTTTGACAAGATTCGAATGAGGTTAGTTGTAGGCCATTTAATAGGTTTTGTGGATGCTTTTGCTTTTAGAGAAGACCATAAAAATAAATTGTTTGGTTACGTTATAAACATAAGTTTATGTTTGTGTGACCCATTACTATTTGCGTTTAAACCGCAGGATAACAAAAAGCAACAAGAGCAGAAACAGAGGAAAAATAAGAAGGACTGTCATCCATCAACTAAGTAGCTCCCTTAGTTCACCACCAACCTTCACTGTTTCGATCGCTAGCCAGACATCGTCGCCGCATAGGGTAGCCAACTCTTTCCCTTCCCCTTCCCCTTCTCCTCCTTCTTCTTCTACTACATTTCCCCGTATTCATTGTTCTACAAAGTGAATAGTGGAGAGTGAATTAATTCACTCTCCACTATTTATAGTTTTAACCAAATATATATTTTACAAAACCAACCTCAACTAAAAGTGCTTTTTATAAAATAACTTTTTTCAAACTACAATAATAAAATCTATCACAATACCAAACACACCTTTAAGGTTTGAGATTTGAAGCTGAGTTTAGTAGGATCAATGATTAGGTCAGGACTTGGTCTCAAACACTTAAGAGTTGTGACAATGATATGATTTTGTGCACCTAAAAGTTGAGCCAAGATTAGTTATAAGTGGCATCAAAGAAACGTGTTTGGATCAGTCCATAATGTCCAGGGTCAAGTCAAGACCAGGTCCAAGTTGCTTATAAGCCTATATTGGACTAGGTTTTAAGTCAAGAGGTTTAAGGTGCTTGAAAGTCAGACTAAGACCAAGTTTAGACTAACCTAAGGATCAATCCAGGATTAGATCACAGATGTTAGGGGTTAAGCCAAAACTAGTTTAGGGTGTTAAGGGTCAGTATAGAACTAATTCTGGGCATATGGTGAGCAAGGCTGGATCAAGTTCAAAGCACTTAGGGATTGAAACAAGACCTAGTCTAGGGTGCTTGAGAATTGTGTTAGGTCCAAGTTTAGCACAATATGGGTTTAAACAAAGTCAAGGCAATGAAATTCAAGGCATTAAGGGGCAATCTGGGTTAAGATTTAAAGCACCTTGTGTTGAAAGCAGGTTGGGTCCATGACATTTAAGGCTAGGCAATGGTCAGATTTAAGGCTGCTAATGAGATGAGATTAGGTCTAGGCACTCAAGGTTAGGTGGAGGGCAAGGTTGTCAATTCCGTTCCGTTCTGCCCGGAATGGCCGAAACATTCCATACCAATTCAAAAAACGGAACAAAACAGAACAAATTTCATCTCATTTTAAATCTTGGTCCGTTCCGGATTTTTCAGCTAAATTCCGCCCGAAACGTTCCGATTTCATTCCACATGTTCTGTTCCGCTCTTGAAAAGCCATTGAATCAAATTGAACTTTACTCAATTTCATTAATTAAACCACCCGATTATAAAAAGCTATTTTTCATTACTATTTTTCAATAGCAATGATATTAATAATAATGTTGAAAATTATTATTACTATTTTCATTAACAATAATATTAATTTTTTAAAATTAAATTTATCACTAATATATATGGTTTATATTCATGTTTTTTCTTTTTCATGTTTATACTTTGTAGGAATTTGAGCAAAACAAGGAATGCTTCAAATTCCATTAGCCACTTGATAACATTGATCTAATTTTATATTTAAAATATTTTTGTTAAACTATTTTACTTTCATAATATTTTGATATTTTGTTTAAGTTGAATTACTTTAAGTTAAAGATCTATTTAATCTTAACTATTTAGAAATATTTTAAATTTTAAAATTATATTTGTTTGGCATTGTGTTTGTATTACATAATTTATAATTAATTTATCTTGAATTTGAATTATGTTTGTTGATATATATATATATATATGAACAGTACAACCCCGAAACGGCACATCGAAACGCTCCGAAACTGAAACATTCCATTCCAATTGAAAAAACAAAACATTTACCAGAACAGAATTAACAATCTTGATGGAGGGTACTTAGAGTTGGGTAGAGACTAGGTTTAAGGTGAGGTGGGTGAAGAGCAATGTGCTAGAAGATCAATTTGGTACCGAAGAAGGAAATGACCAACCCCTAATATTTAAATAATATAAGCATTAGTTTTGATAATATGAGTATTTAATTAAAACTAAGTGTGTTTTCTAACCAAACAAAACAAAAATAAAAAAAATAATAAAAGGAAAATTATAGCAAACGGCCTCTAAGCTGCGAATCAAGTGATTGTCAATCAAAGGAATGATTCCAACATTGTAAAAATAAAATAAAATGGACTGAATGCAGAGATGGGAATTTTATAACATGATTTATGATAGTCTCGATCATGGGAGAATGGAGAGGAGGAACAATTAGAAAGGAAAGGAAAGGAAACAAGTAAAGTGTAATAAAATCAGGTAAAATTCTTTTTGGCGTTTTGTAGCACTAAAACCCATCCCTAGCTACCATGCACATCAGCCAAGTAACTGCTGTCACAACTCGAGTACACTTGTCAACGTATCGGAAGGAACAGTCAATAACAACACAACACAAGATCCCTTCTTTCTACCTCGGATTTTCATTTTTCTTTTTCGAGTTTCTTAAGTTTGACCTCATCATTTTGCATAAAAGTCAACATGAAGGCTTCAAATTTATCCTTCTGCTTCCCTGGCTTTGACCACCCACTCCTGCTTGCTTCAAACTTCAATCCTTTTGTTCTATATTTGTAATCTTCTGGTCTCATATAAACTACTGTTATTTTCATCATCTTTGTTTTTATATTTTTATATTTCAAAAATATTTTTTATTTTTTTATTTTAAATTTTGATATACAATATTGAAAATAAATTTTAAAAATAAAAAAATATTTTAATATATTTTTAATTAAAAAACAACTACTAACATATCACGTTGCTATTTGGTCAGTAGGGTTATTCAAGAATCAATAGGTAATTTTTTCTTACGTTAATCATTGGAATTTCAAACTCAAAACTCTTCAGAGAGCTCATTGGCTTCTACAGAACTGTCCACTCCAACGGCTTAATCAAGCGGTAATAAGATGGGGTTTGACGGCCTCTGCAGTATATATATGACAATAGAAATATGTGATTGCTTACCATTTATAAATGCAGAAATACCATAACCTATAACATCAATACATTAGACAAATAATGATAATATGCACACCAAACATTATTTTTCTAATAATTAATTTTGACTAAAATCCCACATGGACCTACCCTCATTGTATATATCAATAATTTTAATTTCCCAACACCTTATCGCATTGTCACATCAGTTGGAATACAAATTCCTCCTACGTTCCATCAAAGTGTTCTTGACAACAAAGTTTTAATAATTCCAACAAAACAGACTGGACATACTTGTAAAAGAAAAGGAAAGAAAAAAGCGTGTATGCAAGTAAGAAACTACTTGATTTTGCTCTATTTTGACGTGGCTAATTTTCAGCCAAGGAGACTGAGGCAGTTCTCACTTCTCAGGGCAGGGAATTCTACTCACGTTAACAGGGGCATGGCTCCTTGGGATAGCACAACTTGAGCCACCCTAGGCATGACCAGAGATGAAACTCTGCACCTCGGCTGAGGAGGAGAACAAGTCAGGTAGACAGATGCTCAACACAAATATTGCTGAATATTAAAGCTGTCTAGTTTATGATTTAGAGAACAACCACTCTTCATAAGATTCAGCAAAAATAGAAGGCAAGGAAACTGACATTTCAGTACATGTCACCAACTTAATCAGATAGGCAGGAGTATAACCAGTTCAGTCAATTATAAACGCACTGAACTGGGGCAATAAAACAGTGAATATATACAGGGGCTGGTGCTCAGAGATATGGATGTATGCATGTGTATATATTAAAGTTCATTTGGAGCTTTGTATTTGAGAAACAAACACACCAGAACACAAGCTCTTGGCCGGTAGAGGAAAGGTATTATTCAACATCACCCCTGTCCAGGACAAGAGAATTATCATTATCTTGTCCAATGATGAAAGGGAGGAATTCAGTGTATTATTAACGACATGACACATTACAACAAACTAAAACTGTAATTTTATTCATCTGTGCAAGCTGTAGATTTTCTCACCTTTGCAAAGCTCTTATGGTAACCAAACATACAAATGACAATCAGACTATGACGGAAGAAAACAACACAAAGCCATGAAACAAATTAAAAATAAAAGGCAAAGTTATCAGCACCTCCTAAAACTGTATCTATGGATCTAAATTAAAACCCAAATTTATCCCAAAAGGGAAGGCAGCGATTACCAGATGTCCAGATTCCCATCTCCTCAACAAAGCCATGATCCAACAGCGCAGATTGATACGCTACATGTAGTTGGTGACCGATGTGCACATCAGCATCCCATCTCATCACAGCAAAATTTGCACTTCCATATATTACTCATTGTTGGTGATATAGGAGTGCACGTCAGCATCCCATCACAGCACAATTGTACACAAAGCTGCCCGAAGGCTTACTAGCAAGCAGGTTCCACTTTGGAGGACCATCACCTGGAGCCCATGAGTGCAGCTCAATCATCCCTCCACCTAGAGCCCTAGGTCCACCTATAATAATAAGTCGATCTCCACATGCCCTAAATGCCAGGCCCCAACCATTCATCGAAACTGCTTGTTCAGGTAACCTCCCAAGTGTAATCCACACATTGTTTGTTTTGTCATATTTCCTCACCTCCTTTTGTGCATAATCAGCTGCATAGAGCTCATTATTCACAACTGCAACTAAAGGAGGTGCCCCAGCTGCAGCAGGTGTTTCTGTCACCACAGCCCCTCCATTTTGAGCAGGCAGCATATCAGGTATCTCATGCCACGTTCTTGTTTTCAAATCATATGCCTCCCCACATGTCAGCATCTTTGAATTGCCTGCTCCAATTCCACCGATAACATAAAACTTGTCATCCATGAATAGTCCAGAACACATTTTCCTAGCTTTATTCATGTTTGCAATAGCAACCCACATGCCAGTTTCTGAATTGTATAGCTCCGCTGAGTTCAAAACATTGCCATGTGGATCACAACCACCAGCAAGAATCGCAATTTCCCCCAGACTGGCAGATCCAAACAAGCACCTGGGTGTGTTCATCTTCATCCCAGATGTCCATGTGTTCGTTAAAATGCTATATCTATAAATAACATGGGACTCTATTCCCTTTCCAAAAACTAGAAGATCCATACCAACAGCCAGCGATTCCTTGTCCGAACACATGAAACATTCATTTGATTTAATTCTTGGCAAATGCAACCATCGACAACGAATAGGATCATAGGCCTCCCATTCAAGGAGATTGCAAGAGAAAAATACCCATCGCTCGACAATTCCTGCTTCCCGCCTCAGCTTATACAGCTGACCACTCCGAACTAGAGATCGGAAGCTTTTATTGAGTAAAGCAATGGCACCATAATCGGACCATGAGCAGTGGAGGAGACAGCTTATTGATAAGTCTCGACCAACTTGGTTAATGAGTGAACTCGAATCTGTTTGATTATCTACTTGATGGTGGTTTTCCAGTTGACTAGTTTGTGCAATTGAAAGAGAATGCAGACAATCAGCTTGATACTGATTAACTGGCTGGTCAGTATGCACAATGGAATGAACATGCAGAGCCTCCATCTTTTCCCGTCTCTCGTGGCCCTCCAGCACCTTTGCTGCCTTTCTTGAGGCAACAGCTTCCCCATCTTCTAATGGCCGCTTGTTTGAGAGCTCAACAGTGCAGCAAGCATTATAAATCCACTTGTTCTCTTGCTCACATGATGCTGGTAATTCTCTTGGGGCAGGATAAGATGAAGCTTCCAACATAGTGCTGGGGTTAAAAGAATAGAAGAAACAAAAGCTTACCAGCAGACTCCCTTGTAATAATAAATTGCAAAAACAGTCAAACAGTAAAGGAAAATCAATTAGTCATGAAATCTATTGAAAAAAAACGCATGCAACCAAGAAATGTACAGCCAAGCCAAAAAAAATAAAAAAATAAATTGGAAACAAAAACCCAGATCTTTGCAGCATTCTGAAATGAATGCAAAACCTAACAGACATAGAATGATGCATGTCAAAGTAACAACTTTTTATTCTTTTTTGAAATCTTCTTAATCTACAAACACTAAATTCAGGTATGACAAAACAATCTAGTAAAATATTACATTTCACCAATAAAAAAAAAAAGCTACAAGTTACAGAAATAAATAAGACAGTGAAAGCAGCAATACATGAGAAACGGCAGGAAACCAATCTGATATCTGAGCTAAATTAACCATAGTAATTCAAGAATTAAGCACACATATCCGACTACAATCGAATTCCTTAATAAATTTTCCTTTTAAAAAAAAACAAATAAAGATCTGCTGAGAAGACTAATCCATGCCAACCTATAACAAAATACTATCCATATAAGAAATGATTTAGAAAACAAAAAACAACATTAGCAAATTGTGCTACCATAAATGTTTGCAGCAATCATTAAAAAGAGAGAAAGAAAGACACTCACACAAATTCGGCAACAAAGTTTTAAGCTTTCGCTGCAATTCAATGGTATGTGAGAATCAAAATTCAATTGCTATTTTCTTCCGTTAGATTCACCCCCCTCCCCCCCTCCCCCCCCTCCCTCCCTCTCTCTTGTTTTTCGGGTTATATTAGCTGACAGCCGAGAGAGTAACAAAATGTGTTAAATGGTAACGTTGATTAATATAATACTTTTCCGACGCGGCTTATATACTGCGACACAGATCCTTGTGGTATACATGTTGGCGCCGCGCGATGCCACATTTTCCTTTATAAAGTTATTTAATTAATAATGATAATTAAAATAAAAATACGTAATGGTAAGAATAATAATTATTTTAAAAAAAGAAGATGTTAGAGTGAAAAAACCTCATTTATGATAAAATATTACATTAAGAAAATTTTGTATTCAGTATTTTTTTATTTATTGATAACTACATTAGATGGATTTTTGTATATTAATTTCAGTTGAATAATTTTTAATACAGATGTGTTTAAGAAAAAAGACCTTATACAAAAGTCATTAAATTTAATTTTTTATCATTGATTTTTAAATTAATTCTTTAAAAATCAAATAAAATATTTATAACCTTTACTTTTTATTTCTTTATCATAATATTGTTTTTTTTTTTTGTCAAGTGTCATATAATATGATAATTAAAATAATTATTTACATTAAGTTTTTTTAAATAAAAAAATCAATCAGATTTTATAAAATTAAAGGAAAGATTGAAAACTCTAATTAAGTCTCTTTGAAGCCTCATATTCTTGAAACCCTTTGATAAAATTCATATAATTAATAAGAGAAATATCATAACATTTGTAAAGTGAATATTTAAATTATAGGGATGAGGATAAATTAAACTTGGGAACTTGAAATAACATGCTCATGTGAAATAACTTGAAACCCTTGGTTAAAATCCATGAATACAGTGAAGTAAATATTATGTTAAGATAGTAAATTGAATATTGAATTAAAAAGATGGCTTTAGATTTTGGAAATTTAAAATAAAATGTTCATGTGTTAATTTAAAAATAAAAATATGAAAAATGGTGGAAAAGTAAAAAAGAAAAAAGAAAAAAAAAGAAAAGCATATAAAAACCAAATGGAAGAGACAAAAAAGGGAAAGCAATGTTTATGGGATATAATTTAATGAAATTCAATGTAGTTAATTTAAACTTGGTATTAAAATGCGTCTGGACCTAGAAAATATTACTCGACGAACCTAAAAAGTACAATGTAAACCTCTAATCCAAAAATTGATAAACTAGTGCTAAATATGAAGAATGTTTATAAATTTGGGGTGAGAATATTTAGAAAAGTATTTTAGATTTTTTCAAATAAATTAATTTATGATTTTATGCGTGCATGACTTTGACCTCCGATATAAATCTTACATACAATCGCGTAGTTTTTAACTCGAGAAGAGATGAAATTTAAGGCGAATTTGTATTATAAGTAGGGATGAAAGCATTGAATAGAGTAGTTTGGAAATCATGATGATTTAAGGAATACAATAGTACATAAATTCGAATTTTGGCATAAAAAATACCTATTGTCTAGCTTTACGCTGTTAAACATAATTCTTAATTCAACCATTAGATCGAACCAATATTTTACGGGGAGTATCTTTACGTATTGTTCTATCTTAAGTTAAAATTTGAAGTAGATTTTTGTTTAAGAAGATTATACAAATTACCAATACTCATGAGAACTATCTAGAAGTTAACAATGATGTATAAAGCAGGGATAAATTCATAATAAAATTAAAAAAGGACCCACCTTCCTCTTTATAAATATGGTCGACAACCATTTTAAAAGGAAATTAAGCTTCCTTCTTCATTTTTCTTGAATTTTTCTTATAATTACGAGGGGATTTAGGAGTTTTGATGATTTTAGCATGGAT
>CM031997.1:6750183-6825317 GCA_018804465.1 Populus tomentosa
ATCTGTAAACACCTCAGTACTCCAAGAAATTGCACAGTACCTGAATATCAGAAGTGATACATGGAAGTTTATTCTTAAAGTTCATGTGTCTTTGTGGGTATTCCATGGATAAGTAGAGGAAGAAGTTAAAGCAAGCACATGCGCTAGAAACTCCACTCACGGTTACGTATATTAAAGGAAAATGATGAATATATATACGATGGAATCGATCAATCTTCAATAATTCGACCAATTATTAGAATTGTTTTTCGCTCGTAAACCATGCACATCCGATCCCTTTATTTTTTCTTGGTTTAATTTTTGTTTGAGACCAGACAAATTAATAGAAAAGTGGTAAATATAGTATATGACGACTAGTTATAAAATAGAGTTGATACATAGCTAGAGATAAGTAGAAAAGTGTTTTTTATATAATATTATGACTCCTACTATAGTACCTTTTCAGAACGCCGATTGCGAGTCTCGGGAAGAAGTTGTTGCAACTTTGTAACAAGATCTAGGATCTGATCATCATTGATTCTTGAACTACCTGATTGCCTTGATCGCGACTTCCGGCTAGACATATCTTAATATTAACTTGTAATTAAAACAAAGGCTAGCTGATTAATGATGTATAATTAAGAAACAAAGTAAGGATATATAATTAAAGAAGAAATAATAGTAGTCTATAAATATATATTCAAGGTTAACATGACTAGGCACCAAGTAAAAAGTATATATAGCTAGGTAGCAAGAAAGAAAGTCACAGGGAAAGAAAAGGAGTGAAGAGACTACTACTACAACTACAAGTTATGGAAACGAGGCACTGGAAGGAGAAAATTAAGAAAGAGAGGGGTAGCAAGAACAAGATCACAAGCAGTGGCGGTGGAGCTGGTGGAGAAAACAGATTAATACATGGGAGAGAGCACTGGGCTAAGCTTGCATTTAAATAGGGGTTTCAGAGAGAGAGAGAGAGAGAGAATCAAGTCTGTAGAGATACGCCAAACTGTATTTCCTTAGGGTTTGTTTTCAGGTCGGAGTTTGATCGCTACTCGAATCTCACACTCGGAGCCAGCGAGCACGTCAGTCCCTCCACCCAATACCATCTTATTTTATTATCTCCATAATTAACATTGTTTTTCTTCCGACCTGACTAGATTTATTATATATTATCATATAATGTATTAGATTCTTTTACTATAGCAAGACAGATACGGGAGGTGAACGTTTGAAAAAAAAAAAATATATAGTCTCCATTAATATATAAATTAGTCTGAAAATATTTTTATCATCGAATCAAAAAAATGTTATGCACTCTATATTTATTAATTATTTTAATCAATAATTCATAATTATAGATCATCTTTAAAATTTAAGCTATGAAAGTATTGTTTTTTTTTACTTTCATTTTTCTTAAATAATAGGGAGTGAGGGCAGGGATATATCTTTCAACAAATTCTTATTAAATAGTATAAGTTCAAGTTAATATTTGCAGAGAACTTGTATAAATTATAAGTTCAAGTTACACAGAGAATATTTGAACCTAGTTAGTTTTTGTTTTAATCAATTTATTGAAGAAGTTGTTCGAATTTGTGATATCTCGATAGAGCAATAGTTCACGTAATTGTTTTTATTTTCTTAATATATTTTATTATTAAATATCAAACATAGCTAGCTCATTCCTCTAATATCGCTATTATAAGAGAAAAATATAAATTATATCTTGGGACTTTACATAACAGTTTAAGTTATTGGGTTGAGATAATTCTTTGACATGGTATCATAGCCTTGATGACCAAGCGATCACGAGTTCGAACCTCACAATTTTCATTTATTTGATAAAAATTAAGCACAAAGTAATATAAGTTTATGCAAGTTTTAAACTCAATGAGCTTTTACTTGAGGGAGTGCGTTAGAGAAAAATATAAATTATATCTTGAAACTTTACCTAACAACTTAAATTATTGGGTTGAGATGGTTCTTTGATACTTATAAACAATGTCTAATCAAAAGTAGAACCATGGAGTAGAAATTTAAGATGATTGTTAGTTAATATCTCAAAAGAAATTAAAAATAAATTATTTCATGCTTATAAAACTAATTAGTTGAAACTCAAAAGGTTAATATGGACTTAAAGCATATTTGATTCAATTAGGCAGGTCATGAAATACCAAAGTATTTTCTAAAATTCTTATGCCAATTCTTTCTAAAGTACTTAGTGTTTTTTTATCCCTGACTTGTTTAGTTAAGAGGATTGTGTGACTGCTAAAAATCTTGATTCCCCCCTTACTCGTTACTTGGTTAAATATTTCTTGAACTTTTTTATGTCAAAATTATATTTTTTTACTTTCATTAGCAACTTTGGTAATTTTATTTTTTATTTTTTCTTTGCTACCAGGCTTGTTGGACTATTTAGACTTTTCAAGCTTGAGTTTTATTATTAAAATTAGTTATTGTTGATCTTCTTTACACTACTCGTTTTAAATTGATTCATTTATTGAACAAGGATGTTGACCTCATTCAAATAGCTAATTTGGTATGTTCCTTTAATGAGATTATTTTCACCTCTAATTTCTTTGGCTGATTATTTTTTATCTTTCTTGTTGATATGAACTTTTTTAAAACCATATTGATTTTACCGTTTGAAATCAACTTTAGCCTATTTTTTCCTGTTTCGTTGTAAGCAATTACTGTTTTTATTTTGTCTACGTGTGTGTGTATCTTTTTTTAGCGTAAAAATTTATAAAGAACCAAAAAGCATTTCGTGTTGCACAAACCAGTCACGTAATATTAACAAAACGCAATAATTAAAATCATGAAATAGAGCTCAAATCACAAGCCACCAATGAATTAGTGAAATAAATAGACGAATTAATAGCTATAGCTTTTCAACAGTAATTTCTACTACTATGATTAACGAGCCCTCACTGCTTGAGAAACAGCCAAATTAATGAGGGGATAGGAGTAATTAAAGGTTGACTGGTCAAAAGTGCAAAGCAAGCTAAGCTAGCACACCACGTTCTTGCCCAAATCACAGGCACACCGCCACACGTGGTAGTGTCTCGTATCCCAAGCCCTGCGCGGTACAGATATATTTATTTTTTAACTGTAACCACAATATTCTATACATGTATTTTGCCTACTTTAATATTTTATTGTATTTAAAGTTTGTGGTATTATATGGTTTGCCTCAAAAACGGACTCCAGTGATATCACAGCTCTTTATAATATTTAATAACAAGGTTAAAATCTATGTTTTTTAAAATTATTTTAATATGCTGATATTAAAAATATTTTTTTAATATATATATATATTTTGAATGTATTTTCAAGTAAATAAATTTTAAAAAACAATAATTAATATACTAAAATTACCTAATTATTTAATTTATAATCTATAGCGAAGTTGTGCAAATTAAATTACAGTTAAAGATATGCCTTAGAAAATAGAAATAATATACAATTTAATGACTCTCATTTGACACTTATCCACCTATAATAACGGTAATTGCAGCATAAAAAATAATACGTTTCATTTTGAATTTTTTTTAATCTTAGTCTTTTATCGATCAGGTTTTATTTTTCTACTTTTAGAGGATCACTTTGTTTTTTTTTTTTTTTTTTTTTTTGATTAACGTGGGTGTCCGGGCCAGCTTGCGCGCACCTCGACTAATCCCACGGGCCCTGAAGTTAACGACCATGTAAGCCTCCAGTGGCCATCATATGAGCAACCTAGGGATTGAACCTGAGACCACAGAGGGAGCAAACCTCTTGGTCCCAAGCTTTTACCGCTGAGCCACCACCTAGATGGTTACTTTGTTTTACTTTCTCATGTTGTAACTATATTGCTGCAACTTTCTGTAATTTTTTTTTTTTTCATTTTCATTAGTCAATTTGGTGCTATTAATGAAATCTATGTCTGTGAAAAGACAAGAGTTAATACGTGATAATATTTTTCATTTTTTTAAAATGAAATATATTGTATAATTTGTTAAAGACTCATAAATGCAGTGTATATTTGTTATTTATTTTTCAAAAAATTATTTTATCTTTTAAATGAAATAATGAAATACTTATCTTTTCATCTAAAAAAATAATAATTGAATCTAATAAATCTTTAAAAGAATCACCTTCCAGTTTCAAAAGTTAAGGGTCGATTGGTACTATTTCCGCTTCTTTTTTTTTTAATTTTAAAAAAATCAAAAAATATTTCTTGTTTATTGTTTATAGGTTTCTAAAAATTGTTTTTTATACATTTTATTAACTTATAAAAAAAATTATATTATTATTATTTAAAATATAAAAAATTATAATATTATATATTTAATTAATAAGATAAAATGGATGGATTGAAGTGACAAATAATAGTGGGAATAGTGATAGAAGTTATTATAACCCAATTTTTATCCTTTTAGAAACAAAAGGATTTGCATTACTATATTTTATAGGCAAAATTTGATAGATTTTTGAAGAAAAATTGCATAAATTAGGTGGTTAAGGACCAAAATTGTAACAGCTCCAATATTTATATATTCAAAACAGATAGTAAAGACATGATAATTCAATTAAGATAAGGGATTTTTTTTTCCTGTACAGAGTTTCCTCTATATTATTAAGTACCAAGTTATCGACTTTTCTTCCACAATCCCCAATTAACAAATTTCTTACTTGTCCTATCATCCAGGACATCATCCTCTCATTACATCACAACTTCTCAATAATTAAATTCACATATGTCTAAACAATTCAATATCCCATATTTACATGGATGCAATCTAAAGAATTATTCTAAAAACGGTAACTGGAGTACATTAATAAGGATCGTTAACGAATAATCGAAATAAGTTCATAATTAAAGCAGAAATTCATAATATAGATTATGCTACACAAAAAGCTTTCGATAAATTGTAGACGCATTATATTACATAACAAAAGGATAAATTCATTCATTACAACATGATATTCAACAAAATATAAGGAACTAATCTACTGTTCAGTCCTGTAGGGGGATGTACCTGAAAATAGATTTAATACAATAATTCAATTAGACAAATAAAAATAAAAAGACATTTATAAAATTATTTCTACTTTCTTTCTTTCTTCCCTTTTTTTTTGTTGTAAATTTAGTCAAAAGATCATTAAATTAACTTGCTCATCTAGTATTATTATATATCAATTAAATTTCAGAATAATCTACCAGCCCATTCAACAAGCACGGTTGTCATCAGTCCAAAAACTAGTTTAACATTTCACCCATTCATCAGGGTACGAATCCCATTAACCAGGGAATTCATTATTCATCTCGCCCATTTGCCAGGGCACTAATTCCATTAAATCAGGAATTAGTTCAACAACTTACCCATTCGCCAGGGTATTAATCCCATTAATCAGGGACTCAATTTCTTACAACGCCCATTCACCAGGACACTAACCCCATTCATTCAGGAATTAATTCATCATATCGCATATCTTATTTTCTCAAGTAAACAACATAATAATTTCTAATATATCAACCACAATCAATCTGATAAAAAAATACATATTGTCTAATGTTAAATTCAGGTATCGTGTAATTACCTGACGACTAAGCTCGAGCCGTAGTTCCCTGCTGTGGTGTCGGTCTGGCAGCCTCTCCTGAATTGACATGTATATCACATCATTAATCTACTTTCCATATCAAAACACTCAATAAATAAAATCCTTCCAATTATCCTTTCATTTGCCAAAATAAAATTTAGAGAGAAACATGAAAAATTTCCTTCCTATTCTTCAATTTCCACATTGTAATGTATTTATTTAAATTTATTTTACCAAAATTTAAATTAAAGGTAAACATAAAAAAATTCATGATCCATTCTCTCTTTAACATTAATATCATCTCTTTCCTACACAATCTCATCATCTTATTCAAATTCCTAAATTTTATTCTTCTTAATATTATTTTTCCAAAAAAATCTCTTCTTCAAGAACACCTAAAATTTTGCTTCAATTTCCATAATTTCCTACTTTCTCTACTCACTTCAACAATCTTAACACAATTTCACAATCAATTATAATTTCCCCCAAAATTTATCATGAACCCAAATTCCTCATTTAGTTCAATCAATTTAAAGTATTTATTCATCAAGAATCTTATTTAAAAGTGTAAGGGCACTTTACCAAATAATAGCCAAAGCTTTAACACTTTTGTATTGAAAATTTCCTTGCTTGAATTATTTTTACTCCTCTCCTGGCCGAATGCTTCTTCCTTTTTGAAAGGTAAGTTTAGTTTTATTTTTCTTTCTCCTTCCAGCACACACTTGCACTCACATATATATATATATATATATAAGTGCAAGTGTCTGCGGAAGAAAAAAAAAATTTAGGACATGGATGGTATTTTTTAAAAAAAGTTAATTATATATATACATATATAAGTGCAAGTGTGTGCGCGGAAGAGGACATGGATGGTATTTTTTAAAAAAAGTTAATTATATATATACATATATAAGTGCAAGTGTGTGCGCCGAAGAAAAAAAATTAAGGACATGGATGGTATTTTTAAAAAAGTTAATTTTATATATATATATAGCTTTCTTTCTTTTTTTTTAATACTATCCATGTCCCTAAATTTTTCTTTCACTTTTTTTTTTTCGCCTTCTATATCCCTCAACAGTAACTTTTAAGATTTTGGGTAAAATTTCCCAAATCCTGATACCTATTTATACCAAATCTTACCCGGGTTATATTGAATTTCACTAAGTTACTCGTTAGTACTTTTAGTTTCATGAAATTCACTTCTAAAAAAAATCTCATTAACATTTTCGTGTATATTTATTTATTTATATATTAACACTTGAACAAAACATTTTAATTCAAATTCTCAAATATATCATCATTATTATAATTTAATTTATCCATTTTCCTCATTTTTTTATAATCCTGACTTTTCTTACTATCAATAATATTATCCGGGGTTTTACATCCTAACTTTTCGTCCTCGAAATTAGATTCTTACCAGTATTTATGAATAACTCAGGATACTTCCTTCTCATTTCGGACTCTCTTTCCCACGTTACTTCTTCAATTTGCGAACTTCTCCATAACACCTTAATCATAGGAATCTTTTTATTCCTCAGTTCTTTTTCACTATAATTGAGCACCTTCACTGGTTTCACTTCCAGAGTCAGGTCTTCTGCAATCTCCAAAGGAACTTGTGGTAGGACTCGAGATGGATCTACTTCAGCCTTTCTTAACATCAAAACATGGAATACATCATGGATCTTATTTAGATGTGAGGGCAAGGCCAATCAGTAAGCCACCGATCCAATCCTTTCAAGGACTTCATAGGGACCAATATACCTCGGGCCCAATTTCCCTTTCATTCCAAATCTTAACATGTGTTTCCAGGGAGTGACCTTCAAGTATACTCGATCACCCACATTAAACTCAAGAGGTCTTCTTCGAACATCTGCATAGCTCTTTTGTCTATCTTGAGTCGCTTTCATTCGGTCTTTTATGATTTTCACTTTTTCTGTGGTGATTTGAACCATCTCAGGTCCATTTAACTTCCTATCCCCTACCTCTTCCCAACATAATGGCGTTCGACATTTTCTTCCATACAAGGCTTCATACGGTGCCATCCCCACAGTTGCCTGGTAGCTGTTATTATAAGTAAACTCTACCAATGGTAGATGATCCTCCCAATTGCCCCCAAATTCTAATATGCAAGCCCTCAACAAATCTTCCAGGGTTTGAATTGTTCTTTCTATCTGCCCATCAGTTTGAGGATGAAGTGTTGTACTTAAATTCAATCTTGTCCCCAAGGCTCGTTGTATGCTTGGCCATAATCGAGATGTGAATCTAGGATCCCGATCTGATACTATAGACACTGGTACTCCATGCAATCTTATTACCTCATTTACATATAATTGTGCCAGTTTATCAATCGAATCTGTCTTTCTCATAGCCAAGAAGAGAGCAGACTTGGTCAATCTATCCACTATGACCCAAATAGCATTATTGCCTCTTTTCCCTTTAGGCAGACCTGATACAAAGTCCATAGAAATGTTTTCCCACTTCCATTGAGGTATCAATAATGGCTGTAAAGGCCCTGCAGGCTTCTGGTGCTCCACCTTTACTTGCTGACATATACCACACTTAGCCACATATTCAGCTACATCTTTCTTCATATTCGGCCACCAGTAACATTCTTTTAAATCTTGATACATTTTAGTACTCCTAGGATGAGTTGCAAATCTAGACTCATGTGCCTCTTGCAACACTTCTCTTTTTAGTGCTTCATTATCAGGTAAATACATTCGTTTTCCAAATGCTATCATTCCATCCTCTAGGATTTGGAAGGAAGTCCCAACTCCTGACTTCACATTGTCCCTTATTTTGCCGACTTTGTCATCATTTTGTTGTGCTTCTAATACTTTATCCCGGAGTATCGACCTTACTCGCAATTGGGCAATTAAAGAACCTCTAGGTCCAACTTCTACCTTAACATTTAACTTCCTCAACTCAAGCAATTCTCTTTCATCATTGTCATCTAAAACAACATCTATCATCTTATTTTTTCAGCTAAGGGCATCTGCAACCACATTTGCTTTCCCCGGATGATACTCTATTACATAATCATAATCTTTAATTAACTCCACCCAACGTCTTTGCCGTATATTCAACTCCTTTTGCGTCATTAGATACCTTAAACTCTTATGATCGGTGAATATTTGAACTCGGGATCCATACAAAAAATGCCTCCATACTCTGAAAGCAAATACAACAGCTGCCAATTCTAAATCATGCACCGGATAATTAATCTCATGAGTTTTTAATTGTCTTGAGGCATAGGCAATCACTTTACCGTGCTGCATGAAAACACAACCCAATTCTTTCCCTGAAGCATCACTGTAAACTACAAATCCTTCAGACCCAGATGGAAGTGTTAACACGGGTGCGGTTGTTAGCCTCTTTTTCAGCTCCTGGAAACTTTGTTCACACTCGTCGGTCCATTCCCATTTTGTCTCCTTCCGTGTCAGTCGAGTCATCGGAATAGCTATAGTGGAGAACCCTTCAATGAATCTCCTGTAATATCCTGCTAATCCAAGAAAACTACAAATCTCAATCACATTCGTAGGCCTTTCCCATTTCAACACTGCTTCAACCTTTCTAGGATCTACTAGTATTCCTTGAGCTGATATAACATGTCCTAGAAAAACTACTTCTTTCAACCAAAACTCACACTTACTTACTTTGGCATACAATTGATGCTCCCTTAAGGTTGATAACACTTGTCTCAAATGGTGTTCATGTTCCCTTAAGGTTGATAGACCAAAATATCATCTATGAATACTACCACAAACTTATCCAGATAAGGTCAAAAAACCCGATTTAGTAAGTCTATAAACACTGCCAGTGCATTTGTTAACCCAAATGGCATTACTAGAAACTCATAATGTCCATACTGAGTCCTAAATGCAGTCTTTACCACATCTTGTTCTTTTATTCTTAATTGATAATACCCGAATCTGAGATCTATCTTCGAAAACACCTTCGCTCCCTTAAGTTGATCAAACAAATCATCTATTCGCGGGAGTGGATATTTATTTTTTATTGTTACTCTATTTAATTGTCTGTAATCAATACAGAGTCTAAGGGTCCCATCTTTCTTCTTTACAAATAATACTGGAGCTCCCAAGGGGGAATTACTTGGACGAATAAATCCTTTATCCAGTAATTCTTGTAGCTGAATTTTCAATTTGGCTAATTCCGCAGGCGCCATTCTATATGGTGGTTGAGCAACAGGTGTGGTCCCGGGTAGTACATCAATGGAAACTTCCACTTCCCTATATGGTGGTAACCCTGGTAATTCATCTAGGAACACATCTGTAAATTCTCTCACTATAGGGATGTTTGTCAATTCTCCAGTTTTTTCTTTCGAATCTAAGACGTAAGCAAGGTAAGCTTCACATCCCTTTTTAACCATCTTCCTTGCAGTCATAACCGAGATGATGCAATTCGGTATAATGTTCTTTTCCCCTCTAAAAATCACTCTCATTCCATTCGGTCCCTGGAGAGTCACCGTTTTTGCAAAGCAGTCCATTTGAGCCTTATATACACTTAACCAATCCATACCTAGTATTACTTTAAAATCCTGTAATTCCAAGGGAATTAAATCTACTCCCAACTCGAGCCCATCTATACTAATCCCAATTCCCTTGTAGAGTACATCAATGACTACAACTTCACCTAAAGGAGTACTTATCATAAATCCTCTATCTACCCTGCTAGGTCTTTTTCCTATTTTCCCCACAATTTTATTAGCCACAAATGAATGTGTAGCCCCAGGATCAATCAATGCATGTACAGGTAATGAATTTAACTGTAAAGTACCTGCTACTACATTTGGGGCGACTATGACCTCTTCCTGTGTCATATGAAATACTCTGCCCTGGGTTTTGTCACCCTGCATCCTAGGCCGACCTCTATTTCCACTAGCCCCCGACTATGCTGGTCTACCCGGTCTATCCACAGTGACAGACTATTGCTGGCTTTGGGTCTATTGTCTCTGTCCTTGTATGAACTCAGCTCTCCGTGGACAATCTCTACGGATGTGTCCCTGTCCTCCACAATAGTAACATCCTCTGCCTAAATAAGAGTAATCACGCCATCTATGCCCCTCAGCCCTGCAAATGTAGCATCGTCTTAGTGTCACTGAACAATCTCCTGGATGTCTCTGCTCACACCGAACATATTGGGGATAAGATAAAGCATTTAATCCTGATGTCCCTCCAGTAGAACCTCCCTGAAAAGATGGTTGTCTACTAGTAGTCCCAGCACCAGTACTCTGAATAGGCCTAGATACTGCTCCTCCCTTCCTCTTAAACTGGTTGAACTGTCCCTTACCCTTTTTAGAAAAAGGAGGTCTACTTGAGGAAAAATCGATATCCTTCCTTTTACCCACCTCTGTCTGACTTTGCTGTCCTTCAACTATACATGCCTCAAGAGCTTGTGCTGCCTCTATAAGTTCTCTGGTTGTCCCAAATCTAAGTACTATTAGGCCTTGTCTTAAATCCTGGCGTGATCCATCCCGTAGTCTATCAATCATGTATTGTTCGGTGGGAACAAACTGTGGAGCAAACATGGAAAGATCATGAAATCTTCTTTCATACTCAAGTACCGTCATACCCTCCTACTCAAAGCTAGAAACTCCTGCTCCTTCATCTTTCGATGATATGATGAGTAAAACTGGTTCTCAAACTAAACTCTAAATTCAGTCCATGTCCAAGACCCCGCAGGCCTTCTAGATCGCACTGTATCCCACCATGATCGTGCTCTGTCTGATAGTAAATAGGTGGCACAATTTACTCGTAAATCCTCTGTCACCCCGAATCTGTTCCATAATGTCCTCCACCGTACGTAACCATCTACTTGCTATCTCAGCATCAGGCTCTCCTAAAAATGAGTCACATCCCAACTCCCGCATACTCTTCACTACCCAAACTAGTGTAACCACATTATCCACCGGTGTAGGGGTAACTTGCGGTACCTGTGTTGCTGGTGCCACTAGAGGTGTCGGTACTGGTAATTGAGGCATCGTCTCTATTACAGCTCTCACAATCTGGGCTATAAACACCGGATCAGAATATGGTGCAGGGGTTGTCATTGGCACTGCTGTTGTTGGAGGAGGTACCTATCTTAGATGAGGCGCTGCAGGTATGTGAGAGGCTGAATCCTCCAAAGAATCCTCCCTCTCGCTATGCTCGAACCCGGGATCTTGACCCAGTTCCCGTGCTGGAGAGCGATCTGCCATTCACCTTGTCTTATGTGCACTACCCTGAACCAATTTGATACTCATCAGATTCCAATTCAATTCCCGAACCCAAACCAGGGCTCTAATACCAAATGTAACAGCCTCAATATTTATATATGCAAAACAGATAGTAAAGACATGATAATTCAATTAAGATAAGGGATTTTTTTTCCTATAATCAATAAAAAATTCGGCAGAGTTTCCTCTATATTATTAGGTACCAAGTTATCGATTTTTCTTCCACAATCCCCAATTAACAAATTTCTTACTTGTCCTATCATCCAGGACATCATCCTCTCATTACATCACAACTTCTCAATAATTAAATTCACATATGTATAAACAATTCAGTATCTCATATTTACATGGATGCAATCTAAAGAATTATTCTAAAAACGGTAACTGGAGTACATTAATAAGCATCGTTAACGAAATTGTAATCGAAATAAGTTCATAATTAAAGCAGAAATTCATAATATAGATTATGCTACACAAAAAGCTTTCGATAAATTGTAGACGCATTATATTACATAACAAAAGGATAAATTCATTCATTACAACATGATATTCAACAAAATATAAGGAACTAATCTACTGTTCAGTCCTGTAGGGGGATGTACCTGAAAATAGATTTAATACAATAATTCAATTAGACAAATAAAAATAAAAAGACATTTATAAAATTATTTCTACTTTCTTTCTTTCTTCCCTTTTTTTTGTTGTAAATTTAGTCAAAAGATCATTAAATTAACTTGCTCATCTAGTATTATTATATATCAATTAAATTTCAGAATAATCTACCAGCCCATTCAACAAGCACGGTTGTCATCAGTCCAAAAACTAGTTTAACATTTCACCCATTCATCAGGGTACGAATCCCATTAACCAGGGAATTCATTATTCATCTCGCCCATTTGCCAGGGCACTAATTCCATTAAATCAGGAATTAGTTCAACAACTTACCCATTCGCCAGGGTATTAATCCCATTAACCAGGGACTCAATTTCTTACAACGCCCATTCACCAGGGCACTAACCCCATTCATTCAGGAATTAATTCATCATATCGCATATCTTATTTTCTCAAGTAAACAACATAATAATTTCTAATATATCAACCACAATCAATCTGATAAAAAAAATACATATTGTCTAATGTTAAATTCAGGTATCGTGTAATTACCTGACGACTGAGCTTGAGTCGTAGTTCCCTGCTGTGGTGTCGGTCTGGCAGCCTCTCCTGAATTGACATGTATATCACATCATTAATCTACTTTCCATATCAAAACACTCAATAAATAAAATCCTTCCAATTATCCTTTCATTTGCCAAAATAAAATTTAGAGAGAAACATGAAAAATTTCCTTCCTATTCTTCAATTTCCGCATTGTAACACATAACATTTCATCATTCAAAACAATATATATATATATATATATATATATATATATATATATTCTTTAAATGTATTTATTTAAATTTATTTTACCAAAATTTAAATTAAAGGTAAACATAAAAAAATTCATGATCCATTCTCTCTTTAACATTAATATCATCTCTTTCCTACACAATCTCATCATCTTATTCAAATTCCTAAATTTTATTCTTCTTAATATTATTTTTCCAAAAAAATCTCTTCTTCAAGAACACCTAAAATTTTGCTTAATTTCCTACTTTCTCTACTCACTTCAACAATCTTAACACAATTTCACAATCAATTATAATTTCCCCCAAAATTTATCATGAACCCTAATTCCTCATTTCACAAAGTTCAATCAATTTAAAGTATTTATTCATCAAGAATCTTATTTAAAAGTGTAAGGGCACTTTACCAAATAATAGCCAAAGCTTTAACACTTTTGTATTAAAAATTTCCTTGCTTGAATTATTTTTACTCCTCTCCTGGCCGAATGCTTCTTCTTCCTCTTTGAAAGGTAAGTTTAATTTTATTTTTCTTTCTCCTTCCAGCACACACTTGCACTCACATATATATATATATATATATATATATATAATTAACTTTTTTAAAAATACCATCCATGTCCTTAATTTTTTTTCTTCCGCGCACACACTTGCACTTATATATGTATATATATAATTAACTTTTTTAAAAAAATACCATCCATGTCCTAAAATTTTTTTTTCTTCCGCAGACACTTGCACTTATATATATATATAGCTTTTTTTTTTTTTAATACTATCCATGTCCCTAAATTTTTCTTTTTTTTGCCTTCTATATCCCTCAACAGTAACTTTTAAGATTTTGGGTAAAATTTCCCGAATCTTGATACCTGTTTATACCAAATCTTGCCCGGGTTATATTGAATTTCACTAAGTTACTCGTTAGTACTTTTAGTTTCATGAAATTCACTTCTAAAAAAAATCTCATTAACATTTTCGTGTATATTTATTTATTTATATATTAACACTAGAACAAAACATTTTAATTCAAATTCTCAAATATATCATCATTATTATAATTTAATTTATCCATTTTCCTCATTTTTTTATAATCCTGACTTTTCTTACTATCAATAATATTATCCGGGGTTTTACAAAAATAAAAGAAGTGATTAAAGTTAATGTTAAAAGAAGCTAACCACCAAGAATTGTGCACCAGTACATTGTCAAAATAGCCACCAATCATAAATCAACACCTCCTATTAAACAATCACTGATGACATTACATACATGTTATAAAAAAGAATGGTCAGGTCTGGGCCTCAGGCCCAACCAACCCAAGTTACTTTTGGCTAAAGATGTATTTGGCAATATCAACAACTTCTATCAAACACACCCTTATGTCTTTTCCATGTATTTTATTCCTCTTTTATTTTGATATTTAGCCAAACAAACTCCTTTTGGATATAAAAAAGTCAACAATATTTGGAGATCTTCATTGATTTATTTATAGTCCCCTTGCATGTTGTTTATTTTTTTTTTCTTGGCGTATTGTTTTTCTATGCTGCATGTTCAATCTACAAATCATTACTATTAAATGTGAATCTTTTATGCAATGTATTTTTTCCTTCTTATCTAAAAAAAAAGTAAATAAAAAGGGTAAACAAAAAGAGAAAGGCATAAAAAAATTGTTTTTTCTTCAATTAAAAATCCAAATTTTGCGAACTTATTAACTGGTGCTAGAGTCAAGAATATCGCACTTTTTGGGTTTGTGCAATATTTATCAACGCCAAAGTTGAAAATATTCGTTGGTAAATGTTCATCAACACCAGAGTCTAGAACATTGTAGGAAGAACAAAAGGAGAAAAAAAGAAAAACAAACTTTTAGCAATTTAAGACAAAACCAACAATACAGCCTGCCTCAGGTTGGACGTTTAAGGGGTGATAACACCTTTCCTTTCACGTAACTAGTTTCGTATCATAGAATCTATATTGACCAGTTAGGATTTCTAGTGACTATAATATTAGGTGGCGGCTCTTTGAACATAGACCTTTTTTTCTCCAAAAAACAAGATGTCAGATATCCGTTCTTTATTCAATAATTTAAAAGATTATTTTTAATCAATTGTTATGATGTCCGAGTATGACAAAATGGCGACTCCACCACGAACTTTTAGGACTAAGCTTTGTTGTTTGTCTTTTTATTACTATCACGTTTTTTGTGCTTGTTCGATTTATTTGATTGCCTTTACTGCTTTAACTTGTATCCCTATTTATATTTTCATGCATCACTTCAAAAGCACACACCTTGAAATTTAGGATATGTGGAGCAGTAACGATACCCTAGTGATTTTAGTCCTGGTAAGATTCGTGAAATTATCCAACTCTTATTTGATTGTTTACTCGATGGTGGTTAATATGTCAATCTGATATTATTCATGGTCTTTATCTTCACACTACTTATAAGCCTCATATCGACCTTTCGAGGATTATTGCTGAGCATTCGAGAGACCCTTTGAGCTTAGATAGTAACCTACCCCCATGATGCACTTCATAACTAGAACCAATCTATTAGGTTATACCTTGTACAATCTCATTATGGCTAGCCCAACATGCAACATCTTGAATTCCAAGACCATTGGGTGCAAAATGGTCATCACATAGAATACAAGAGCCTGAGTTGTTACAGTTGACAAAAAATGGACCGACTTGAATTAAAAGTTGAAAGGTTTATCAATAGCTCAAACTTAAGCAAGACTAGACAAGGATCCCCTCGTTGTCATGATGATGGCTCAAGTCCCTAAAATCCATGAATAAACTACCATTACCACCTCGTGAAGGGCGAGTCCATATTGAATCCGTATTTTCCTTTTTTATTATACAATTTTCATTTACCAGACTGAAATATAGGTTCCCCATTGAAACACCCCGATAACACTCAACTATGAAAATGACAAATGGATAACGAAGAAAGAGCTTAGTTGGAAGCTCAACACTGAAAAGAGTTGGAAAGTCTTAAAGAAGTAGTCACAAGGCTTACTAACATACTCGAGCAAGCCTTGAGATCTAAATCTAGAGAAGTAAAAGTTATTGCTCAACCTGAAACTTTGCTCTTAAACCCACAAAATCTAGGGGCAAATGAGGGGTCATTTAAATCTCAATCGACTACAAATTCCCAAATTACTTAACTAGCATATCCTATAAAAATATCATCTACTATTTACCTTAGAATGAAGGAATCTCAAAAGAACAAGATGGTAAGAAAAGATGACCTTGACAAATTGGCTACTATAAAGAAAAAGATGGGGGCATTCAAAGGAATTGGCCAACATGATCATATAAAGGCCACAAAAATATGTTTGGTGGACAATGTGATCATTCCCAAAACTTTTCGAGTGTCTAAATTCATCAAATATACAGGAACTCAATACCTTGTAACTCATGTCAAAGCATATTGTACTAAAATGGCTAAGGTGGTCAATGATGAGAAAATATTGATTCATTTCTTTTAAGACATCTTGAGTGACGTTGCCTTTATTTTGTATATGCGATTGGAAAATGCCAAGGTAAAAAAATGAAAGGACTTGGTTGATGCCTTCAGGCAATATAAGTTCAATATGAAAGTGGGCCTTAATAGGTCAAACATACAGATAATGGAAAAGGACAACAAGGGGTCCATAAAATAATACACCCAAAGATGGCGTGAGATAGTCGCACAGGTTAATCCTCCTTTGTTGAAAAAAGAGATGATCAATTTGTTTGCCAACACTTTCAAGGCCCTATACTTTGAATACCTAGTTGGAAGTTTTGCACAATATTTTTCCAGCCTAGTTGTTATAGCTGAGAGGATTGAACAAGTCATCTGGTTAGGAAAGATTGTCGACTTGACAGAGGAGAAATATTTCACTAGAAAAAGAAAAGAAACTGAGGTTCACAATATCAAAATTGGTTACAAAGGCGAGAGAAAGAACTACAAAAATAAAAACACTTGGAGATCAATCGTCTAGAAGATGAAGCCACAGTGTCATTAGGCCAAGACTGGTTGATGCATAACTCAATTGACTATTGGAAAGGTGTCTTTATCAAGGTGTTCGTAGGAGAGGGATGATTGGAAGATTCTAATCAATGGCTGCTAAGTGTTTAGCCCTTTTATATATTATAGCTCAAGATGTTAGTATACGATATTTGTTATTAAGCGTTTTTTCTATGAAATAATGAGTTTGTCCTTTAATTGTGTGCTTTCCTTTGAATTATAGCCAAATATCCTGAAAGGTGTTCCCTTTAAGACTCACAAACACACTTTTGAAGCTTCACATGATCTCATAAATGCGATTCATTTCTTTTACCAAAATCTTTTCCCCTTGTGGAATTCTGAAAAATTAAACTTGCATTTTGATTTTAAAAATGATTTGATGTTTATTTAAAATGATATTTTTGACATTCTACTTGAAAAATGACTCATGAATCAAGCAACTCCTTCATTGAGATGAGTAAACTCTAAATAAATCATCACCCTCACTTCGTGACTCTTGAACCGGGTATTTTAAATGTATGAATAATGGTATATAGTGAACTCGTTGCTCATAAACTCATGAAATGCATTTCTTTGCAAAAGTCTAAACCATCATACTGGACTAGTCAAAGTTTATTGATTTTAACTATTTGTGCTTGAAATGAGAAAAAGTCATCTTTGTTATTCCTTTCATATTGTAAAATAAGTATATTCCTTGCGCTTCCCTTTTGAGCCTGAATAATTATTCTTTCATGAAAAATCTCTAGAATCACACCTCACACTAGGAGGTAAGTGAAAATTTTAATGAAAAAGAGAAATGAAAAGCCAAGAGAAAGCCAAAAAGAAAAGGAGCCCAAGAAATTCAAATGTTAGGGGGCATACCCAAATCACAAGAAAAAATGATAGCCAAAATAAATTGAATATACCCTAGCCAAAATAATGAAAAAAAGCAAACCAAAGAAGAGTGGCAAAAGAAAATATGAAAAACACAAAAAGTCAAATTACTGATAGTGATCTTTAGTCTTTAAAACCTTATAAATCATTTTCTTTCATAGCTAAAGACCACAACCTACATTACATACTTATAGAAGAGTATTTTTTTTCATAAGATTCATGATATTGAGAACAAGCTACTCATTATTATTCATATTGATAAAATAAGTGTTTAAAAAAAGACAAATTCTTATCAAACAAAACCTCGAGCTTTTTCTCAAGCCCTTCACTTTGAAACCTATAAAAATAGAAGGTCACCTCATGATGTACTTTGACCAATGACAATATCATCAAACATAAGAGCAAACAATCTCTTTTCCAAGAAAAAAATAACCGAGTTACTATATTTCAAAAGTAAATTATTTTTAACTCACATCAAAATAATTTTTGTTTTCAAAATGCAAGATCAAGATTTCAAGATTCATTATAAACACGTATTCCTTCACCAAACTGAAAATGAGAGAATGGTTACTCCAAACCATTATTTGTCTGAGTCACTGACAAAGCATATTTAAAGGCATTGACCAGTACAAGGGGCAACATTATGTTTAAAAGGAGAATTGATCCCTTCTAAATAACCATAAAAATGGAACATTTCATATAATAAGATAAGGGAGCATTTTGGTTTACAAAAGGTAGCTTAGTCCTTTCAACAAGTGAAATTAAATGTTTTTAGCAGTGAGACAAGGGAGTAATGAATGATTCCCTTAAAATATTCAATGAGACAGAAAATCTCAAACATGCAAATAAGTCACAATAGGCACCAAGAAGGCCGAGTTGTGTAAACAAATCTGGGAAAATACTTACATGAGCCAACTTAAATGGGCTAGAAGTCAAACAATAAATATGACCCAAATCAAAGATAGTAAGTCATCATCAATCAAGCAACAAGAAGATTGAGAATAAATGGAGGCCTATATTTCAAATCAAGTAAAGATGCATGTATATCACCTAAACTTTAAGACATTGAATAATGAGTTTTGCAAATTTCACAAGAGAAATCCCTAATGGAATCCATCAAAAGAAAGCCGCCTTGAAATGGCTAAAAATTAAAAATGCTTTTGAAAATTTCTCACTTTTGAGAAATTTGTGACCTGGGCAGGCCGCCCATGAGAATTAAGCCACCCAAAAGAAAATCCTGTATTTTTCCACATGGGTAGGTCACTCATTACAATGAGATTTTTTTCTGAAAAATCTCTATATTTTTTCCACTTAATAAGACCTTTTCTAAAAAATATCTGTATTTTTTCCCTTACGCGAGTCACTCATTACAATGAGACCCCTTCTGAAAAATCTCTGTATTTTTTACTTGGATAGGTCACCCATTACAATGAGACTCTTTCTTTGTATTTTTTTTCCTCTTGAGCAGGTCACCTTTTACAATGAGATCATTTTCTAAAAACACTCTGTATTCTCCCCCTAGATAGGCCACCCATTACAATAAGACTCCTCCTGAAAAATCTTTATATTTTTCCACTTGAGTAGGTTACCCATTACAATGAGATCCTTTCTTTGCATTTTTCCTCCTTGGGCAGGTCACCTATTACAATGAGACCCTTTCTAAAAAATTGCTTGAAACAATTTGACCATTGTTATCAAAAAAAAAATCAAAAGAAAAAAAGAGGAAGGACTTTTGCACTTATTTTCCTTACAAACTTACTATACAAAGCCAAGAGAAAATAAATTTTTCAATGTCTTTGCACCGTAAATATTGTAAAGAAAGGACAACTGTTATAACCCAATTTTGACCCACTTGTTTTTAATTTAATTTTAAGGGGGTTAAGTCTTGAAATTAAAAGATCAAGGGCTTGAATTTAAAGTTTCAAAACTTCAAGGACCAAATTGAAAATAGGCATTTCAATTACCGAAACGACGTCATTTTCATAACGCGTTGTTTCTTCTTCTTCTTCTTTTGTAACAAAAAGGAAAAAGGGAGAAATGAGGGAGTCCTCATCTTACCTAACAACACAATCAAGCTACTTTCACGTTTTTGGTTTTCTTTCGCCCCCAAAACTCCATTAAAGCCTTAAGGAAACCACTACCAACAGTTTTGCATGGACGAGATTGTTGGTGTCCCAATCCAACATGAACACAAAGACCTAAAGTCCTTATCTCCACACAAGGATCAGTATCCCGGGGAGATAATGGTAAAATTCACAGCAGAAACACCTATAAAAGGCTAAAAAGGATTAAAAAAGAGGGGACGAAAAACAAAAAACAAAAGAGATGAAAAGAAAAGGAGGAAAACAGAGGAAACCCCGAAGAGGGTGACAAAGACAAAGAGAAATAAAAGAACAACAACAGCCACAGAAGCGAGATAGAAGGAGAGGAAGGTCATCGCAGGGGCGCCACCCACCAACCTCTATCACAATTGGCTTTATTCCCAACAGTAGCTCGCCTGGTAAGTTTGTTTTCCCCCTCCCTACATTTTAGTTACCATGTTCTTGTAGCAAGCATGCGTGAACAGTTCACGCACGCCTGCATGTAAAAAAAAAAAAAAAAAGAGGGAAATTGGGTTACTGGCTTAGGCTAGTAACTACGTTTGAGCCTGTGGAGTCCAACCCAACTTGTACGACTCGGTTGGACCGAGACCAATAAACAGAAAAATAGTGGGCTAGGTTTGGGCCTTAAGCCCAACCAGCCCAAGCTACTTTTGGATAAGGGTGTGTTTGGCAAAACACATCCTTATGTCTTTCTCATGTATTTTATTCTCTTTTTGTTTTGATATCTAGTAAAACAAGCCCTTTTTGGATATCAAAAAAATCAAAAAATATTTGGGGATCTTCATTGATTTATTCACGGTCTCCTCGCATGTTGTTTTATTTTTATTTTATTTTATTTGCATATTGTTTTTCTTGTGTTGCATGTTCATTCTACAAACCATTACTGTTAAATGTGAATCTTTTATGCAATGTATTTTATCCTTCTTGTCTAAAAAGAGTAAATAAAAAAAGGTAAACAAAAAGAGAAAGGCATAAAAAAATTGTTTCTTCTTTAATTAAAAATCCAAATCTTGCAAACTTATTCATTGGCGCCGGAATCAGGAATATCGCATTTTTTGGGTTTGTGAAATATTTATCAACGCCAGAATTAAAAATATTCATAAATAAATGTTCACTAATGCTAGAGTCAGGAACATTATAGGAATAACAAAAAAAAATAAAAACAAATTTTTAGCAATTTAAGACAAGACCAGCAATGCAATCTATCTTAAGTAGAACACTTAAGGGATGATATCACATTTTCTTTTGCGTAACCAATCTCGTACCATAGAATCTTTGTTGACTAGTTAGGGTTCCTAATGACTATAATACTAGGTGATTACTCCTTGAACATAAGCCATTTTTTTTTTCAAAGAACAAGATGTCAGATATCCGTTCTTTCTCTAATAATTTAAAAGATTATTTTTAATCGGTAGTCGTGATGTTCGCCTATGACATGTCTTTACATTTTTAATTGTATCTATGATGTCCTTGTATAGTATTTAATTCTCAAATTACCCTTTAATTATGTTTTCCACCAAATTGATAAAATTATATTTTTTATTCCAAAAAGTTTCTTGATATACATAAGTATATAATATAACATCATTGTTTTTAATAAATGACACAATCTATTCTTATATAATTGATAATATTTTCAATATATCTCAAATGTTTTTAATTATGTATATTATGTTAGTATATAATATTAAATTCTCTATTATTACCATTTAATCAAGTTCTTATATTCAAAATGACACAATGATAATTTTTATTTTGAAAATACCCCTAAGTTATACATGTATATAATTTTATTTTATTTCCTATAAAAAAAATCAGGTTAACATGCATCCTTGTATATAATTGACATTTTGTTAATTTTTTCATTCAAATTAAAATAATACATCATATAATATTATATAAAATAATACATTACTTAAAACACACACACACACACACACACACACACACACAATGCAATATTGTTGGGAAATCTTTAAACCTCCATTTCTTATCTTCACCGCAGACAGAGATATGATCAATGGCAGCTGGTTAAGTTTTGAAACGTGTCTGCTGGCCATTTTTTGAAAGGATTCATGTTGGATACCTTGAAAACACAATGAGATCTACCTAGTTGGCCATGTATATACTCACAAGATTGCAAAGAATAAGCTGGCTGATACGTGTCGATGATGCAAAAGGGGGGAAAAAGAAAGATTCATGACGATCTTTCAGGTAATTAATTAACAAAAGAAATGACAGTGAGAGGTTTTATATAGATATCTGGGCATGAGGATTCAAATAAGAACACAAGGAGTGCTCAGCGTGCATCTCGCAGCACATGAGCTTGATCGAACAGACAGCCAGGACTGTGTTCGAAGTCACGAGGTTCCCCTATTTCTTTAAATTCTTTCACATCCAGAGGGCTGTTTTCTTCCTCTTTCTTAAAGACGAGTCCAAGTTGACAGTGTCCAATAAAGATATATATCCTGAGATGTAATTGTATCAGATATATTTCCCTTTCAAGCTGCAAGTTGAGAGATTCTTGGCTTAATCGCTTGTGATGTTATTGAGATATTTTAATCACTTGTGATTAAATTTAACACCGACCATGTTTGATCTTATGCTTTGTTAAATCAAAGGTACGTGCGAAGTAGTAATGCAGACAGACTCGCTCAACTTTATGTATGATTTTGGTCAATGGACAACACCAACTCTCTGCTATATGCCGTCACTTGAGAATTTTGAACGCAGGAATATGCCTCGGCGAAGCTCTGACTTTCTGTCCAGGAGCCGAAAGAAATTTTAAACTAGTTTATATGACTTTTGGTATCAAAATTGTTTTTAACTAGTTTGTTGGTATTATTATTTTCATACTAGATATATAATAATTAAAAAACAAATTAATAAAATTTAAATAAAAATTTATAATATTATTTAAAAACCAAGTGAAAACTAAAGAGTAAGTGAATAAATATAGTAATTTTTTTTTTAAGTGTCCAAAAGCACATAAAGAAAAAGAAATAGAAGGTCAAGCCCATCTCTTAGTCCTCTAGCAGCAGGCTAGGTGTATGTAGGCTTGGCGGCTAGGCCCACACATTTGGCTTTACTTTTTATTTTTTTTAATTAAAAGAATATACGACATGTCATCCATTTATTATTTTAAAAAGAAAAATAAATAAACCTAATGATGTGGTGTCCTCTTGCCTAGTTTCTACCTGCTTAACTAAATAGAAATTGGGTAGAAATTATTGTTTCATTTTTAGTACCTAGTAACTTACTTTTCCACCGGTTTTTTACGTGAAAAACAACATACACAATTCAATAAACCTAATTGTTCCTATAAAGTTTTTAAAAATCAATCAAAAAATGAAAATCAACTCGAGATTCAAAGTCTTCTTTTGGCCGATTTGAATGCCATTAACCACCACGCATCATCCAACTCCTCTCTTAAAATGAAATATTTGGGCACCAAACTTGGTTACTTTTATGGTTAGCATCCCAACAACCAATAATTTTATCTCTCTAACATTGTTTTATGATGAGTCTCTCTTCCATCCAAGGATCCAAAAACAAATAAAATGAATTTTTGGACAAAAATAATTGGCAGAAATTTCAGGTCAAACTTATTATTCTTCATGTTTTATAGTTTAGTCCCTTTTCTTTTGATTAGTACTTCTACAATAATTGCAACACTAATTTTATATAGTTAGGCAATTGAAGGATGTATGTAACATCCTCAATATTTGGGTACAAATTCATTATGGATAAATCTGAAGATAATATAAATTTTTTTTTTTACCTGGTCATTAAAACGGTCGACTTGTATATCAAGTAGTTCAATCGGTTGACAAAATTAATTGAAGGGTATCTATACTTATTAAGATTGTATTGAAATTTCAGCAAAATCTCTTTTATATTTGAGTCATTTCAAGTGTCGACATTAAAATCATATCACAAACACCACAAACTCTTCACCCCAACTTCTGATTCAATCATCCTAAATCTTATCCCCATATATTCATCATTCCTTAATTCATTTTCATCCATTCATACCACTACGACATTAATTGATTTCGCATACATCATTACAATTAAAACATTAAAGCATTTACACGAATTCTATGACAACTAACACTTAAATAAATACAAATATATATATATATATATATGAGCTAAACCAATTATATAGTTATTACTCGATTTACAATGTCAAATATATTAATCATGGTAGACATTAGTGTTATTATATTTTAAAACAACAATCACATCATATCACCTAAATTAGTCTATGACAATTGTTAATTTAATCCGAGGATATTTAAATTACATTTCAAAAATAAAGTGTCCAAAATTATAATCCACAAGTTTGATATTACAACTTAATAATCCATAATTTCCTAAATCTCCATCTTAGTCTTTGTCGAAAGCTAGTCCCCATCCTCCTATCGGTCTTCTCCCATTTGGAAAGACTGATTGAGAGAAGTTGGAATAAGAGTACAGTTAATAAAATGTTTCTTGAAACTAGTGCCCTCAAATGCTTTTGAATCTGCTTGTGATGCTCCTCTTTGCCAAAGTCCAGCTGAACTTCAGTATGGAAGGACAGTTCGTTCTTCCTTCGGCTCCTCTACTTCTGTCAATGATCCTTCTCGGGACTATCTCATCCCGGTCAGCTTCTGTTCAGTCAACATAAAAATAACAACTACTGATCACTAATGGTGAACCTATGAGTTACCTGCAACAAAATCAATAATATTTACTAAGTCATGAGTTAATTGAAATTATCAAATTTTCATCTAGACAATATTTAATTCATTCTTTATAACTGTTCAATTTGTCTTTATATAATTTCATTCAAACCTAAACAAATCTTATAATATTTATAACTTGAATAATTGTTCCAACATTTCTATAACGAAGCCAACATTCCAATACTCTCTCTTGAGTACTCATTATCTCAGCATACCCAACTTATTTGCCAATCGATCTAGCATTCACATTCGAAAACCAATAATCTAGCATTCCTTCATGAATATCAATTAACCTGGTCAACTATCTTAATTGTCAATCAATCTGGCATTTCTATTCAGAAGCCAATATTATAGTATTTCTTAACGAATACCAATCAATTTGGCCAACCTATCTCGATTGTCAATCAATCTAGCATTCTTATTTGGAAGTTCTTAACGAATACCCATCATCAATCTGGTCAACCCATCTTATTTGCCTATCAATCTGGCATTCCTTATTCAAAAGCCAATATTCTAGTATTTCTTATTAAATATTCATCAATCTGATCAACCCATAGTAGTTGTCAATAAATCTTCTTAACTTACATATCTTTCTTTCCATATAAACTATTAATATCACTATCCGTATTTTCATGGATTAACTAATTCACAAGTGAAATTTATGCAAAATTATATATATATATATATATATATATATATATATATATATATATATATAAATATCACAAGGTACGAAGTACCTACCTACTGTTTGACTATGAGCGGCTCCACTAGCTCGCTAAATCACCTCAATGGTCTCCCCTACATCAATAGGTTTTTAAATCAATTATTATTGTATCCAAAAATATTCCTTATGCATCATACAATTTATTATAACTCCACTCAGTTACTCGAACACAACTAAATTCTTTTTTTTTTCAACTTATTTGATGCAATTATGATTTTCATATAATTATTCAATGTCTAACTCTTTCTTACAAAGTTAGTCGTATCATTCTTTGAAAAAGGGTATTTTCCCTTTTCTAATCATCATCAATATATCCTAAATCATTAATTAAATGAAAATCAATTTAGTTACAAGCTAATTCATATTTTCTTCAATTCTTCATTCATCAAAATTGTTAATTATCAGGATTACAATAAAGCTTATAAGAATAACACCATTGCATTAAATCCCCCTTTTACCTTTTAATGGTAGACCCCTAGAACTTCCTTACCAATACAAATTTGTTTGTTATTTCAACATGAATTCACTCATACAATAACCTGTAAAGGTCCTAGAAACTCAATTTCTATAAAATTTATTTTTCCCTCAATTTCATCTCAAGAACCCTAATTCAATTTAGGTAAATTTTCCTCAAAATCAACCAACTATTATTCAAATTGATGTAGAAGGGTTCAAAACATCTTACCTAGTTACAAAATATATTTTGAAAATCAACCAGTTGAAATTTTCCAGGGCTTCCCCCTTTTTTCCTCTTATTTCTTCATTCTCTCTCTAACTCAATTTTTTCCCTCACTTTGATCTTTCTTGATTTTTAGTGTAAATGTGTTTTTCTTTCAAAATCCTCTATTTTCACTCATAACCCTTACTTTCTAACCCTTCAATATGAAAGGAAGGAATAAGAATGAAAATGCCCTTTTTTTCTTGTTGTACGAGTAGGTTATAATAAGGACAGTAGCCAAAACGATATGACCGTTTAGAGAAATGGTTCATCTGTTTTATTAAATCAGTTTAGTGATTTCTCAAAATAACTAGATTGTTTTTTATTCTGAAAAAATGGATATTTTCAGCTATAAACCTTTCTTCTTTTACCTTTTTAAGTCCTTTTTCTTTTCTTTTTCTTATTTTATTTCGTTACACCCTAATTTCTATTATAGTATTATTTTTAATTTATCTTGGAGTTTACGTTCTTCTCTTCTACAAAAACTTCTTCCTCAAAATTTAATTCATACTTGTATATAGGAGTAACTCTAGATACTTTTTCTTCATTTCCGACTCTCGTTCCCTTGTTATCTCTTCGATTTAGAAACTTTTTCAAAGTATCTTTGCCATGGGGATTCTTCTATTTTTGATCTTATTCTCACCTCTATCTAATATATGGATTGGGTGTACTTGTACATCAAATCCTCCTTTATTTCCAGTGGAGCTTGTGGCAACACTTGAATTGGATCCATCTCAGCCTTCTGAAGTAACATACATGAAATACATTATGTATCTTTGACAAGTGCAGTGGTGAGGCCAATCTATATGCAATTAGGTCTATACTTTGGACTATCTCGAAAGGACCAGTATATCTCAAGGCCAATTTTCCTTTCATCCTAAACTGCATAATATGCTTCAAATGGTACAACTTTTCGAAACACTTGATCTCCTACCTCAAATTTAAGGGACCTTCTTCTTTTATCTGCATAGTTTTTTTTATTTATCCTGAACTGCTTTCATTTTATCTTTTATGATTTTCACCTTCTTCATGGTAATCTATACCAACTCCGAGCCAATTAACTCTTTATCATCTACTTTTTCCTAACAAACTGGAGTTTGACACCTTCTTCCATACAAAGCTTCATAAAAGTCATTCATATGGCAGTTTGATAACTGTTATTATAAGTGAACTCTACCAATGATAAGTGATCCTTCCAGTTCCCTCCAAACTCCCGATACATATAACCTTAACAAATCTTCTAAGTTATAAATGGTTCTTTCTTATTTTTCATCCGTTGGGGATGAAATGTAGTACTCAGATTCATTTTTGTCCTCAAATTTATACACCCTTTTATCCCTAATTTATCTAGCATTCAAAAATATATTATACACCTTTTTGTTTACATGTCAAACACCAAAACACACTCTAATTATCACATTTACATATCATTTCAACACTTCTCATTATGTCCATAACATGCAAATCATTTTCCTTAACATACTTATAACATAGATGATAACATTAAGACTAATACTTAATTCACAATATATTTTTCACATATTTATTTCAAATTAACACACAGTTTCACCAACTTTCCATTAAATTCTCATTTCCCCTACAAATTCAACATGGTTGGCCTTAAGATTTATTTTCATCCCTTTATTTTTCTTCAGTTTTAACTATTTTTTATTCTAGCTAACATGTATTCCATGCCACTATAACAATTTTACAGTCAAACACACTTTTCTCCAAATTTTGTTCAATAACCCTAACTTGAAAAGTTAAGGTTTTCACCTAAAATTACCCCAAATTCAAAACAACAAGAAATAATTGGTTAAGAACAAATTACCAAGTTGTTTTGCACTTAATTTATGGTTTCCCTTGCAAGTTTATCCTTCTCTACTTATTCTCTCTTCCAATTCCTTGCTTTTCTCTCAAGCTTCCAACTTTTTCTCTCTCAAACTCTTCCCTAAATTCTTATATTAATGGTGTTTCTTCTTTAGAATCCACCCTTCACACCCTAAACATACTAATTTTAGAGAAAACAAAATCACTCAAAGTTGAAAAGAAGATAAAATCTCAAGCTCTCTTAAAGGGCAAAGCTGTATATTGGCACATGATGGAAGGTCAGGTCTTTTAAGCCTAAAAAGCCTTCTAATAAGGAATGATATAAACATCAACCATAACAAAAATCATCCAAACTCATTAATGAGAACGGAAAATTGGTTAATATCACCAATACCTCTTAAACCTGAAAAAGTACAGGTATTGGCTAAAACACCTAAGTAATCCGAATATTAACAATATAATGACCACAAACCAAATAGATGAGTAAGGGAGTGTAACATCTATGATTGACAATACACAAAAAAAATAAATTATTATTGAGATCCTTTGCTCAAGCAGAGGATATCAATAAAACAAGTTTTCTAGATTCAAAGAAATATTGGAGAAAAGAGATCAAAGCGTAATTGCAGAACTCTTCACATATAGTTTTAAGATGTTTCAAGTCATTCTCTAGTTTTTTAAAGAAACTAAAGGATTAACTTGGAGATCATAAGTGTAAAACTACTCTAGAATCGTATTGTTTGTATTTAAGGTATGATATTTAGGCTATTATTGATTAATGACTTAAGTTTGTTGTTGTTGATTCTCAATGATAGTAAAAAAAAAAATTGATTTGTTTATTAAGCCCAAATAGTTAAGAAAGTTGTTAGAGAGAAAAAAAAAAAAAAGCACATTTTGATTGAAATTAAATAATTGATTAATATGTTAGATACATTTCAAAGTAATGAATAATATTATTTTTCATATCATATTTAGACAATTCAATTATTGATTTTAGTGAAAATATGGTGGGAAAAATATTCCTTCATTTGAGAAATAAAAAAAATATGGAGACATTCTTTACATAAAAAATAAGTATTCATTATCAAGCAAATAAAAACAATAATCATTCACTATTGTTCATGAAAACATAAGCTTAAATCAATCATTAATATTATGAATGGCCAAGAATTTCTTGATTAAAACAGGGAAAACAAGAGAGTGATCGACCAAGAGGAAATGATTGACCATGGGAAGAGAGTCCATGTAATTGATCAAAATGAAAAGATCAATCATAAAGAAAAGGTTCACGTGATCAACTAAAGTTCACATGATCAATCTATATTTTTCAACTCATGATTCATTTTCTAGTTATAATCTCTCCTCATTGGAAGGGAAGGAAGAAACAAAAAAAACATGTAATTAACCCAAAATTATTTGACAAGGTCAACAAATACTACCCTCACCTTCCTAATCAGCAAAGTCTCCAATCAATCATTTTGCCTTCACAAAGACTTTAATTAATAGTTATCTTAATCAAAGCATAGGAGCGATTCTTTGGTTGATGGATTCAGTGAATGCATGAAACCGACATTGCAAGTCATTGCATAATAATTCCATTAATATAATCAGGCATAATTTAATAAATATGTATTCCTTCCTTTAGATAGAGATTTCTCAAGATTATATAGCTAAAGGTTCATTGGATAACCCAATGGACCAAAAACAAGACACTCAAGATTGAATAGAGACATAATTAATATAATATATGCTCAAAATCTTCTATAACCGCTAGAGCACAGGTATAGTACTCTAGTGATTGTATATTTAATAATTTCCTCCACTAAAGCAAGGTTTGAGTCTCAATTATTACAATTTCCTGGAGAGCACTTCCAACTTAAACCCTCAAAAATAATGACACATGTGTAATTTTAAAACCCGTAAAATTAGTTGAGAAATACATAAATTAACTCAGACACCCACATTAATTAAAAAATATATATATATATTGAAAGAGGGAAACAAAATCAAATATTATGTATGCTCAAAAGCTTATGTCATATCTACTCACAAATACAGTAGGGCATTACATCTAAAAATAAATAAAATATATGGAAGTAGCACGAAAAAATTTAAACAACCAACATGACCATCTAATCATGTAAGCGTGTGGAAATGCTGGGCTGAGTTGGCGACCTTGATGAAGACATCTTCTAAGGTGGTGTCCGACAGACCCCAGGCATAAACCGGGAACCTGCTCTTGGCGACCTCGACTGCTTGGAACACATCTGCAATGCTGACCTCCTCTTTTGGCATCTCAAACTTCTGGGTTCCAGCCATCTGGTATGTTCTTCCAGCGCTGGGGGAGAGGCGCAGAACCATTTGCTCCACCTCGTGCTCATCGTTTACGGATGTCGTCATTGTGAACACGTAAGATCCCCCGTACCTTCCCCTCAGCTGTTAAAGCCAGTTTTTAGAAATTTATCAAAAGAAATAAAAAGGAAAACCAGAAATAAGAACAGCTAATCTATCGAAGAAGAAAAAGATGGAAAGATGACATATTCTACGATAAACCTAATGAATAACTGGGTCTCTGTTCTGTACTGCATCTCTGTGCAGAAGAATCATGCGAGATGTCTAAGAAAGTACAAATGATTGTCTAGGAGTTACCTCTTTTGGGTTTCCCACGCACTGCAAGCTTCCGTCAACAAAAATTCCTAATCTATCACACAGGTACTCTGCCTCTTCCATTGAATGAGCTGAAAACAAGAAGTCAAGCATTGTGAGATCAACTGCAAGGTGTAAAATCTCCTTTTTTTGATATTATCAGAGAGAGAGTAGTACTGGTCAGGATAATTGCTCGGTCTTGCTTCGCACGCTTCACAACATTCCATAAATTGCTTCTTGAAGCTGGATCTAATCCAGTACTGGGTTCATCCATATAAACAACCTGCAAAATTTCCAAGAAATATGATAAGCGAGAGCATTGAAGGAATACAACCAATCCAAAAAATTCATGCATAAAGGTTTTTGAGAGAGATTGTGACGTACTTTGGGATCTCCAATCAATGATATGGCAACACTAAGCCTTCTCTTCATACCTCCACTGTATTTACCAGCTTGTTTGTCTGCAACCCCTCCGTTAAAAAGGTTGACGCTCTTAAGAGAGTCCTCCACTGCCTAGAGAAACAGAATAGTTAAAAAAAAACAGAGACTTGAAACTTTTCCAAATAAGAAGAGCCAGTAAACTAAACCATTGATTCCAGTATCCACTGAAAATTCCCCAGCAATAAGATTATAAATTCCACTTCTTAAATTATAGTAGTTAAATTTGTTTCCATTCGAATTTCCCGAGGCAATTTTATGCATTGCAAAGAACAAGGAATAGGGGTACAACAATTTCCATCTGAAAATTCCCCAGCAATTGCCTACTTCTTGAAGAAAGTAAATGATCTTTGACAAGCTAAAAGATGAGATGATAATGGCTTACTCTTTTCAAAGCAGCGCCTCTTAGATTCTTAAGTCTTCCATAAAATAGTAAATGCTCTCTTCCCGTCAGAGTTTCCCATAGGAGGCTAAGAGTTGTCCAGGAGAAAATAACAGAGCAAAAGGTCAGGTTTCCAGCCAAAGATGGAAAATGTATTTCTTGAAGAAAACAGAGCCAAGAATTAGCTTACTCATGCTGCGGGCACACGCCCATGCTGGTATAAACCCAATCCATTTGAGTTCGAATGTCTAAGCCCTCAACATATGCTGTACCCGTGGTTGGCGTCGTGAGCCCAATCATCTAATCAACAAAATAAAGTCAGAGAAACAAGTATTTATTTGATTATACTTTCTCAGGAAGACTAGTTAAACCCAAGTTTTTTCCCCGTTAAGAACTCTCAAGAAACTCAATAAATGGCAAAGGAATGACAATGGTCAAACTCAAGTTGCTGTGAAAGCTAGTTCTAATCTTTTTTCTTCTTCTTCGTTTTTAGTGTCAATGACAGAGCTATGGCAAACCACACGTAACAAAAAAGTCGGGTCTCTACAATGGAATTACAGTAGCGAGAGCTGTACACTGACCATGCTAATGAAAGAGGTTTTCCCTGCACCATTTGGACCAAGCATGCCGAAGCACTCCCCTCGAGGTATAGCAAGAGATAATCCTCTCACTGCCAATTTTTCTGGATTTCCATCCCTTCCAGGATACACCTTTCTCAGGTTGTCACAGACGATGGAATGACTGGTGGTTGGTTCCAGCAGTAACTGCTCAACCTTCTCCCTCTGCATTCAAAAGGGTATTTGAAGATCAGACGATAGAGTTCAGTATTTGACGAACACGTGAATATGTTCATAAAACACCATCAAGTATTAACACTAGGTCTGCAATGGTTAGAGGCAGAAGCCTTTCCATCTAAAAACTTGTGGTTTGACAAATACTCTGATACTTCTGCAAGAAGAGAAAATCCACTATGGGGAAAGAACTGCAATTGAAACTGAGACTGGAGTTTCGTATAGCCAAAACAAAAGTGTGACGTTTTACATTTCATCCTACAGAATCCACAGAGAGACTTGGGCTCTAGCGGGAAATGATTACTCGTGATTAAAACAAGATAAAAGGAAATGTTACCTCCTGAATGACATCAGGTTTATCCATGTCAACAAAAACTTTAGATCCCTGCCTGCCCATACTAGGCTTCCGAAATGACGATGGACGCTTCCTCCGAAACTTTTGCAATAAATACTTGGGATTTTTTCCACTTCCAGATGAAAAAACTTGATCCACATAATATGCTATAAAAAGTAGGGCAATCCACTCGAGAAGCATGATAATCATCACATCTTTCATCCCATTTTCACTTGCACTCAAATTTCCCCACTTCATGCCATCAGTCCCCATAGCGACACCACTGGAAGAATACTCCGCGAACTCATACAAACCACGGTATAGAGCAAAACCAGGATATAACTCCATAAAAATGATCCATCCCTCTGTAACAAGAGGAACAATATCCATAAGAGTAAAGCTGGCGAAGAGTAGAAGCAGACAAAATGAAAAACCTAGACTAACTATTGCGCATTGACAACCAACAGCAGCAACTGGTGGACAATAAGACGTATAGACCTACATAATAGGTTGCACAGCAAGCAATTGATCTACTACCAGTATCTTAAGTTCACAAAAAGATCACAAATTAAATTATAAACAATCATTAGCCTCCTCACATCTGTTAAATCTCAGATAATGAAACAACTGCATCAGCACATGCAGTAGCATAAAATCTGAACATGGGGTTTCTTTCCCATCAACACCATTAGTAAACTTTAAAAGCCAGTGGTTTCACAGATTCTTCTACTTACTTGGGAATGAAGTGTCTTCAATGAAGGACTGGAAAAGAAAGCCACCTAAAAGCCCAGTTCCAAAGACACATATATAGCCCACAACTGTAATCATCAAGTTCAACTGTCAGGAACAAGAAAACCAGGTGATGTTAAAAGTAAATGTCGTTTAACAAACAAATCAAAAGCTAGCATCAAACCTGTAGCAGTCTTGATGTTCGAAAAGAATGCGGAGGCCAGAAACGCCAAGGAAATTTGCAGGTTTATATAGAGAAAAAAGAACACAAATTGGATGGAGTAGTCGTTCAGTGTGAAGAATTTCAAACCTGCAAATTTAGCCATGTTAGTAACTTGAAGCAAAGGCAAAAATTAGAAAGCATTGAGGATTGGAGTAATGCCTACCTACTAGTGAGCCGAATGCCACAAAAACGATCATGTATAGTGCAGATATAACAAGAAAATACATGTAAGAAATCATCCAATAAGGCCCGTCTCCAAGCCCATGCATTTTCATCATGATTCGTAGTTTTTCTTGTTTCTCGTAAACCAGCGCTGTCAGCACCACCTATAGCAAAATAAATTAAGATCAGATAACTTCAGGAAAATGTACATACAAGTAAACGCTATTTTCATAATCCATCCATGATATTAGGAAACAAATGCATGTCCATATTTGATCATTCTATCATTGAACAAAACCAGGGTACGGTGGTATTGTATTTGCAAAGATCCACGATTTAAAATGTATTATAGACAACAGAATCACGAATCTGGGATATATTTCCAAGGCATTAACCTCTAAATGAAACTTTCAAAAAGAAATTCTAAGTTAAAGCTCACATTAAGTCTTTCAACTTTACATGGTTTAAAATGCTTCCTGTCAGAAATTGGTTATCATTTTCAAAGGGGGAAACTGAACTGGACAAAGTTATGTTAATTCAAATACCAGACTTGTCATGATCAAATACAATAATCCTCAGCTATTTCTAACCCATTTTGCCAACAAAGTTAGTTGTGTCGGACTGGTATGGTTTGAGCAAAATTGCAAGAAAAATGTAGCCCTCAAAAATAAATAAATGCTGACATGCAATGGATCATATGCTTACAGGAAATAGCTGTATGACAACCCATGTAAAGAAGAGAGTGCCAAGAAGAGAGGCGATATCCAGCTTCTGCTTCGTTCCAGGTTTAGGCATTTCTTTGATAAACTCTAACTCCATTCTTCCTTGAAACAACTGAAGGTAGGCATTTGATACCTGTGAAAATAGAAACATCAGCTTGTATCATTGTTTGATGAGAATGATATAAAGCTCAGAAACGATGGAAAATAAATATAAAAACCAGGGCATGGAAAAAATGAAATCCCATAACAGTTGCTGTGAATGGTTCCAAGTCCAGAAAGAAGATGCATAATTTAGATTAAACAAAAATCCTATAAACAGTGCAAACTCTTGGACACATTATAAACACAAATAAAGCCTTGTTCTTTTGAGGGAAAACAGATTTAATAGAGTAAGCACTACAGGTACTCTGCATACCAGATTTACTGCACGTGGTAACCGCACCAAGTAGTATTGTCCATCAACAGTATCCTTATTTGTGGCATTGTACCACACGCTCACATTAAAAGTATTGGCGTTGGAGTTCAAGAAATCATAGGCTGCAGAAAGAACAAAGTAGTTAGATTTCTCCAAGCATGGGACTGCTGTAATGAAACGCTAGGTATATATATATACATATATATACATCTCAGGAAGACCAACCTCCAAGTATCTCGTTGTACTGCCTCGCTGCATTTCCTTTTTTATAGCCCCTGAATATCTGGTCGTTTATCTCTGAAGTACTATTTCGCCATAAGGTTAGACTTGGAACACATACTGTCTCTGTATTTTAAGACAATAAGGGAATAAACAAGAATCAGAATCTCACATGAAAATAATCTTTTGTACTTGTAAGAGAACGAGGCATTGCTCCATAATCTTGTGTTTTTTCGTGCATTCCTACAAAATAATTTGGTGTTTCGTTGTGCTGGATTGCTAAAACCCATTCCCAACAGAGAAAAAAAAAAAAAAAAGTTGATTGGGTTAACCTAGAAGTAATAATTAATGATCTTATCATGTATCTCCTTCAGTGACAATTAGAATCTCCATGTTCCAGCAATACTCTCAAAATAACATGCAGGATTTTCAGCTAAGCGATAGTAAATTTATAGTACCGTTTACGAAGTTGAAGGATGACGACTGAGAAACACTAAGAGAAACAGAAACATTGACTGTAGAATTCGATGTGCACTGGTTTTGAACGTTATAGAGAGAACCCTCGAAGAAAGCAGGATCAAGAAAACTATCCTGTCTAGTTTCCGAATCTGAACCCTGAAACATTTTGGAGAAAGTCAGGAGAATTTATTGAAATAGTCAAAGGGAGCAAGATGAAGAATTTATAACAAAATGAAGCAGCAGGAATTAAAAACAACTAACCAGCACACTGTTGGTGGAATTAAGAGGGGAAGGAGGTGAGAACATACTCGTAGCCAAACCTATAAAAATAAAAATTACAATACAAAAATAAGATTAAGATGAAATATTATTCGATTATTCATTTCCATGGCAGGAAAAACAATAAAGAAGAAAACAAACTTTGTCCAAGTGTCTGATTAGCTCCGGTGATAAAAACAATAACAGGGCAGTTCCCAGTTTGTCTGCAAGACTCGTCGGGAAAATCTGTAAAAGGATCAGAGGCACTTTTGACGGCACGATATTGCGGCGCTGGAACCTGTAACAAGGGAGGCCACTTGAGGGGACTAGGAACAGGACAGTTAGGCGATTGATCCAAATCTGAGAATTGTAATCCACAGACTGTCTCGCATGTCCCATCTCCATTTGTATCAATACACTGACAACCACACTTATTACTTTTTTTGTTTAGCTGATTGTCAACCAGTGATTGAGTGATAATAAGGAGTATACACAGCACAAATGGAAAGGAAATTAGCCTGCAATTCGCATTAATGTTTCGTTTCTGCAAAAAAAACAAGCAAGCACTGCGTAAAAACCATTGCCTTCTGGTTTTGAAAGGAAAGGAGAGGAAGGAGATATGATATGAACAAATTAATGTAGATTTGTATATATACCAACTCACCTGATAAGTTAAGTTCTTTCTAAGCAAAGCATCAGCTTGAGTCCAGAATGCTGCTGTCTGAGGTGATGAATCTGAATCCGCCATTAGAAATAACCAAAACCAAGCTTTTATCTTATTTCCCGCCAAGAAAGAAACCCTCCCCTGTTTTCTTTTACCTTGTTTGGCTTGGCTATGAACCGATCACCAGAAGATAACAGCAGAATGAAAATGGCAACGGTTATGTCGCAGCTAAGCTTTAAATAAAAATGGAGCTGCTGAGCTCCTCCATTTAACAGTGTTGCCTTTTTGGCAATATAGTATTCTGGATTACGGGAATGTTAAGGTGGTTCTTTTTTAAATATTTTTTTTTGTTTAAAAATATTAATTTCTTATTTTATTGTATTTTATATTAACGTGTTAAAACAATGAAACAAAATTAATTTAAAGTGGGCTCTTTTGACTTTCGCTACCACTAATAATTAAAAACTTTGGATTTAGATTTGGGTTTGAGGGCGGCCCACCATCTTTGCTTGCCACCGAAACTGCCCTTCGTATGAATTGTCCGTAATGCCCCTCACGCGTTTAACCATCCAGTGCTGTTTACGTGAAATGTCGAAAGTGCCCCCGTAGCTTATTCTGAGGAGCACTGAACTAAATAATCAAAGGTGGCAAGAAGATGCTTGATGACATTGGACGTCGGGTCAAATGCGTTGTGTCGGGATTTTAATATAATAATTGAGAAGGTTGACCATGGGGAATGGGTCCATATTTTCTTAGCAGGGGTGACCGATGGGCATTCCCGATAATTATTTTTAATTATTTCTAATTTTTATATTAATTAAAACTCAATTATCTGTTAGATGATTCAAAGATCCACCCCTGCATTAGAGTAGTCAATTTAAAAAGAATATATTTCTCTAAAATTCAAGAAATCAGACATATATATAAACACCTTCTTCACCGTCAACTTAAATCCTTAAAGATATTTAAATGAGACGGATTTTTTAATTTCACAGTTCTTGAATTCTTAAGGAGGTGTGAATTCTAGAAGCTGCATGCCCAGCTGATTCGGAAAACATATTTACATAGAGACTAAGTAATTGTGTGTTCCAAACGTGTTTTATAAAAAATTTAAAAAGAAATTATTTAAAATTAATTTTTTATATTTTCGTTTTGATGTGTTGATATAAAAAAATTAAAAATTATTATTTTTATATAAATTTTTTTAAAAAAAAATAATTATTATCAATTCTTTTAATTATTGGATAAATAATGCATAAAAAAAAAAACTATGAAAGTAAACGCATGGAAAGAATATTCTTAATACAGACAATGAAGTATATTTGAAAAAGTCAATCTATTCTCTCCAAGAAACCCATTGGAGTCATGGAAAATGTCTAAACCCGTTGGAAAAATATTAAAGTAGAGACAAGGCCAAGATAACCGCAATTTGTTTTAGTTTCACGTTAGTATCACCGCTGTTGTCTCATAAATTTAATATAATATTAAAAAAAAAAAAAAAAAAAGATACTTTTCAAGTCAAGGATCAAAGCTAGAGAAAGATATTTGTAATACTATATATTATGTCGTGATGGCTTTTTAATTTCTGGGAAAGCCTTATGTTAATTATTAAATCTTCAAGTACTTGTTTGCCAACATGAATGAAATGTTCCTGAAACGAAGCGGCAATTCACAAATCATTGACCATTCAAAAGATTAAGCACAAATTAATTATTACATGGTTTGAATTTGAAATATTCTTACTCAATAACTCGGTTGCTTCATTAATTCCTCCACATTTTTTTAATCGTTACTTACTCAAGGAGACAACGAACGATCAGTTTGAATATATATATAAAAAGATTGAAAGACTGAATCTATATGGTTCAAACAACATTTTATAATAACATTGATATTATAGTATACTAAGTATTAAAGACTTATATATATTTAGAAAAGATTTATTATTCTTATTTTGCAATTCCTACATTAACTATTCTGTGTTGCCCTACATACACACATAGAAAATATTGGTTAACTAATAGGTTAAACCTCTTATTATTCTCAACTCGGTATTAAAACCATTGGACTTTAAAAACTCTATTTATTTCTTTCTAATGGACTCTTCATACCAACCTACGGTGCATACTTCTTCTTCTCCCTCTGCTATAAAAACTTTCTCGGTTGCTGTCGTGAATTCAAGTGATGATTTGGTCACTGTACTTGTGCAAAAATCAAAGACATTGTTTGATAAATTAGCCGCTGCTAGCTGACCAGTTTTACTAGAGGATTTTAATTTGTATTTGTTTTGTGGTCTTTGGGGTGAGTTTAAGGACTTGGTAAGAAGTCCAGTGACCAAGGCGGAATCTCTTTTGTATGCCGAGCTTCATAGTCATTTTCTTACTCACGAGTTCACAAGACCACTCTTCACTTTATAGGTATTGTTATCACTACTCATTTACTGTCTATGTTAGCTTAGCCACCATCAGCTCATGGTGCTCAACATCAGCTCTCTGGCTCATATAACAGCAATTATAATTTTAGTTGTGGTAGGGGACGATCTCGTAGAGGCTAGCGTAACAGTTGTAACAGCAATTATAACAACACTAATGTCATGTATGATTTTCAGGGTTTTTATGGCTCTTCAAACAACAACTGGAGGCAAGGTAATTGGCAACAAAACCAACAAAATAATGGCTCTTCATAACGGTCAATAATGTTGCCTCAACAAATTATATGGATTGGTTTCTTGACACTAGTGCAAATCAATACTTCATATCTGATTTTGTAAATCTAACAAGGTCCAAATCGTATCTTGGTAATGATCATTTTTATGTTAGTGATGACAAGGGCCTTTTCATATTTAATATTGGACATACTAAGTTACATATACCAAAACAGACCTTCACTTTACATAACGTTCTCCATGTACCACATATTTAAAAGTCATTGCTTTCTATGCAGAAATTTTTCCTTGATAACAATATTTATTTTGAATTTCACTCATTTGTGTTTTATATTAAGGATATCAACACCAAGGCACTAATCCTTTTCGATCAAAGTAAAGATGGTCTCTATATTTTGTTCGAGCCTTCTGCCACGTCAATTTCTCAAGTTTATTAGTCTCTTTACATCTCTGCTTCTGCTGACCTATAACATCATCAATTGGGTCATCCTACTTCCTGCATTTTTATTTTTTTAGAATCAAAAAATAAAACTGCTTGTACCTTTAGACATTTTCAATTTCAATTTGAAGCTTGTCTGTTAGAAAAGTCATTGAGTTTGTTGTTGGGACCTATGGGCCATAAAATTTATGCTCCACTTGACTTAATATTTAATGATGTTTGGGGTCCTACTCCTTTTTTTTCTTCTAATGCTGTTGTTATTTTGTTATTTTTGTTGATGCATATACAGAATGTATATGGTATTATTTTCTTGTTATGAAGTCTCATGTCTTCTCTGTTTTTCATGAATTTTAAACTTTGGTTGAGCCCTACTTTTTGCTAAAAATTAAATATGTTCAGACTAATTAGGGTGGTGAATACCACAAGTTACATATTTTCTTTCAGACAATTGGTATTCATCATTATTTAATTTGTCATCATACTCATAAATAAAATGACACAGTTGAACGTCGTCATAAGTATATTGTAAAAATTGGTCTTGATCTTATCGGCCAGTGTAAAGCATCTTGTCGTTTTAGAATTATGCTTTTGAAACCTTAGTTTATCTTATCACTCACATGTCTACTCTTGTCCTCCACAATAAGTCCTTTTTTACTATCTTTTTCAACGTTCTTCTAATTATGATTTTTTACGTACATTTGGGTGTTTTTGTTTTTTATTTTTGCATCTATATCATTATCAAAAATTAGATTTATGTTCCTCTCTATATGTGTTTTAGGCTATAGCTCCTTTTATCTTGGTTATTGTTGTCTTGACCTCGCATCTCAATGAATTTATATTTCTCATCATGTATGTTTTCATGAACAGGCGTTTCCTTTTGATAAATATGAAAAGATTGCATAACCAGCCCCAACTCCCTCTCCTAAAAATTCTACCAATTTGCCTAATTTCCTCACCTCGTAAATTTTTCACAATCCTACACTTGCAGCCTTTCAGCCTCTCGTTTCTGCCACCTCACAAAAGCCCACCATCATGCTTTAACATCACCACATGCATGTTTTTTTAATAATCACACTACAGATACAAGTTCACCCCCTCATAAATTACAACATGATAGGTTTGTTGTTGCTGGTTCTCCCAAGTATCCTGCACCTAGTTCTTTAGTGCCTGACAGTGATGCCTCTATTGCAAGCTCTACCTCTTAGTTTGTCTCTGCTACTGGATTAAATTTGGTTATTGACCTCTCTTCTTATCCGTTACAGTATCATCAAAGTTTGGCTCTCCCTGCCTCGTTGTTATCATATGGTTCTTTGTTCATGGTTGCCAAAGACAGCCAATTTGACAGCTTCTTTAGCCTCCTCTAGCAATCATAAATTTTAAGAAGTCTCTAGTCTTACCTATAAACCACTTACTTTTTTCTAATATTGATAGGTATGAAGCTTGGCAAGATGCTATGAAAGGTGAAATTCAAGCGCTGCATTCCAATAGCACTTGGTTTTTGGTTCCTTTTCATCATTCGATGAATGTTATTGGTTGTCATTAGGTATACAAGATCAAACATTGTGTCGACAACAACATTGACTATTATAAGGCTCGGTTGGTTGCTAAAGGTTTTAGTTAGTAGGACGGTATTGATTACTTTAAGACTTCTAGTCTTATTATTAAGCAAGTCATTGTTCGGTTAATTTTCACCGTTGCAATGTCATATGGTTGGAAAATTAATCAACTTGATATGCATAATGTTTTTCTCAATAAGACACTTGATGAAGAGGTCTATATATATCAACCTCCAGGTTTTGTTAATTTTAATCTCTCTTCTCATGTGTGTCGATTGCATAAATCCTTATATGGCTTGAAACAAGTTCCTTGGACATGGCACACTCGACATAGTGATTATATTTTCTCTATTGGCTTTCATACTTCTAAAGTTAACACATAATTATTCATTTTATTTGTGGGTAATGATATTTTTTATTTTCTAGTTTACGTTGATGATATTTTATTAAATGGTAGCAATTTAGTCTTGGTTCACCGATTGATTTAGTTGTTGAGGTTGGAGTTTAAGCTTCGACATTTAGGAGTTGTTCATTATTTTTTAGGCATTAAGGTTCATCCTATTACTATGGGTATCATGCTATAGCGAGATAAGTATATTCTTGACATTCTTCAACAGGCAGGTATGTCTTCTTGCAGGCTTGTTGATACTTTTATTTCTACATCAAAGGTTGATGGTGTCTGATTGTTTGTTTTCTGACCCTACATGTTTTCAACAAATTGTTAGTTCTCTTCAATATCTCACTTTTACAAGACCATTCATTTATTTTATTATTAACAAAGTATGTCAGTACATGCATGCTCCTGCAGATACACATTGGGTTGCCGTTAAATATATTCTGCGTTATCTTAAGGGTATTGTTTCCTTTGGTCTTCATATTACTCGTAGCTCTTCATTTTCCTTGCATGGTTTTACAGATATTGATTGGGCTGGTAATGCTGATGATCATAAATTTACAAGTGGCTATTTTGTTTTCCTTGGACATACATCGATATCTTAGAAGGCAGGGAAACAACGCACCATGGCTCATTATTCTACCAAGACTGAGTATAAAACCTTACTCATTCTGTTCCTACAATTTGATGTGATAATCTAGGTGATGCTTATTTGTCTGTCAAACTTATCTTCTATGCTCGTACTAAACATGATGAGGTTGATTATCATTTTATACGTGACAAAGTTGCTAAAAAGATCATTCAAGTTCTCTTTATTTCTTCCAAGGATTAGCTTACATATGTTCTTAATAACAAAACCCCTCTAAACTGCTTTTTTTTACTATTCTTAGGTTCAAGTTTTGGGTTAAATTTCCACCATCGGCTTAAGGGGGTGTATTATAATATGTTACATATTAAAAGCTTGTATATATTTAGAAAAAATTTATTATTCTTGTATTGTAATCCTTACATTAACTATTATACATTGTCCTATACATCTACTTGTGAAAAATATTGATTAACTAATAGATTGGCCTCGTATTATTCTCAACAATCAAGCATCAGAATGTTGCTGCTTAGAAACTCCCTTTCCATACGTATGACTAACTTCTTGATTAAGTAAACTGTATAAGATCCAGAAATGAATTAACAAAGTAAATTATTATTTCTTTTGATTTTGAGCTGCACTTGGAAGGGAAATTTCGTTGATTCATGAGTTCGAATTTTTAATCTTAAAGGCAAACAAAAAGGAGGAAAATAAAGTTGTTGGTGTGTCTACCTGAGGAACTTGTGGATTATTCAACAGCTTGATATCCATTGACCGTGAGAGAAACTTCATGGATAAACCTGGTTTTTAACGCTGCTCACAGTTTGTTCTGGTGGAGGACTCAAGATTTTATTTTTTATTTTTCTTAATTAAATTTAATTGTCACCATCAACGAAACACCGTTTTCTGCTAAACTAGTAGAAAAAATAAATCTGAATAAAGTTCTGTGGTCTTGATTTCCAGCTGACGACATCCTTTCATGGCATCTCATCAAGAACTTGATGAGCTTGAGCTTTAATTATTTTTCAACACTCAGAATACAATGTCCGTAGTAGTTAGTACGTCCGCAGAGATCACAAACGTCTGAGGCCACCTCTGGACTTTCCGCGTAACTGCCATCCGCTGCTCAACTTCGGAATTCATTTGTTTTTTTATTAAAAAAAAAAAAGCGTATATAAAAATAGTATTTTATTTTAGTTTTTTAAATTTTATTTTTAATATTAATAAATTAAATTAATCTGAAAACAATAAAAAAATATATCTTAACAATAAAAATATATGATTCTGGTCTAACCGATCCACTCGCTTAGTTTGTCAATTAATCTACTAGACCACTTAATGAAATGAATAGTTAAAATAGCTACTATTTCAATCGATTGATAAAACTTGTTGATTAATTAAAGCTAGTTCCTAGACATTTTTTTTTTTTTCAAGGCAGGGACCTCCTTATTTTTTTTTACACAAACATGTCATGTTTTGTAATTTTTTTCAGCCTAAATTATTCAACAAATTAACCACGAGAAATTATTAAGCTATAATATTAACTAACATAGATAGAAGCAAAAATAATTCTTAATTAAATCAAAGACAGGTACTATCTAAAGTCTTATTCTTGTCCAGCTATTTTTTGTCATAAAAAGGCAATTATATATCTACAATAATGGATGGTAGCCAATAATAATATAATTTGTTATAAATCAAAACATTTAAACATTAAGAGTATTATATAACTAATGGAAAACATCTAAAATATGTAATTTATATTTATTTATATTTTACTTGCCAAAACTATTACAACCATGCTATATATTAAAAAATAAAAAACTAGAAACCCTATTAATATTAAATAAAAAATAAAAATAAAAAACTACTCATTCCTAATACGAAAACGAGAAAGGTTATATGATAAAAAAAAAATCAATTATATATCCACAATAATGGTTTCATCACCACAAATGTCGCCATACAGACCTATGAATAAGATTTAAAATTTAAAAGATTATAAAATAGCAATCTAAAACGACGACGTATATTTTTCTTTTTAGTTATCTATTTTGACTGGCGGGCGTGACTTTGAATATCCCTGCTTCAGAGGCTAAAATACAATTAATTATTATTTCATACATAATCTTGCTGTGTGCGAGTGGTAATAATTGAAAGCAATGTAGATAAGCACTCTTAAACTATCAGTTAATTAATGGAAACACGTCTTCCATACAATACTTGTTAACTCGGTTGCTTCATTAACTCTATCACTTCCTCAAGAACGAGTCAACAAACGATCCTAAAATGTTGCAATATATATATAAAAGATTGAAAGAATGTTACTGCCCAGATACTCCCTTTTTAATATCTATGGCTTACATCTTGATTAAACAAATTGGGGATATTGACTTTGGAATGTCTAGAAGAATAATAATATGTGCTTTTTAGAATAATTTTTGCTTGGAAATATATTAAAATAATATTTTTTATTTTAAAAAAATTATTTTTGTTATCTATATATTAAAACCTTCTCTAAAAATATATAAAAAAAATATTTTAAAAAAACATTAAATTTTCACGAAATTAATATATTTAGAGCTATGCTACTTGAGTTGGAAGGGAAACTTAATTTGTTGACTAATGAGTTATAGATTTTAAATTAAATAAACGATTGCTTGGGATTGAAGGTAACCAATTATCAAACATTTATGCATCATTCAATTCTGCCTCAGATCCGTTGATCGTGAGAGAAACTTCATGTAAACCTAGTTTTAATGTACCTCACGGGTTGTTCTGCTGAAGGACTAAAGATTTGTCAACACCATCAAAGCGCCGCTCTTCTAATAGACCAATAGTAGAAAAAAAAATTAAAACCTTGATACTTACTATATATCAATTGGAATCAAGTTCTGCGGTCTTGATTTTATTTTTATTATTTTGAAAAATAATCAAATGAAGAGGTGTTCTTGCTTATTAGCACAAAAAAATTAAACTTTTGACCAATTAATACACATGCAAAACATATTAGTAAAATAACATAATTTATACTTGATGGTGATTTTCTAACATAACATGTAAAGAAGTCATGGTTGGAAAACACACAATGTCTATATATCACATTTTAGAACAATGATATTTGTTAAATCGCAAATAATTTTTAAATTTACACTTAAATTTTAAACCCTAAACAATACCTAAATTATCCATCAAAACTTATACTTTTTATAAAAAAAAATTATAATTTATTTGGGTTTCAAGTAGCTTGCAAAACTAAACATTGCAAAAAAACTATACTTCTTATAATTTTTTTTTTCTTATAATTTATGTGGTTTTCAAGTATCTTGTAATTAAAATTTCTTTTAGATTTAGAATGAGTTGTATAATAATTATAATTTTTTAGCATATCACTTGTTTAATATTTATTCGGTTTAAACTAAACTCAACAAATAATCTTATTCTCTTTGTTCACGAGACGACAAGTAAGATTTTGATTTTTAATTCTAGTAATCCAAATTAATTTTGAAAAAAAAAAGAGTCTTAACATAGCCAAACCCAAGATAATTACAAAACACAATATTGCAAATATTCTAAAACACATTAAAATTAATTCTAAATTATAATTAACAAAATAACACAATATAAAACTCATAACTAACAAAATAAAATCTAATTTCAAACTAAATCCTAAACAATAATCTAATCATAGCTAAATTAATTTCAAATTAATTATAAGATCTATAAAATTAATAGTAATGTAAAATATTTACCCGATTTTTTTTGTTTTTGATAATTGTGAGTGTCTAGATCAGCTTACACGCATCTTAACTAATTTTCTGAGACTTTAAAGTTAATAATTAAATAAAATTTTAATAATTTTAAAATTTATAATATTTAAATTAGTAATTTTCAGAAAATAAATAAAAAATTATATGATTTTTCGACGGGTAAGTGATAGCAACGTGGTGGCTGTGATTGATGAGTGGTGGCAGTGTTGGGGGCAGCCCAGCAATTTTCGATGGAAAAAAAAAAAACTGATTGGAGGCTTGGAGACAAACCTTGTTCAATGCCCACTACATGGTTGATTTTGACAATCCCCACTACACCTAGTAGTCTTACAATTGATTTCAACAATACCCAATATTTATTTACTTGTAGTACTTTGATTCCTCGTGCTAATATCCAATATGGTGTTTTTTTTTCATTGCAAAAAATGATGCAGGTGTTGTTAACCATTGTTTTTACCATAAAAAAAAATTAACTGCAAATTTAAAAAAATTATATATATATATATATAATAAAATAAATTAAAAATTATATGCGTGAATAAATAATAATAAATTTATTAATTCTAATAGAAGATTAAGTTGAGAGCTAAGATGAATATATTGCTTTTTTGAAAAAAATTAAATATTTGTTTCAGTTCAAAATTTAATCCCTAAAGTTTTTATTTATTTTAATCCCTAAAGTTTTTATTTATTTGAATCCTTAAAATTAAATTTTATTTTGTTAAATCAAGCTTTAATTCAATATTAAAACTTATTCTATCACAATAACTTTATATAAAACCAACTGAAATAAAATATTATATTTTATCCCAAATAAAGTTAATATGAAAATATTAAATTGAAAATAAATAAAAAAAGTTAAGGGTAAAAAAAAAACATTGAAAGTAATTATTACAATCTAGAGTTGATTTTGTATGTTTTTTCTATTTTATACTTTCATCATTTTATTTTTAAATATCTTTTTTATTTTATATTGTCTTGTTCATTATTCCAAATGTTATTTTATGATTTGATTAGCATTAATTTTATAAAACTTAAATGAAAAACAAAATGATCCAATAAAAAAATATGTGAATAAAATGAAATTAAGTTAATTTTTCAAAATCAAAGTTGAATTATTAAATGAATAATAAAAAAATCAAGATAAAAAATCATGATAAAAATATAAAAAAAAAATCTTGAGGGAATTCACGGTTTCACCTCCAAGAGTTTTAATTGTATTGCAGGCCCCTCTCCAATATCTAACAGCCAGTATTGGTGGCTATTACGCTATTGGCCGAAAAAGTCAACTCTGTTTAGATTTGTGGTCTTATCAAGTGAGATTCTCATGTTGGTTCCTTTCTTCCACAAGTTGAAAGATATTTTTTTGGATCCATCCTCCACAAAAGTCATAGTCAATAAATACTCCACGCTACTTGAAATAAATAACAATACATTCTTCGAAATTGTTGTCCATTTTTTGCAAATATGTCGAGCCTTTTACACCACGCTCATTCATTTATTAGTAATTAACTAGATTTTTTTTACTTTGGGGTTAGATATTATTTTTTAAATAAAAAAATTATATATACAGATTTTTTTAAATTTTTTTATATCTAACAAAATTTTAAGTAAATATTAAAAAATTTATGCATATATATAATCAAATAATCAAGAATTGTATATTAATAAATAAAAAGATAAACAATAACTAAAAATAAAAATAAAAAATCAAGAGAAATATGTAGATTAAAATATTTAACCTCACAAGACGAGACATTTACTTATTTGTGTTTGTTAAACTTATTTATTAAAATTATTTTTTTATTCAAGCAGACAATAATAGAATAAGATACAAATTAAATTGATTGAATAAAATAAAAGAAAAAAAAATATTATGCAAGGTTGCAAATATTATAAATATTATTTGAATATATTTTTTTATTTTCAAAAATAAAATTTATCTATATAAAAGATAAAATATATATATATATATATAAGAAAAACTCTTCAAAATTTAAATGCATAATAAAAAATCATTGGCTCTCTAAATAAAATAAAAGAGAGAATGGATATTAATCTAAAATATATAAAAAAAAAAATAGAAAGAAAACCATATAAAAAATCATTAATTTAAAAAAAATTAAAAAAAAAAAAAAGAGCAAATGTCAGTCACTATTAGGCCTAGCCGATTTCATCAGGGGTTGTGCGACTGAGCTCTTTTTTTGTTGCAACTAGGGTGGATAATTTGAAAAAAAAAATTGAGATGATGCATCACCTATTGAGGCAGACGATGCGTCATCTGATTTGTTAAAAATCCGACCACCATGGTGACTGGAAAATTAGAATTTAAGTTTTTTTAACCAAAAAAACTCGTTTTTCAACCCATTTATTTACCCAAAACACCTTAGAAATCATGATAAACCTATCTATGCCTTATTATTTATTCAAGCAAACAATAATAGAACGATACATATTAAATTGATTGAATAAAATAAAAAAAAAATATTATGCAAGGTTGCCCATGTTAGAAATATTATCTGAAAATATTTTTTTATTTTAAAAAATAAAATTCATTTGTACAAAAGATAAATAAAACAAAATAGAAAGACAACCATATAAAAAATCATTACTTTAAAAAAGAATTAGAAAAAAAAAAAAAAAGAAGCAAATGTCAGCCATTGTAGGCCTAGCCCATTTCATTAGGGGTTGTGCGACTGAGCTCTTTTTTTATTACAACTAGGATGGACAATTTGAAAAAAATATTTAGATGATGCATCATCTATTGAGGTAAACAATACATCATCTGATTTATCAAGATTTTAACCACTGTGGTGACTGGAAAATTGGGACTTGAGTTTTTTTAACCAAAAAAACTTGTTTTTCAACCTATTTGTTTACCCAAAACACCTTCATGATAAACCTATCAATGTTCTAGAAAAACCAAAAAATCATCTTAAATATCGAAATCAACCTGAAATAAAAAATCAACCCAAATTCAGATCTATTTTTTCATGAATTTTAAAGGTAAAAAAAAAACATTTAATATGAACTCCCTATCAAATGGAATCATTTTTCATAAACATCGATCGTTTTGGTGGTCTAAATCATTATCAATGAATTTTTTTTCTTTATCATCAAAATGTGGTAACCTCTCTCAATTAGGGAGTAAAAATATAAAAAAATAATAAACTTTTATACCAAAATTTAATTTAAAAAAAATTAAGACATTAAAATTGTATAATTTACGTTATTTTTAAAGTTATGGAACCAAAGTATATATTTTCCAAAACTTCTAATATGCAACCCATGTTTAGCACTTTTTTTTTAGTCTATATTCTTCTTCCATCATTGACTAAAAATTCAGAAATAATTAGCCTTAAATTAGGATCAATTCACTTAAAATAAAACTTTAAAAATCAAAATAAATTATTAAAAAATAAATACTTTTATCCATGATATTTTGTAAAAGAATGAACAATACCGGCTGCATAATGTTCACCCTAAATTTTTTAGTTTTTAAGTTAACCGTGTATAAAGTTTAGCATTAAAATTAGCAATTTACATTTAATTAATTAGACATTTTAGTAGTTTTCCCTTTCCCAAAATTTTATAAATACGATGATAAATTAATTAACTTTATAAATATGATTTTTTTTATTTTAATTGTTGTCATTATAAAAATAAATGGCTAGCTATTTTTAAAATACTGTTTACTTAAAAATATATTAAAATATTTTTTTTATTTTTAAAATTTTATTTTATGTCAGTATATCAAAATAATTTTAAAAAATAATTAAAAATTAAAAATACTTAAAAGCACACTGTTTGGTCGCATTGTCGAACAACCTATTAAGACAAATCTCTAACCCAGTTGCAGTTACCTTTTTCATTTTCCCACCTTACCCTCAACCTGTTTTTGTAAAGTCCGGTCAGAGTGGCCCATTCTGTAATTCCAGGAAAATGCAAGCCTGATTATTATCAAACATCTGGACAGAAATAGCCCTGGACACCACCTTCGAACCGCGCTTTTTTAAGCCCCGGCTCTGTCTCACTTGAGAAAATTAAAGAGAAGAGAAGAGAAGAAAAACATGGAACTGATACAAGGATTTCCATTACTGTTCCAGCAATTTACGGCCTTGTTCAAGAAAAACCTGTTGCTTTCATGGAGAAACAAGAGTGCAACGTTCCTGCAGCTCTTCTCTTCTTTCTTCTTCATGTTCTTGTTGTTCGGTATCGAGAAGGCATCAGATTCTCGCTCAAAAGCAACGACAGGGTACAAAACCGTGACGAATCCACAGCCTACGTGGGAATCTCCCATCCCTCCTTGTGAGGAAAAGTTCTACGTTAAACTGCCTTGTTATGATTTCGTTTGGAGTGGAAATGATAGTTCTAGAATTGGCAATATCGTGACAGCCATCATGAATAATAATCCTAATAGGCAAATTCCCTCTGGAAAGGTATCGAGTTCTAGCTCATTACAAAAACCAAATCTCTCTCTCTCTCTCTCTCTCTCTCTTTCTCTTACTTACTTGTGATTGTCACAATAAACAAATACTATGGTAATCTGAACTGGGTTTTTGGAAAAATGAAAGAAGAGGATGTTGTTATACATGGGAATTTCTTCTGTTATAACTGTTTTCACTCTTCTGGTATTGGATTTATGATGGTTCGATTTTCTGTGTTATAGGACTATCAGTTACTAGATATAATCGGGAATGCTATGAAGGAAAACGAATTCAAAGTAATCCAATCTGTTGATTTTTTGTTCGTATGCAGGTTAAATCATTCAAGACACCAGAGGAAGTAGATGATTGGCTTTTTAGAAATCCTATGCAAGTCCCAGGAGCTTTGCATTTTGTGGATGTAAGCCCCAGTTTAATCACCTATGGTCTACAGACTAACTCTACTCCAATTGTTCGGCGAGGCCATTATGAAGATCCCACCTTCAAATTTCAAATTCCACTTCAGATTGCAGCAGAGCGTGAGATTGCTCGGTCTATTATTGGAGGTCTGAAATCTTTAATCTGCCAGATTGTTTTAGATACACAAATTTCCTTCTTTTCTTTAATAAAATCATGTGAAACAAACTGTTTTTTTTTTTTTTTTGACCGAAACTCTGGATATTGTCCAGTTCCAACCTTTACATGGAGTGTCGGACTTACGGAATTTGCACACCCTGCAAAACCTACCTTTTCTGCGGTGGCTACAGTAGGACCTGCCTTTTTCCTGGCATTCACCATGTTCGGATTTGTGTTGCAAATCAGTAATTTGGTGGCCGAGAAAGAGCTCAAACTTCGCCAGGTATTTGCGATCTGCTGTCTAGAGTTAAACAAGCATATAGATTGTTGATGTATTCTTTATATTCTAATTATAGTTTATTTATTGGTTCATTTTCATCTTCTTCACAGGCAATGAATATGACTGGTCTCTATGAATCTGCATATTGGACCTCATGGATCATATGGGAGGGGATTATCACGTTTATTTCATCACTCTTACTGGTTCTTTTTGGAATGATGTTTCAGTTTGATTTTTTCAAGAAAAACAGTTTCGGAGTTCTGTTCTTTGTGTTCTTCCTTTTCCAGGTCAACATGGTAAGATAACTTCTTCTTCATCTGTAGGCTGGTGTTAGTATTTTTAGTATTCAAGCTTATTCATATTAACCCTTTTGCTGTCTTTTCTCACTTGTGATGCTAGATTGGTTTTGCCTTCATGCTGTCGACCTTCATCAGCAAGGCCTCTTCAGGCACAACAATGGGTTTCTCCATATTTATAGTTGGTTTTATGACGCAGGCAGGTTTCCGAACTAAAAATCAAGGAATAGGAAATGTTTTACAAATGAGATTTACTCCTAACCTAAGACCGTCTCTAAGACAAACCCCTTTGAGATTTTGATGGAGGAATACTGTGAGTTTCGTTGTGGTAATTGATCTCATTTGTCACTGCAGATTATTACAATAGCTGGATTTCCATACAAAAAAAGCATTAGTGCTTTCTTGCGCATCATCTGGTCATTCTTCCCACCAAATCTTCTTGCAAAAGCAGTAAATGTGCTATCTGATGCAAGTAGCACTCCTGAAGCTCTCGGAATTAGCTGGAAAGGACGATCAAAGTGTCCACCTGACGTTAATGATTGTGTGATGACAATTGTATGTAATCGCTTTGCTCACCCTGAGTAGAACACGAACGACGCACACACAAACACCAAATATTAATGTGGACTAAGAGGCCACAATATCATGCATTCTACTGAGAACTCGTGCCTTTGCATCAGTTCTCTCGTAATTAATCTTCATCTCCTTTTGTCTGTATATTCTTACTCTTAATTTCTTCCATTGTCGATTGCTATTTGTTACTCATGTTTCCTTGGCAGAATGATGTTTACACATGGCTCATATGCCTGTTCGTTCTCTGGTTTGCTTTGGCAATCTACTTGGATAATATATTCCCAAATGTATCTGGTGTGAGAAAATCTGTCTTTTACTTCTTCAAGCCCGGGTATTGGACAGGGAAAGGTGGAGACAAGGTCGAAGGTAATGGTCTCTCTCCTTAAATATATATATATTGATAGCAAGGATACGTAATTGAGGAAAAGAGAACTCTACTTCAGTCCATGTCTCATAGCTCTAGCTAGGTCTTATTCTGACTGTGTTCTTCCTCTATTGTCCCAGAGGGTGGCATGTGTAGTTGCATAACTGATATCCCGCAGCAAGAGCATATTGTTCCAGATGATGAAGATGTGCTTGAAGAGGAGAACGTCGTCAAAAATGATGCAAGGGACGGTACAGTCAACCCAGATATTGCAGTTCAGATACGTGGACTTGGAAAGACGTATCCTGGGGCCACACAAATTGGTTGTTTCAAATGCAAGAAGACTTCACCTTACCATGCTGTTAGGGTAAGCAATTCCTTGCCAGCTTATGGGTACCATGCTGGTTTGAGAGGGCAGAAGAAATCTCCCTCGTTTTCTTCTTTCCTGTTCCGATACTAGCTATTTTACCTGCAGGACTTGTGGGTCAACTTCACGAAGGATCAGTTGTTCTGTCTTCTTGGACCCAATGGTGCTGGAAAAACTACAACAATCAATTGCCTGACCGGCATAACACCTGTGACCGGCGGAGATGGTAATATACTCTCATTTCACAATCACAATTACATTGAAACTGCCTTAGAAGTTCACTTCAATATCTACTTTGCATAAACAGCCTTGGTTTATGGACATTCCGTTCGAAGCACGGTTGGCATGTCAGGTATTCGGAAAATCATAGGAGTCTGTCCACAGGTGAGCTCTCTGCATATTCTCAACAGTTAGTAAGCATGCCCCCGTGAGCTATTTGCTAATTGGTTTATCGAGACTAAAATCTTAGCATCTTTTTATAGTTCGACATCCTCTGGGATGCATTGTCTGGTGAAGAACACCTCGAACTCTTTGCGAGCATTAAAGGTCTCCCCCCGGCTTCAATCAAATCGGTATGTGATATATGAACCTGAAACCTCAACCAGTCATCCTGGTCTTTGTAGTCATAATAGAATTATTTACTTCCATACCGGTTCTTCTCACTTAAACATTCGAAATAAACATCGTCTGTCCTTTTCGTGGACTGCAGGTTGCTCGAGAATCGTTGGCGCAGGTGAAACTAACCGAATCAGCCAAAGTAAGAGCCAGGAGTTACAGTGGAGGAATGAGGCGCCGTCTGAGTGTTGCAATATCCCTTCTTGGTGACCCGAAGTTGATCATTTTGGATGAACCGGTATGGAGATTCAGATACTTCGAGTCATAAATACATTCATTTGATCTATTCGTAGAAGCATCAATTTATTTGACTTCTTTTTTATCTGCAGACTACTGGTATGGACCCAATATCAAGAAGGCATGTCTGGGATATCATACAGAACACAAAGAAAGGTCGCGCCATTGTTCTAACAACTCATTCGATGGAAGAAGCTGACATTCTAAGTGACCGTATAGGAATTATGGCCAAGGGGAGGCTCCGATGCATCGGAAACTCCATCAGGTTGAAGTCTAAGTTCGGCACTGGTTTTATTGCTAACGTGAGATTTGGCGATACCAATGGTGGACATACCCCTGCCCGCATGCCAGTAGATACTTCGTCAGTTCATCACGAGGCTGTGAAGAAGTTCTTCAAATCTGTATGTTGAACGCTTGACCGAATTCAACAGGTTCATTTAAATTCCAGAATCATTTTTCATTTTTTTTCTGATTCTGTTTTTCACAGCATTTGGATGTAACACCAACAGAGGAGACCAGATCCTTCTTGACTTTTGTCATTCCTCATGACAAAGAGAGAGTTTTAAAGGCAAGCAATTCTGAGAATCCTAATTTGTCTCCTCATTCCCACCATTGTTTTTCCTTCAGCATTTCAGATTTCTCTATGAAGATACTCTGAAGCTTATGCAACTTCTTTTTTCCTTCTCCAGCGTTAAGGCATTTTCCAACTCTTACTATATTTTTTCATTTCCTCTTTGCATTCAAACTCCTCAACAGAATTTCTTCGCGGAGCTTCAAGCTAGACAGAGAGAATTCAACGTATCAGACATCCAGCTTGGCCTTGCAACTCTTGAAGAGGTCTTCTTGAACATTGCCAAGAAAGCAGAATTAGAAAGTGCTGCAGCTGAGGGGAAGATGGTTACTCTGGACTTAACTTCTGGAAAGTCGGTTCAGGTAGGCACAGCTCGTGTCATTTTTTCATATATGTAGCGAGCAAAAATCAATTGTAATTTATGTGCTTGAATGAAAATGCAGATACCCGTGGGAGCTAGATTTGTAGGGGTCCCAGAAACAAACTCGCCGGAGAGTCCTGGTGGCACTATGGTTGAAGTATACTGGGAGCAGGATGATTCAGGGTCACTCTGCATCTCTCGCCACTCTGCTGAGATGCCTGTGCCGTATAATGTTCAGCCACTGCCTTCAGAACCGCAACTGCTGGCCAGAACAAACATACTAGGAGGCCAGAGGAGAGGGCTAGTTTATGGATTGGTCTATGATTCCGATCAGATTATTGCTGCTCAATCTTGATGATGCAAATCCTTTGCGGACGACTCCTATATTTATATATATATTTGAATCCTGCGTTATTTATTTGTAACACACTAGTGGGCAGGCAGTATATTCGTTTTTTGTTTATCTTATTTGTATTTAATCCTTCGTGAATATTTTGGATTTATTCCACGGGTATTGATTTTATTTTTGAGCAACATGAGATTGTTTTCATCTTCACGTAGTAAATAATATCATTTCAGAGGTCCTTGAAATGAAGTTAACTGATGAGGAAAAGAAGATAAGAGGCATCGACTGGAGAGTTTCTAACAGAGGCCTTTAGCAGGGAAAATCAACAGAAAAATTACACTATGAGCCACCCAAAATCATGTCCAAAGCAAAGCTCAAATTAGAAAATAATGCAAGATTTTTTGCAGAGTGAAAATTAAAAACCTATGATGTACATTCATTCACTCACAAACAGCCACGGCAGAAGACTAGAGAATTCAGAGCCAACACACTGTTACAACATGATCTTGCACCAAAGATGTAAAAAGATAAACCACAGATGAAACAAGAGACCTTATGCTCTCCTTGAACGGTGGCGACTGGCGATGTTCCACAATCACCTCCTCCACTCTGGTTGGGTTCCCTTCACTGCATAACCCAAAAAAAAGGAGGAAGAACAGCCTAGTCAAGTTCATATTGTACAACAAAATTCAGCTCTTAAAGTTTACAAGAAGGTGAATTGCTCATGTCAAATAGAAAACAGTTCTAATTAGCGATTCTGATAACAAATTGAACATTTACTCAATTGAAATATCTTCTAAAAGTGACAAGATAAACTTCCATGTTTAGCTGAAGTTCCCCAAGACAATAGGCAATTTCACATGGTATTAGATTTTAAGGAGACTTGGAGCATTGAAACATGACAAATACAAGCTGATTGATCCCTTATAAGTAACTATAATGCTTGGCAGCTAAAACTTGCACAACAATTGCTCAATTATTTTCACTACTAAATCAAGTATGCATCCATTCAAAAGCAAGACTAGTTGATTTTAGGGGCAAGCAAACATTTTACCATTTCCATCTCTCGAAGATAATAAAGACCTATCGCTCTTGTTCCCTCCTTTGCCACTACCATGAACTGCTCTTTGCGTCCTCGGGGACTCGGAGCTGATTTTGCTATTAGTTGAAGATGGCAGAGAATGACGCCGGGTGACATTATTTTTCTCAACCCCATCTTGGCTAAATCTTGGGGAACCTTGTGCTCTCAGTTTTGCCTTTGCAGATTCAGTTGCTGCCATATAGCTAGGGAGGGTAGGACTGCTCTGTATCCCATTCTCAGCACGTTCTGGTTTCACCGCAACTGAAGCTTTCTTTGCAGTTTTGTGATTTTCATTGATTGTTGGATCATCCTTGTGTTTGGACTGCCCATTTAGTTGAGGAGTATTCTCACCTTTACCACCAGTATCAACTGAAGCTTTAAATTCTACTACAGCTTGATCTTCATGTGATGATTCCAATGCCTTGATCATTTCTAAAGGCTCTTCAGCAGTCTCTGCATTAGGCAACGTGTCCATCAAGTTTGGTTCATTCTTCACCACATCAAGCACAGTGGATGTTGTGATGGTAGTTTCTTTCTTCATCTTCTCAGCAGAATTACTCGAACTCCATCCCAAAACATTATCACCTGAAGTGCCAGATACCTTTTCCAGAGTTTGCTTTGGCTTTTCAATTTCAACCTCTGAATGAGCAGAGTTTTCTACCACAAGGTTATTAACCTTTCGTAAGTTGCGTTTTACCTTTTCAAGCTCAATTTGCGGACTTTCCTGCACTGAATCAGCTGGATGGCTTGAAACTTTCCTCTGATTGCGCTTGGGTTTCTCAAATTCAGAGGTTGCTTGTACCGAGGTACTATCAAGATTTGCTGCGGGGACCCTCCGAACACTGCGCTTCGGCCTACCAGTTTCAGCTTCCACTATTTGACCATTACTATGTTTTCTCTGAGTTTTTGAATAAGGAATTTTCTTTGCTTGGGGAACTGGTTTCCAGAAACGGGATGCTGTCCAGCATTCTAACCAGTTTGCAACCGAGTTTGGCTCCACAGAATCATAGGGGAGTCGCAAAGGCATCACAGTAGGTGATGAAGCAAGAAGCTGGAGAAACAGTCCCATCAGAGATCAAATGGAAAGGGTTGTTATTAAAAATCATGCATGTTTTCTAATTGATAACTACTAAATATCCTTGATCCCAGTGCAGGCATCACAAATGGAAAGGGTTGTTTAAATCCATACATGTTTTCTAACTGATAACGGCTAAATTTCCCCAATCCCTGTGCAAGCACCACAAATACTCTAGCAGAACCTTTCATGTTTATTTCAGTTTTATATGCAGAAAGCTCTGCGCGCACATAGAACCAAGTTACATGGAAGATGCAACACCTGTCCCTTTATCATGTACAAAAGACTGGAGTCGACTGTTCCTTCGGGATCTCATAAAACAGGCCAAAATGATGATATTCATGGCATTTCTTATCACTTAAGAATATGTCTGAATTACCAAATTTTGCAAACATCAAACAATTGAATTTTGAGGATAGGTATCCCTCTTATTAAGATTTCTTGCCTAAAAACTTCCTTTATGAGAGAACACAGATTAACAGAAATAGTTATGAAATCTAATTATGTGATTGTCAATCATGACTACAAGTAACTCATGAAAATATGGAAAACCATTTCTTCAATATCTTTATAAGATCACAAAAAGATGTGGTTCAGCAAATCAAGATCATAATGCTAGGCCAAGAAGAGATTGTGGCTTTTTTTTATTACAGGAAAATAAGAAATATGGGATTCTATATCTATAGTAATATTTTGTATTTTGTGGAGAGCAAAAGGAAAGATGAGTTGAAGGGGGAGAATAAACTCCCAGCCCTCTAAAGGATTTTTTATTTAGAAGTTAGAACTATATGCCAAGGCCTACTGGATAGTTTTTCGCTATTGATGTGTTCTTAGTTTTATGCATTAATTAAATGACGTAGTTCATATGATATATAGGAAAAAGAATTTGGAATTTTCTGTTGCATTTGATCAATGGCTGGTACCCCCTTGGTGCTTATGTATGCAGATTTTTATATTTTACATATCAGAAGTAAAACGATAAATATAATCAAATCACAGTTCCTTGCGTTAAACTTTCCATGGTGGTTGTTCTTTTTTCTCCTAGAGAATAGTCAGGGTTGTTATCATGAAGCCAGATAAGCACTCACATTAGTCCTAACAATATCTGGTTTCATTAAGGTTTTTGTTGATTCTATTTATAACCAAAAGAAGCTTTTTTATCATTGGAATGATAAACAAATAAATAAAATCATAAACACATAGAATGCACATCGTGGGGCTTTTCTTAATTTTTCCTTCTAGAGAGGCTTCTTCTGTACAAAATTAAGCCACTATGTAATGTAATACAACCAAATCATTGTTCTATCCATACCTTGCGAACAAAAGCATTCGATGACAGCTTGGCTGTTTGGATAACAGCTCCATTAGAATCTGCAAGGGTGCCCTTCTGATACACAAGTGAATGCAGAATTAATGATGAAAATCGAACAAGCAAAACAATCAACAATATAATTTGACTAGTTACAAGACAGATAAGTAAATAAAAAGAATTGGAGACTCACAGAAAATTGTTATTCAGAACTACAGTAAGCACTATGATTCAGAAAGACATTGAATGACAATATGTTTACTTAACCTTGTGTATTTTCTTTAAAACTAGTTAAATTTACTACTTTTGGAAGAACTGCAACAAAAATGAATCATACTCGTATTCACTTTTCAGGGAATGCATGGGTCCAAAAATCTCATCTAAGATTTCCACAGGATAGCGATTGACAATAAACAAAATTGAAACCCTGAAATTTTGGTTGCCTTGATAATGGATGAAACCTGACAATAATAAAATGTTTGATGGTCTAAATTCTTAGACAGTAAGGCTGATTATTTGTTATTGCTATTCGTAGACATTCTTTAAGAACGAAGTTTTAATTCTGAGTTTACACTACAGTCCCACGCCACTTGGAAGTGCCACAAGTCCACCAAAAGTGCAAAAAGAAGGAAAACTAAATTCATATACTTGACTCAAATATCAGATTATTCTAAAAGAGGTACTCGAATAAGCCAAGAGGAAAGACATTTTCCCAATGATTGCACAAGGAAAGATGAGTGATTGTTGGTTTGGTTTTTCAAGAATTTACCAGTGGCTTCACTAGGGTACATATTTTATGAACCTCATTGCCAATCTCTGAATTCCTAACCATTCTTCCTCGCACAAGTGCCTGTAACTTGACAACTCCCAGCACACAGCAGAGAGTAGCAACAGCTTGCCTTCTAACCAAGTGTCCACGGATAAGAGCTTGAAGCCTTACTATGCCTTTAAGAGCCCGATATGCCCGACGAGCCTTCACAAAATAAACTTATATCAGTGATTGTATAACCTCTACAAAACATGATTTGACATGCTGTGTCAGGAAATAGCAAAAGATATATTGCAACAGCTACAACAAGAAATGGATTGAAGAACAACTAAGATTCATTTCAGCAATTAGAGATTTAGTTAATGCCACCCTCATGCTAGCTACACCACATTAGGGGCATGAGAACAATGCATATAGACCCGAACTAACTCCCTGAAGGCCACAATTAGCCATCAACCTTTGGGCTTGGACTAGGACAACCGCAGGCAGTTGAGCCAACCCTGCATACCTGGTACCTAGTCAGTCTGACCCTAAAGGTACATGAAGATGGCCACCATTCATACACCCATCTGCCTGACCCTAAAGTCCATGAACGTGGCCACAAGTTACGTGCCTATCTGCACACTGCAATGTAATGCTTCAACACCAGGCTAACTTTACAAGATTCAATAACTTTTTTTTTAGCAAAATGAAGACCCATAAGAACAAAATGATAAGCCAAAGAAAACGATCCATATAAAACTGTATCTAATTTTAAGGCAATGGTGTTTGTGCATTAGGTGAAACAAAAGCATAAAAACAGATGCCACACAACCATTACCAAAAGCAAGAGAAGTAATTTTAATAATGTTACGACAACTTAGTTAAATATCCACAACAGTAATAATAAAATAACAGGAAAATTACCAAGTAACCCTTAAATGCAGCTTGTGCCATTGTTGCAGCTTCATCAAGCCTTATTTTTTCAGCACTCGATGGTGCATCATCCAGAGTGTATACTTGAGAATAATTTGCATCTTGATTTCCAGTTGACAAAATACCCCCATCATGTGATAATTCTGTAGTTTCCCTGCTCTCTGGTTCTAACATCCTTTCAATGATATTAGTGCTAGTGGGGGTTGTTGTCTGCACGACCACAGGAGGAACTGAGGTCACATCCGCTTCCACGGCCCTGACAGCAACCAATGTCTCTTTCTCATTTGTGGGTCTCTGCACATGGCGATCAAAGTTCAGAAGCAGAATTAGTAGGTACAATTTTGTCCGGATACAAGAGCTTGTCTTTTGGAGTACAATATTGTTACCAAGAATGTTCGCCTTAATGGGAACAACACAGCGAGGATCAAGAGTCAGTTTATAGCGATGATCAAGAGTTGAGACCAAAAAATAATAATAATAATTACATGAAACTATGTAAAGCTGAAGTTGTACCAACATTATCTTCTCTCTTTTTTTCTTCCAGACTAATTGCATGATAGATGATTGAATCAAAGGTTGCGAAACTTAAGGCAGACAATATGATATTAACAAGGAGTAACAACTGGGTACTAATTATTACCTCCCTTCCTTTCACAGTGAAAGATTTGGAAGACTTCTTTCCAAACAAAACAGTCTTGATCCATTTTGCAGGTGATTTTCTTCCCATAGCAGCTGGATAAACAGGAGCAGAAACCCCTGCACCGCCACGTGTCAAGCATTTATAAACTGCAAACTCGGAGAAAACATAATCCTTTCCTTTTCTTTTTAATTTATTTTTTTCTAACAAGAAAACACACTCGCAAAAACACTCGAACCAGACTAGTTGTGTTCTAAGGAAAATAAAAATTAGAAAAGCAAAAGGAGGTGGATATGAACCAGATCTGTAAGTTACCTGACAAATGTGCTTCTTTTAAGACCACAAATCTATCATTCCCTTTCCTTAATGCATCAAAACATTACCATTTACGAACAACAACAATCTCAGCTTCATTTACAAAATCAAAATAATAAACAAAAAAGTGAGAGAGTAAGTACCGTCCGTCAGTGAGTATAGAGAGCTTGAGAATAATGGAAAGACAGATGCCTCTGTGATCTATCGAAAGCTGCTGCTGCTGCTGCTGCTGCTGCTTATTCTTTTTTCTTTTGCTTTGTTTTCCTTTGCTTTGCTTTGCTTTGCTCTCTCCCCCTCTCTCTCTCTCTCTCGTCTTTACTCTCTGTACTGTGACTCAGTACTGAACTATTTTAAAAAAAATTACAAAAACAGAAACCTAGGATTAAACTTCAATTTTGCCCTTATAGATTCTTCAACATTCTACTTTCGCCCCTGTATTTCAAATATTATCAATGTGAATCTTCTAGTTGCATCAGATTCCAATATTGCCCCTAACCATTAAATGGCTTAAGAAATTTTAAAGGCTTTTTTTAGATATTACAATATTTATAGGGTATTTTAAGAAATAGTTGATATAAAAATAGAAAAAATAAAATAAAAATGTTATTAAAATTAAAAGTATGTAATTTCTAATCATTGACCACGTGAATTAATGTTGCAATTATAGTTGTAACTAGATAATAAAATGTTTAATATGCTCAATTGAAAATAAAATTTTATTAAGATTAATTAAACATTGTATTATATATATTTAGTGTGTGTGTATTATCTTTTAAACATTAATATTTTATAATTATATTATAATAAATGTACTAGAGCTTCTCTAGTGTTGCAAGTACAATAGAGTATATTGCAACCTTGTATCCCAGGGGTGAAATTACAGCTATTTAAGCCTAATAGGACTAATTAGTAAGCTTCAAACTATGAGGGTAGAAGTTTAACTATTAGTGAATCTATAATTACCAAAACTAGTTTACCAAAAACCAGGCGCACCAAATTTGTAAAATAAATATGGATAAAACAACAGTTTTTTATCCTCTGCAATAGCGCTCATCTTAATATTCCTAACATCCCCGTGACTACCGATTGATTGGAATCTCTGACAGTAAAAGTGAGGGCTTACCGTTGTCGCGCATACACTGAATAAATCCTTAAAATAAAAGCCAATGGCATCGTGCTTTTACTTCGGGAACAAGTGTTCACTGTGCAGGGTCACGGCTTCCTTATTTTTGAAGGATGGTATGGGATTAAATCTCAACCCCTCCTTCAAATGACACAATAAGTTCACGCGCTGTTTAGAGCTGTGTGCAATAAGAGCCGTCGATGAGTAGCTACACAATTAGGGTGCTAGGTGATGGGTGACTCGTGAGAGAGCAAAGGGTGCCGCGTTGATGAAAGAGGGAGGCTGGTGGTGCATGCGCGCCTCGCTGTCCTCGTCACATGTTAAAAAATGTGGCAAAAGTTTTTTAAAAATACAAATATATATATGTATATATATATATTAAAATAATTTTATAAAATATATTTTTTACATAATTTTTTATTTTAAAATAAAATATTTTAAAAAATTTTAATTCAAAAATTTTATTAAAAAATTCAAAATTCAAAAATCAAATATTATTTTAAGTAATGTTTAGCAATTATTTTTCAAAATATTTTTTATTTAAAAATATATCAAAATATTTTTTATATTAAAAACATATTAAAATAATTTAAGAAAATAAAAAACAGTTTCCAAACAAACATGCTTTTAAAAGCAATGTGGTTATATTATGTTGTGATGCAAATAACTCTACTTGGTGTTAATTGCTCACTCTTTCTGTTTTTGTTTTGGTTCATGGATAAGAATTTGATTTTAGTCATGATGGAATCATATATTTATAATGGACATCCTTTCATTCGTGACATCAACCATATAGACTTTTAAAGTGCTCTTAGAATGAATTTTTTTTTGTCTTAAACAATCGTTTGTTTTTGTAACTTTTTTTTTTCAATTTCATTGTCTTATGTTATATTCAAATAATTTTAAGCCTATAATTTATTTTAATTTATATGCTACATCATATTTGTGATGTTAGAAAATATCATTAAATTAAATTGATGTTTAATTTTGTAAAATAGGATTTTGTCTCTGGGAACAGGAAAAAAAATTTTCTTTTTTTTACTATTCATTGGATGAAAAAACTTCACTTTGGTCCTTAAAATTCAATTTTTTTCACTTTTGGTCATTGGTTTTTAGGATTTCAAATTGCAATCTTAAACTTTATCTTTTTATATGTTAGCTACTAGAATTTAGGTGGAAAGAGAAAGTGATCGATCGATCACTTTTTAACCACCAAAAAGTCGATCATTAATTGGACCATAATGTCAAACAGAACCTCAATAATAGTGTGGTGTTTCCCCTTAAACATATTGTAAAAAATAGACTGGACCAGTGATTTTTTTACCTGGGTATTATGGTTTCTTAGAGTGATATATAAGATTTATTTTTGTTTAGAATGGTTTGTTAAGATATATTAGCGTTTTTAAGTGAACAAGTTGAAATTTGGGATTTTTGCATTTCAAGACTTCGACCCAGACTTTTCTAGTGGTCAAAAAGTCAATTAGAAGGCAACATATCATCTATTATGTATAAAAAAAATTAGAGGCGTACCTTGGATTTGTCGTTGTATTTAAGAGTTAAGTTATCGCATCTCAATACTTTAGTTATGACATAATCTTTGTATTTAAGTGTGACATACAACAACTTGTTATGTCTGCCTTTTAGACCTAGTTCATCTTCAGAGAAATATAAATAGTTGGTAGCACGGATACTCCCTATCAAATACTCTATGGAATTGAACGTGATATCCTAAGGAACAAATACTTTATTATCTCCTATTATTTTCCCAACATAGCTGTCAACCATACACCTAAAAAGTCAAACCATTCACGATCCTTAAAAACTAAGACCTTTCATCTCCTCCACACTGGCCATCAGCCGCATATAATAAGTACCATCACACCAAACTATCGTTGCTTAAGCCTTTCTATTTAATTGTTCCTCCTCTATACTCAACAACTCGTGCCTCTTCTCAAAAAAGTCAAAACATACCTCATTATACCTCTTTAGTAGCTTCATTAGCCTCAACTTTCATCTCTCTCATCAACGCTAGCTAATAGCTCAGTCGAAGTAGCCTCTCAAAGCTCATGACCACCATGAATTTACCCGTTACCATCTCTAATGATGACATCGACGATCATAACCTAGACTTCCATATTTTTTCATTAAAAACAACCAAAACCCACATTATCTCTCCATTTCATTATTAGTGTGCACACACACAAACCCAAATTACCAATGACCTCATTAACGACAACCACACCACCAACGCCTAACACTTTAACCCTAATTTCTTATATAATTGACGCCAATAACCAATTGAGGAGAAGAGGAAACAAAAACAAATAAGAGAGGAGAATAGAAACAGTAAAGAGAAAGAAAAACCAACATTTTATGGGCCTTAATCTCTCTCCATCGATGATGGTGGGCAACACCACTGGTATAGGGACGAAGAAAAGGATGTGGTGCATCTTATAGGACCATGCATATGTCATTCATCATCGTCGATACATGTAAGGTTATGCACAAAATTGATTTCTATCATGCACCACCTCTACTCCACCACTTCCAACTTATTCTAGTTTTTTCCCATACTATTAAAGGTTGAAATTTTAAGCACCAAAAGTGTAGCATCCCTCAAATTTCAAAACATAAATCAACATATTTATCATTATAAATATATGGAAAAATTATAAATTTTTTCTCTACCAAAAATCCAGTAGAGTCTCCCCTAAAAATATCAATACCAAGTTATTGACATCACAACAATCATGCTTTGTAATTATCACATCAACAATTCCAGCTACCTTTGACTTAATCCACTTCACTAATCAAGATTTGAATGCCTTTAATCCATTCAAACAATTCACCAATTATTTAACAATTTCAATAACAAAGCTTTTATGATAAAGAATATACACAAGTTATATAATTTATTTGAAGTAAATTCATTTATTCATAATATAAAGAGTTTCTAATACTTTATAAAATTTATAAGAAAATACAAATCACAAAATTACATGCTTTATTTATTCTAATTTTTATTTACATGCTAATGTTAATCCTAAAATTACATTACAAAAATATAAGTTAACACTTTATAATTACATCATTGACATTCCCTTAATAAAAGATATATTAAACTAACTATTACTCCGCATGAGGTTGTGATGAACCATAAATTAGTTTAACATATAACATAAATGAAACTATAAAATTTAACCATGCAATTCATACAAATAAATTACTTTGATTCAATAATCCACTTTAAGTAATTGAACATATTTTTATATTTTTCCTTTCAAATCAATTTTTCCTTTTTGAACTATATATAAAGGTTTAACAATAGCTTATCAAATTAACTTCATTCATGCCACAAAGGCCCCTTAAAGTAATTAATCAAAATAGATATCTCGGTCATTAGTTCATTTGAAGATATTAACACCGTTTAGGGTAATTAGTTAATTAAAAACCCAATCATCTAAAAAATTGATGCTATTAGCCCTACCTAGTAACTAGTCAAATACATGCATGGTCGTTAGAAAAATTAATGCTACTAGCCCACTCATTGTAACTAGTCAAATATATTTTCTAGTCGTCAGACAAACTGACGACACTAACTCATTTAGGGTACATTATGTGTAGAACTAAGACGTTATAGATATTGAAAAAAAAAATTCATCATTTTTCTTGAGAAATTATTTTTATCATGAGGAAATCTCAGGGTGTTACATAATACATACTTAGTATTTATTGATTTGCTACTTGTATTGCGGGTCCATCCCAACCATCCAGGCAACACCGATTCCATCGCTAGTTATTATATAATTTTATTCATGTATATATTATATGCATATTAACAAGTTAAATATAATTTTTCCATGTATATAGTTCACGGTGTAATAACTCATATTAGTATTTTGGTGTATGCTAATAACCTTAATAAATATTATGGATGTAGACACTGAATTAACCACATTGGTGTTAAGCTTGATACTGTAGTGCGATGAATGATTGTGTTTTGTTGATGAGCCTAAAAACCACATTGTGTGAAATTGATTTAATACAAGAAATTAAACGGATAATGTTTTTGAATAGGATTCTATATAAAGAAAACTCTTGCTGAAATGTCACTAAAATAGAATAAAGTTACTTAAATTAAATATAAAATCAACATATATAAACATAGGCTTGGATATATTTATAGGTATTATGAACTATGATTAAAGGGTTATTAATGATAAATATATTGAGAATACTTGATGATGAACTTTTATACACATACACTAATGATGGTTTAATCACCTCATTTTTACCATAGAATCCATGGTAATATAACTTTTTTCTGTTATTTTAGAGAGAGGAACTTAGCAGAAATAATTTCCACATTTAATGATTTTAGAAAAACATATTGGAGCTCATATTATTTTTTTAATTTGGTTGGATTTTGAGTTTTTAACTTATTAAAATATATGTTTTTTTGTTGAAAAAAGGGTAATAGAGTTTCATGAGATATTTTTTTTTATATTTTTATGTGAAAAATAGCTAAAATCTAGGTTTTTGAATTCAAGAACTTGGATTGCGATTTTCCAATCACCAGAATTACCTCCACTTTCTTGAAAATATAGCAACAAATAGCTCATCATTTTCCTTGGCTAGGGATGTGTCATCTATCTTAGTTAGTGATGTGTTGTTCACAAAATTAAAAAAATAACCTTAAAAAAAAAAGATATTTTAATTGAGGTTTCTAAGCTCAGACACATTTGGATCTTGAAGTGGGTCAGGATCACATGTCTTGTTAATGCACGTATGACCCATCAATTGTTTTACTTACATTCTTTTTCACCTTTCACATTTTGTATTTGAATACTTTTCAAATAAATTTATTTAAATGATGTAATTATTTAAATATGTAATTATTTTTAAATAGTATCAACGCTTTCCATGGTGATATTTAAAATTTGTTTTTAGATTATTATATATAAATCTAATATGAATGGTTTTCAATATGTGGATGAAATATATATTTTTAATTTTTTTATATGGTTCTTATTAAAATTATTATTGTTAGGTTTTTAATATATTTGCATCAAAATTATCAATTAATTATTTTATAATTTTTGCTTAATTAAACTTGCTTTTAAGTCTATGATATGTTTTTGTTTAAAAATAAAACTTTTGATAAAAAATATTTTGTTTAAAAATAACACATTAATAAGGGAAAAAGTATTGATTAAATAGATATTTTTTTAAAATTGGTAGATTTCTTGGGATATTGATTATTTTTTACTGTTCGTACGCATTAAATAACATAGCTAATGAAAGTTATATGTTTTGTTTAAAAATAAATTAATAAAAAACTTATACTAACACTTACTTTATTTTCAATAATATTTAGATTTAATATTTGTTTGGAACTTCATATTTGTTGTCATATAACGAAATAGAAGAAAAATTCAAAGAACTCCTTGTATTACGAGATAAAAAAAATCCTTACATGTATTTGTCTTTTAACTTTCTTTATTTAGCATTAATAAATGTTTTAATGTTTTTTTTTGTTAATACAATTTGAATTTTATATTTTATTAAATGCACACAATAACTTTTTAATTTTAAATTAAATTTTATCTTTATATAAAAAAATACATTTGTAACACAGAGGTATTTTTCTCTGAGGACACAAAATTAACTTGAAATCCAACTTTATTTGCCAGTTATGTTCTATTATTGAGCAATTTATCATTTAGGATATGTAGTGTATTTATTTTTATTAATGTGACAATCTCGCATAAGAAGCCTTAATTAAAAAGATAAAATTTCGATTTCTTTTTCCAAAAACAAAATGAAAAGAAAATTAAAAGACAACATTGTCCTTGAAGGACTTGTAACAGAGATAAACTAGTTAGGTGGCCCACACTATAAGGTAAGCCAATCTTTTATATATATATATATATATATATATATATATATATATATATATATATATATATATATTCTAAAACTTAAGAGCATAATATCTATATACAAAGGGAGACCAAAGAGCTTGGGGCCTGGTGTTGCAGTTAGACAAAAAGCTGATGGGCACGGACATGCAACCAAACCCAATGCTCTTGGATCTGGCGTTGCAGACAGACCTAAACTTGGGTCTGGACGCCTAATCCAAATGTCTTGGGCCAGAGTGGATTGTATAGAGACTTGGGTCTACACTCCTGCCACTCTCAAGCAACTTGAGTCATGTGTCCCTTTCCCACCATAAGTTTCTTGAACCTAGAAGAGGATGTGAGACCCAAGTTAATAGTAATAGTAGTAGTAGTAGTAATTGATTTTACAATTCAAATCAAATTTATGTTTTTTTTTTTATGGTAATATAGTTTATTTCAAATTTAATAATATTAATAAAATTAACAATATCTATAATATTAAATTTGTATGGTACAAGTTTCTTATAGTTTTTAATCCCTTTAAATAAATTTTATTGTTTTTCCTTGATAGTAATAATTTTTTTTTTTCAAATTTAATAATAATAACAATAATAATATTTTCTCTTTACTGTGTGAAAAATAAATAAATAAGAGAAAACAAATTACAGTATTAGGTTTTGCTAAGGGTAGGACCCAACGTTATTTGATGGGTCATGTTGACTGTAGGACCAAACGCTGATGGGTCCAACATGACTTAACGCCATTAAGTCTCAGTGGCAACAAGACCCAACGACCTAGCTGCAATTTTTTATTTACAAACAGCAATGACAACTCCTTCCCATGCGCTACAATATTTATAATACAAATAATAATATTTTTATTATTGATAATAATATTAAACTTACTCATGTTTAAGTGGGTCTGGTTGCAATACCACACCCAAGAGCTATGAGCCCATCTTAAATGTCAGACTCAAGAGCCTTAGGTTTGGCTGCAACACCAAACCCATTAGACTTGATTTAGGACGCTAAACCCAATTGTCTTGGGTCTGGACGTATGACCTAAGAGTCTTGGGTCAGGCGGTGCTGCAAGACCTAAGAAACTTTGATTAGGTACACCTTTTTAGCCCTAAATTTCTTGGGTTTGGAAAGGGATGCCAAACCCAAGTTGTTAATAATAACAATAACAACAACAATAACAATTGATTTTACCCTTAAAATCAAATCTATACTTTTTTTTATAGTAATAATATTTATTGTAAATTTAATAATATTATTAATAATATTTAACTTGTATGTCCAAGTTCTTATATTTTTAATTTTTAAAAAATATATATATATGATTTTTCTTTGATGGAAATAATAAAATTTTTTTTGTCAATTTACTAATGATAACAATAAATAAATAATAATAATAATAATAATAATAATAATAATAATTCTTAATTTTACTCTTCAAATCAAATCTATTATTGTTTTTCAATATTAATAATATTTTTTCAAATTTATTAATTATTAATACTTTTAATTATAATAATATTTATAATACAAATAATAGTATTTTTAATATCAATAACATTAATTATAATAAAAAATATCTATAATACAAATAATAATATTTATAATATTAATGAAATATTCAATTTACTCATATTTAAGTGAGTCTGATTACAATACCGAGCCCACAAGCTTTGAGCTTTTTTTCAAATTTAATAATAATAATAATATTTTCTCTTTACTGTGTGAAAAATAAATAAATAAGAAAAAAACAAATTACAGTATTAAGTTCTGCCGAGGGCAGAACCCAACATTATGTGATGGGTCATATTGATCGCAAGACCAAACGCTGATGGATCCAGCATGACTCAACGCCATTAGGTTTCAGTGGCAACAAGACCTAATGACCCAGCTGTAATTTTTTACTTACAAACAGCAAAGACAACGCCTTCCCAGACGCTATAATATTTATAATATAAGTAATAATATTTTGAATATTAATAATAATAATATTAAACTCACTCATGTGTTAAGTGGATCTGGTTGCAATACCAGACCTAAGAGCTTTGAGCCCGTCTTAAATGTCAGACTCAAGAGTCTTGGGTTTGTCTGCAACACAGGACTCATTAGATTTGATTTAGGACGTGAGATCCAATTTTTTGGGGTTTGGACGCATGACCTAAGAGTCTTGGGCCAGGCAGTGCTGCAAGACCGAAGGAACTTGGGTCAAGTGTATCTTTTTAGCCCTAAATTTCTTGGATCTGGAAAGGGATGCCAAACCCAAATTGTTAATAATAACAATAACAATAACAATTGATTTTAACATTAAAATCAAATCTATATTTTTTTTGATAGTAATAATATTTATTGTAAATTTAATAATATTATTAATAATATTTAACTTGTATGTCCAAGTTCTTATATTTTTAATTTTTTTAAAAAAATATATATGATTTTTCTTTGATGGAAATAATAATTTTTTTTTTCAATTTACTAATGATAACAATAAATAATAATACTACTAATAATAATAATTCTTAATTTTAGCCTTCAAATCAAATCTATTATTGTTTTTTCAATATTAATAATATTTTTTCAAATTTATTAATTATTAATACTTTTAATTATAATAAAATAATAATATTTATAATACAAATAATAGTATTTTTAATATCAGTAACATTAATTATAATAAAAAATATCTATAATACAATTAATAATATTTATAATATTAATAATAATATTCAATTTACTCATGTTTAAGTGGGTCTGACTGCAACATCAGGCCGACGAGCTTTGAGCTCATCTTAAATGCCAGACCCAAAAGCCATGGGTCTGGCTGCAATGCCGAACCCATTATACAGCGTTAGGATACCAGACCCATTTGCTTTGGATTTGGATGTCTGACCCACGTGTGTAGGGATAGGCGATGCCGCAATACATAAGGGATTTGGATCTGCGCTCCTGCCACTCCCAAACAACTAGGGTCAGGTGCATTTTTCCAGCCCCAAGTTTCTTGGTTTTGGAAGGGGATGTTAGACCTAAGTTAATAATAATAATTGATTTTACTCTTAAAATCAAAATCTATATTTTTTTCGACAGTAATAATATTCATTGTAAATTTAATAACATTAATTATTTTAATAATATTTATAATATTAATAATAATATTTAACTTGTCTGCTCAAGTTTTTATATTTTTTATTTTTTAAAAAAAAACTGTATGGTTTTTTCCTCAAAGGTAGTAATTTTTTTTTTCCAATTTACTAATAATAATAATAATAATAATAATAATAATCATTATTATTAATTTTACCTTTCAAATCAAATCTACTATTTTTCTCAATATTAATAATATATTTTTAAATTTATTAATTATTATATTAGTAATATTGATTATAGTCAAAATAATAATATTTATAATAAAAATAATAGTATTTTTAAAGGTATCTTATATTATTAGGTATGTTATTATAAAATATGTTTTAGTTAAGGAGTTATTGATACTTCAAATGTAAAATAATAGTATAAAACCTTGATAAAAATACACTTTTAAGTACTAATCATAGTTCTTATCACCAAGGTTGGGCATACCAAGCATCAGGTCTCTGTATCCAAGTTCTTACATTTTTTGATCTTTTAAAAACATTTATGGTTTCTCTTTGATGGCAATAATAATTTTTATTTTTTTTTCACTAATGATAACAACAACAATAATAGCAATATTAATTCTTAATTTTACCTAACAAATCAATTTTTTTTTCAATATTTATAATACTTTCTACAAATTTATTAATTATTATATGAATAATATTAATTATAATCAAAATTATAATATTTATAATAAAAATCATAATATTTATTTCACAATAATAATTTTCTTAATATTAATACTTTTAATTATAATAAAAATAATAATATTTAAAATACAAATAATTATCATATTAATAATAATATTAGCTTGTCATGCCAAACTTTTTATAGTAATGATTATAATAACAACAATAATAATAATTGTTATTTTTTTTTATTTCTATTTTCTTCTCTGTAGGGTCTGCAAGCCTAGGTGCAAATGTCTCCAACCTCTAGGGGATGTGCAGAACCCATGTGCATGTGAGAAGAGACCCTGTCAGACAGGTCTGTAGATCCAGTCGAATAGTTTTGCAGACTCAGTCGCGTGAGTTTGCTGGCAGCTCCTGTGGTTTGCATCCTTACCATACCCAACAAAATAAATTTGTTATTCTTTGTTGTGGGGTCTGCATACCTAAAGGAGCGGGTCTATAGCCAAACGTTTGAGGTCTGCAACTTTATTATACCTCATGAAACATTGTAATCCATAGTGAAATTACTAACAATCTACAATAATTCATGCTACAGTACCAAACAGTGCAATCCACGGTAAAAAGCACTTACAGTCTACAATAATTCACTTTACAGTAAATATATTGATCTTTTTTAGTTATAGTTAATACTAAAGCCCTGTTTATTTGCTTGCTGAAAATAATTTATTTTGAAAAGTGATTTTTATAAAATTTGTATTTGTGTAAAGTAAATTATTTTTTTTATGTTTGACAATGTAAAAAATAAATTTAAAAATAAGTTTTAGATTATATTATGAAAAATAAATTAAAAAATATTGCAGTTTGAGCGGACGGCAGGCACAGCATTTGAAATTTGAAATTTGAAATTTGAAAATTCGAAAAACTAACTGATGAGCGTTTGATGTGGGCAGTTGGGCTCCACGAACGCGAAGCGCCTCGCCGTTCTTAGCCTTTGGTAGGTCCCACCCACCCACCCACCCAATTTAGGACCGTTATTTTCTCTCTCTCCCCCTTTATTCCCTCCAATTCGAAACCAAAGTCGGTTTTTTTTTTTCCTTTTCTTTTTAATCTTATTTTATAATACTTTTATTAACTAATAACTCAATTTGCCTTGCCGCTAACAGATAAATGCTCTCTTTATCCGCCACGTGTCTAAAATAGCATCTGTTGAAAGAAATCAGAGAATAGAAAGAGTTAGAGGGCCAGATGTTTATCTGATTTTTTTTTTATTTTTAATAATTAAAAACCCATTACCATCAGCAATAATATTTTTTGTTATTAGAGTGGTAAAAAATAGTACTTTCCTAGTTTAAATTGACGAAGCCCATTCTTTGCGGACTGCCATATTTAGTTTGGAAGAAGGAAAGAGGGAAAACCCATCAAGATTCATTTCACAAGGAAGATCACTTCAACAACATCAAGGAAATGGAGATTTTGGAGCAGTCTGCTGCTGTTATTGCAGGTAGCATACCTATAATCTCTGTGTTGTTCTCTCGCACGCATGTTTTTTATTTTTTTTTGATGTGGGTGTTATGGAAATCAGGAAAATCCAAGTTAAGGTATCCATTGAGATCTGCCTCCAAATCAATATCCAAGGAGGATGACAAGCCACAACTCTCCTCTGCTTCCAAGAGGTGCGTGCTTCTTGTAGTTTTCTCTCTCGCATTTCTGTAATGCTAATTGACTCTTACTATTGGCCTGGGCTGTGTTTATTTCCTCCAGGGACAGGGCTCCATCAACTTTAAGTAAAAGCGTGGGTGTTCTTCAGCTGTCTGGCGAGGACAAATCTGCAAGGCCTCCTAGAAGAAGGCTATCTGTTCCTGCCAAGTCAGTTGCCACTACTGCTCTGAAACCACCACCAGGGAACATCACCCCAATATCTGAGACTAGAGTCAAGAGATCTGCTACAAAAAATGACACCCCTCTTTCTAATGCTTCCATGGCTTCAACTCGAAAGAAATTCAACGCGATCGCTTTAGCTTCCTATTGGCTCTCACAAATTAAGATATCTGAATCTGTTGCTAAGCATTCAATCTCTCTTGCTTTCTTCAAGCTTGCCTTAGAAGCTGGATGTGAGGTATGGCTCTCTTTTTTAAAAACAAACTTTTTTTGTTTAGGTCTTGTATTCTCTGCCTTTTTTTTTATTTTTATTTTTATCGTGCAATGAGTTAACATCGGATGCTCTTATATACGCAGCCGGTTCAAATTCAAAGGTTGAGGAATGAGCTGAAGTCGTATGTAGGTCGTCATGATCTCAGTGATTTTGGGGAATCGGTGAAAGAATTATTTGAGAGCTATAGCATCTCGGACCATCAAGAACAGGTGCAGGTCTCGGAAACATGTTCTCATGTTCTGCCTGATGACGCAACTCGATCATCTGATGATGAAGTTCACAGCTCTCTTTCTATAACGGGGACAAGGAAACTGAGGCCCAGGTCCTTGAATGCTGATGCTTCTCAAGTTTCCACAGTGACGCAATCAGCCAACAAGGAGACTTCTCAGAGGAAGAACACTACAGCAACCAATAACAGGGTGGGGTCTTTGAACAAGAATACTGAAAATTCAAGGACTGTTTCAGAAACCGGGAGTCGTAGGGTACAGAAGAAACCCCAGAAGAGTAGCAAGGAAGAAACAACAAAGCGCAAGATCAAGAAGCAGGAAAAGAAATCCGCGGCCGAAGAAGGTAAGGAAGCCTACACAATGATTTCCTTTCGCAATTCCTGGTGTTTTCAACTTAAAATGTTTCAATGCATTTACAGGTGGTGGTCCAGGTAGCCCTACCGCTGCTGCGATAACACCTGAATGAGAACAAAGCAAACCTGGTAAAGTGTTCATTGTTACCACTCAACTTTGTTTGCCAGTGAATGCTTGAGGTTGTTCCTATTGAGTACAATAGTTATTTCTTCTTTCCTAGTTAGATGATTTCTATCTCTATTGACGGCGTTTTTATTTTTTCTGTTACATTTTTAGGATGCTCCGCCACCGGAAGAGATCAGTCTGGTGACTTAGGCCAACTAGGCAGAGGACATGGCCACACACAAATTGCTGACACCATTTCGTTCTCAATACTCTTTTTGGTGTCTATCTTCATTGTCTTTTAGTGGGTTCTTTTCCTTCAAATGTTAAGAGCCCAAGAGGGGTT